>OZ020194.1:52717247-53042247 GCA_963971165.1 Philopedon plagiatum
TTGCCTTTAAATAACGATTTTGTGTCTTTTTAGCTTCAAATGGATTAGGACTTTTACATTTTTGAGCCACCCTGTATGTCTTAGATCAAATTTTTGAATGGCTATGCTATTTTCTCACGATGCAGAACTTTTTATGAAGGATTACCTTTTTCGTAAAGTTAAAAATAAAAAAGTTCCGCATTTGTTAAGATGGTTTCTGGACACGCTGTATAACTAATCCAAAGTTAGACAAAACGCCCTATTTCTGAAAGAAAAAACACGCATACTGCTCAATTTGTACAAATTAAAAGAAAATTTATTTTTAACAATACTTTTCATTTACTTTTTAGTTCACCCCTATACAACGCAAACATTTTGACATTGAACAAAAAACAGTTTATTAGGTAAAACTCTGCACAAAAAGGGCTTTCAATTCCCAAAAAGCCCGACAAAGTCTATTAATCCGTTTTCCAATTACAGCGTTTTAAAAATGATGCTACCAAAATTTGTGTGCTTTTTCTGTTTCCTCCTGTATTTTTCGCCAGAGACCATTAATCGAAATTCCGGCGAACACGTCTGGAGATATTGATATCAGCTTACTAGCGTGCTATGTCCAAACGATCAAAAAAATTTATTGGCAACATGGCACACACCTAAACTTTTAGTAGTTTTGCATTAACTTATTAATTACCCTGTATAGCATGAAAATGTCGCTTCCATTGCAAAATCACTTCTTGTTGCTTAATTTGGGAAAGACGAGCTGTCGATATCCGAAAACCGATCTCAAAAAAGTTAAGTTTTTAAAAAATTATAGCAGTTTGAAAAGTCGAGTAAAATTCGCTTTTGCCGATTTTTTTGTTGACCAGTTTAGTTTGTTAAGATAGCCCAAAATAAAAAAAAACTTTTTCATTATTAGTTATTGTTTCTATTTTTAGTAATATTATTACAATTACTAAACTTAGGCGTTTTAGCTGTTCTTGTGTTCCTGTTCATAAATAGGTGGTTTTAGTTGTTTTTTTTTAAATGTATGACAAATAATATTGATGTATTTATTGAATATTATTTGTTGTAGAAGAATACACCATGTTGCTATATGATGTCTCCCTACAGATTTTTTAGGCGTCATATTTCAGAGTATTCATAGGCGCTATTTTGGTATTACCTTAATTATAAAATATCAAAAAATAAACATAATTCAATAAGTCATATCGCAGAGCTGCATAGGACTAGTTAAAGGCCCCTACTTTACAGTTTCTGTGATGGATAGGCACTTCAGACTTTGAGCACTAAGGAAAGATTACTGTAAGTGACTTTCCTATATTCGAGTTGTTCGTTTTATTTACAAAAAAAAATCGAGCTCTACTTAAGTACAAAGGCTGCTCCATTAACGATAGTATTTCAACAAAAACATTACTGTAAAATAATGAAATCTTATGTAGAGCCAAGTTGAACATTATTATGACTTATTGGGTCTGAAACTTTTTATTATACAAGTTTATCAAAACTTTAATCAACCTACCGTTACGCATTACAGAATCCTGACATGGCTATGACTATATTGCTTAATATGAAGAGGGTTGTGGCTGTTACTTTAAATTAAACGCATTGTTAAAAACATGAAAAGAGTCGAACATGCACTATTACTTAAAATGAAAAGAATACTGTTAGATTACAGACAAAAGGTGTCATGGCTGTAACTACTACTTAGAATGCGTCACGGCTAAATCACATGAATTCAGTTTCGGTTGAAGATATAGGTTGAATAAACTTTTGAGAAACTTGTAAAATAAAAAGTTTCAGACCCAGTACTTGATTCTGCATCAGACCTTACTACTTTTTAGGGCAGAACGTCGCGAAAACTTGGCACAATTTTACCGTAATGTTTTTGTTGCGATTGCACTTCTTTTTGTACAGTGGTAATTTGGTTTAGAAGGTGTAGTTTAATGCGCGCTTTATCTATAGGCGTAGATTTTTGTTACGTATATTTATTTTACTATAATTACGATAAATTATATTATTTGCATACTGAGGACTGGAAACCAAATTTACAATGACCGCTAATCAAGCCACACTACATAAGATTATGATCTTCCTATTCTTTTATTTTGGCTCCGCTCCCCCCAGTAGATAGTTTTCACAGTTTCTAGACCAATCCAAATCCAAATCCCCCCACTCTTCACCCCACCAAATCACCCCACTCTTCACCCCACCACTTCCCCCCACTCTTCAACCCACCAAATCCCCCCGCTCCTCTCCCCTCTCCTGTCCCCTCCCCTCTCCCCTCTCCTCTCCCCTCCTCTCCCCTCTCCTCTCCCCTCTCCTCTCAGGAGCTTCAAAATGAGCTTTCAAAACCATTCCTCCTACCAGCTTTTCCCCACACCACTTTTATTGCTATAAATTCTCAATATTTACAGTATTTAACACAATTCAGATCATGCCTGTAGCAGTCCCTATTGATCTCTCCTGGGACGAAGAACATTGCGAAAGCTATAATCCACAAGACTACATAGAAAACAATTTAATAATAATAAATCCACCTCCCAACCTATCTAAGAGTGCTAAAAAAAAGTTTCGAACTGAACAGATAAAGAAAGTTCAAGAATTGGAAACAGAAAAGGAAAAGACTGAAAATAAAGAAAAACTATGTCTTGCCCAAAAGCAAATGTAATGTTTAGTCATGTAAGCGGAAAGAAAACCTTGCAAGATTTTACTACAGATGAACTAACAATGTTACCATTGGAACATCTAATTAGTTATGCAGATCCTTTGGAGCTCTTGGATGTAATTACCAATGTCTTATAAATCAAGTTTTAATCTTCAAATTAAATTACCATGTTTTATACATTACAATCGTCCTGACTGGAGCACACACTTCGATGGTCCCCCTGTATCTCAGGAAGCATGTTTCATGTGCAATAGAAACATCAAGTAAACTAATGTAGATAAACTTATTGTAATTTTTTTCAAAAATAAACCTGTATTTTAATAAATGAATTTTTTATAAATGACAAACAAATAATTAGAAGTATTATTCATTAATCCACCTATCACCAATCACCCTACCAAATCCCCCCACTCTTCACCCCACCACTTCCTCCTCTCCCTACCCCACCGCTACTTCCAATCCATATTTAAAGCTATAACAAACCATTTTTGCGGTTAGTTATGTATCCTAAGTGGTTCAGTATTACTACTTTAGCGTTTTATCAAGGTGTCGTTGTTCAGTTTGTAAAAAACTAATAGTAAATAAATCAAGTGCTTGTATTCAATATTGTACAAATTGTTGTCAACTGAGACCAGTTAAAATATCCCAAGAATGTGTTGATTTTTATAAAAGAAGAAAATGCTAAAACACGAAGTAAAAATAAAAGTGTTGGAACTCCAATATCATCTTATTAAAGTAAAATACAGACTTTTTCAGAAAAATTATGGTAGTGAAATACTAACATTGTATGATGAAGCTATTATTTTATGTGATAATCTACTAAAGGAATCTATAACAGTTAAACATTTTAATGATCATTTGATGATAATAAATTTGGGATTAGATTCACATAAATCCTATAATGTAATGAGAAGAATGATTGCTGAAGAATAAAATCCATTACAACGTTAAATTCATACAGTTCGTCTTCTCAGTTCATTTGTGATTTTAGAGAAGCACTATGAAGAAGGTTACATTTAACGAAAATATGAATAAAATCCATGTATTGTTTGCATGGAAGTTTGCTTACAAAGCAGCACGTGAGAGTGATTATGAGCAGTATGTATTGGATCGCTACCGCTTTCAAAATAGACTTCAATATGCTGAGAACCTCCTAAAGGATGTTTTGGATGAAAATTATAGGAAGAAAATATACAATGAACGTTTTAAATAATTTTTGTTTTATTACAACCAATTCAAGCTCATATCCTCCCACCTCGACCATGTGGGCTAGACTTGCAGTACTGAGTGGGGGAATATCTATAAATTTATACGCACACGGTTTCTAAAACATTATTTGCTAGAAATAATACATAAATATGATTCAAAAACGAAAGCTGGTTGGTTGCAGAAAATCGGTGAAAAAGCTTAAACAAGAAGACAGAAGCAGATGCCCTGTTTGTTTATATTCCATGAGAACAGAAGAAATTTGCACACCCAATTCGTGCACACACAAATTTTGTATAAAGTGTTTAACAGAGTGGACGAAAACAAACGCACATTGTCCTCTTTGCAGAAGATTCTATTTCTCAATTGTTTCAAAAGAGACTAAGGAAAAGATTCTTGTGAAGAAAAATGACTGCTGATCAAGCTCTAGTGATATTGTTGTATATAAGTGACATTAATTTAATATAGATATATCAGAAGTAAATAAAACCATCAGTGTTACCAGGTCTACTGTTTTTGCAGTGTTACCACATCTACTGTTTTGGGCCTTTAGCTACTGTTCTACTTCCTGAAGGGTAGATTCTACTGTTATATTTAATTTGAGAGAAAGAGACGAAAGGGTGAAGAAAATAGTCCAAAATTTACTCAAAAATATAAATCTAAAAAAAAATAGATAATAAAAACGTTTGGCATTATGCAGTTTGTGGCGTTTAGTGTTTAAAGTATTTTTTTTCTAATTTTCTTGTGACTTTTGTTTATTTGATTTAATAAATTATAGTTTGAAAAGCGAGAACTGACACCCGAAAGGAAAGGAAAAAAATCCTGCGACGCCATTGTTAACTCTTAAAAATTCGGAATACTAAAAAACTATAGTACATGTACTACATAGTTTTTTAGTATTCCGAATTTTTAAGAGTTAACAACGGCATCATAGGGATTTTTTTTCTTTCTTTTCGAGTATCAATTATCGCTGGGCAAACTATACCTACTTACGTTTATAAAAAATATTCATAAGAATAAAAGTAAATATTAAAAACTATATTTTTTACTTTTTAATTAATACATATTATTATTTTGTTCTACTTTTTTTTCTACGAAAATTACTTCCTGGCCGTGAAACTGATCTGGCAACACTGCACACAGTTCAATATCAGAACCCAGAATTGTAGATAAGGTATTCTGGGATCAGAATTAACTGACTCTGAGTCTGATGCAAAATGCATATTTTACACAAACACAAATCTACTGTTTTTGTTTGTGAATCTACTGTTTTTAAATGTATAATCTACTGTTGAAGAAAATTTTCACCTGGCAACACTGAAAACCATGTTGTTAAATATAAAGTTTTTTTATTTTATTTTATTATATTACATCTTTTTTTAATATCCAAGAATTGTGTGATTTATCCATTCCCAACCATTTAACATAAACTTTATTTCCCTTTCACCTTTTCCACGAGATACACGTTTGAATGTTTGACTTTCTGCAACTCCGGTTCATAAAAACTACCTAAAATTATTTCATTTTTGTCATCTGTCAGCAAATATGTTCTTGGGTTGGTTAATTTAATTTCTTTAATTTGAAAAATTTCATTTGACCAGTTTGGTGTATAGCCCTTTTGAAAAGCCTCCCTGTATTTACTAACCCTAATATAATCCCCTTGTTTAAATTTTGATTTTCTGGGGTCAATTGTTTTTATATAATTATAAGTTGATTTTAGAACATCTTTTTCATTTTCTTCATTTATATATATATATATATATATATATATATATATATATATATATATATATATATATATATATATATATATATATATATATATATATATATATATATAGGTTTTAATCCTGTTGTTATATGTTTAGTTGTATTATACTTAAAAACAATATTATTTAGGATATCCAACCATTTATAATTGCCTTGCAAGCTAAACTGTTTCCACATGAGAGTTTTTAATGTTCTGTTGACCCTTTCAACAATCCCCGCTTTGATAGTGGAATATGTACTGTAGTGATTAATGTTATATTTTTCCATTAATTTATTAAAGTTTTTGTTGAAAAATTCTCTTCCTTGATCTGTATGTATGTTAGTTGGAGGAGTTTTCGCAAGCTTTAAAATTTTTTCCATAGCTAAAGTTACTTCCTCAGCAGTTTTTCTTTTAACAGGTTGAACCCAAACATATTTGGAAAATGTGTTTATAACAACTAAAATATATCTATATCCTTTATTTAGTTTTGCATAAGGTATCATTTCCACCAAATCAGCTTGCCATAAATCGTTTAAATTTTTAATAATAACCCGTCGTCGTCTAAAATTTTTTCTAGCAGGTTTATGTAACTCGTTGACTAGATCTTCCTTGATGTTAGGTTGTGCAGACATGATAATTAAATGTTTAGTTTGTTACTTCTACAGGACATTTTATTAACAATTCACCATAAAAATCTTCTAAATGACTACCTTCAGGACGATGAAAAGAAAGAACATCCCCTTTCTTTAACCGAATACCTACAGGGTCGGTGATCTTTTTTCCATTAATTTTTAAGAAAACATATTTTTTCGGGTATTCTCCAGAAATTATAGTAGCAGATTCCATAGGAAAAACATATGTAATTCGTTTGTCTTGTAATAAATGGTAAACTCTGGATTGGTCTAGAAACTGTGAAAACTATCTACTCCCCCCCCCCCCCCCCCATTTGAGACGAAGAAAGTCTCGGTTTTTGGATTTTTCGGATCCTGTATCACCTCCCCTCCCCGTCACTTTTGAGAGGGAGAAACCCTCGGTTTTTGGATCTTACTTGTGTGCCGAGCTTTAGTATTATAGGGCCACGGAAAACTCCCTTAAAATTTTGATAATCTGTAAGTGAGTGTCAGAATAGATAATGCTTAGATTTGATTGGGAAAGTAAAAAAAAAAGAAAATATATTTGAGCCCTACAATATTCTCCAGTGGACCAGTGCAAAGATATAGAAGGTCTAAAAGTACGCCGAATTGCTTCCAGAGAAGGGTGTCCGGTAGCACAGTTCAAACTTGAAGTGGGCACTACCGTGCCCCCAGATTTTCACTAGGCGACTGGGCAATTTCAGTAACTTTCCTTAGTTTGCGTCACTGTGCTTCAGACAAAAAATTGATAGAACCCTAAGCTAACCTTATTTACTCTGCTTCGGAGTTGGTTGTGAAGATCGTCAACTCCACTTGAGCCGCATGGCTACTAGATACCGTTCAAAACGGTACCAGTAGGACATGGTTGAAAGGGAAAAATAATTTATGGATATCTGACAAAGATTATACGAATCTCAATTTTTATCATTAAAAGAACGTATTTACTTACTACATAATATGATACTGTATTAGAAGTTGATAATCTATTAATTAAGTCAGGCCTCTGTGTCAGAGTGAGCCTAAAGCAAGCTGATTTAAAAGCAGTATTTGCTAATCAGCTATAATGTCTCGGCACAAGTGATTTGCGCTATGCGAATGTCATCTTTAGTTGAGGCAATCAAAGCATATTTTGATACAACCGAACAAAGGATCTAAGCTGATAATTTCATACTATTGCTTAATACTACCTATAGTTTACTTTGTTAATAAATACAGCATTTTTAAATTTAGCATGGTCCTTACCAGAGAGCATTGCTCTTTGCCAATGTCCAACAGTTACAATATATAATTAGAACTTTTTACCTGTGTAATTTAACAAAAAATATTGGATTATGGCCAACTTTAACTATTAACCAAAGCCATTACAATGACAATAAATGCTTCGTAATGCCAGCTGAAAAAGTTGTGTTTTTCCTCAATCTAAAAATACTAAATATTGCAAAACATTTTGTTTGTGGACAAAAAAGATAGGTTGGCACCTCGGATTAAATATTTTTAACGAAGATAGGTAACACAAACAAGGAAACATTCTTCAGATGAAATGGAAATTTATTTATTTACTATCCCACGATTACAATTTTCAGGAATCCTGTATGTCTCTTTTATGGTACTTGTTTTTACGGATTTTGTTGACACTATTTTAAATATTAAGCTGCAGCTGCAATAATGGACTTGTTCAGTCATTTCACGTTTTCAATAAATTTGTTTATATTATTGCACAATCAGTCAATCGAAACACACAAAAAATTATGTCGGTTCGACGGATAATAACTAAAATATTAATATTTAATATTCGACAAAATTGAAAACATTTAGTTTCCAGCTTGACGTCATCCCACGAAAAACAACTGAATCTAACGGGCAATGTGGTGAATCCAATTAAGGATACGGCAACACCGCCATGATCCCCTAAGGGTGATAAGATTTTTGACAAGTGTCATTTTGGCAAAGTTAGTCGCCAAATTTTTGCCCCGTTTTATAATGAGCGATGTTTGACCGCTATTTGGAGGGTGAAAAAATTCTAACCTTTTGGGGATAAGCTTTTCGAATGGAGTACACTGTAAACGAAAATATGGTAAAATTACACTAAATATGTTTGGTTATTTTTGGACACCAAATATCACCGCGAATTTACATTCTAATTGTAATTTGACACTTATTAGGTAAATATGTTTTAATATACCATTCGTAAATTTCCCTAAAAAATCGCTGTGAAATCAGTGTAAAATATATATAAAAATACCACAATTATAATAAAAATGATGTACTTCTACATTTTGGATACAGTAAGATGATGTAAAATTGTATGAAATTTGTTGAAACAATTATTGTAAATTTAAATATCTGCCGCTAATATAATATGCTTTTTACAGTAGATTATTGTAAAAAAATCATTATGTTTATCGTAATTTTAAGACTATTTTAAGGTATAAACGGCAGCGACGTCCTTTTTTATTATGGAATGTTATACCTTTTTATTTACATCCTGAAAGGCTATAGAATCTGTGAAGAAGGCAGTTTAATACGTAGGCATTACGAAATAAAATAATCATAACTCTACAGGAACATAAACATTTATTTTATAAGAACAAAAAACGTCGACTTAGACATGTACAGCCTAATTCACTAAAGGGGTTTAAATTTAGTACGGTCTTAAATACTGTCAAATAACACAGCAGAACTACCACAAATACGGCACAAATATTACGCACACAGTCAAAGCGCTCGAGGCCCGTAAACAAATGACTGCATCAGTTCCAATGCGCGCATGCACGTCTCGGAAGGAGCCGAAATTTTTCAATGTGAATTTACATCAATTAATGTTGTGAAATTACAAACATTTCCATTTTCGCTGTGGTTCTCAGAATTAACTATATTTTTAGTGTAACTTTTCCAATATGTCGTGTAAATAGTTAGTAATTTTACTACATGCTGAGTATTTTCATAAGGAAATTACATTTTACGCGAAAAATCCTTAAATTTTACATCAAATCTAAAATATTACAAACACCTTACTGTAATAATTTAGATTTTTATCAAGATAATTGTAGTAAATTTCCCACATCATTTTATAGTGTACTTTTATATTATGAAATAAAGAATAAATTGCTGTATAAGCCCATTGTACATAAGAAATCACAAAATAATCAAAATTTTTGCCATATTGTATTGTATATATTTACAATAGTATATTGTACAACGAGCATGGAATGACATGCATTTCCTACGAGTATGACGTTTGCAGCACGAGCCGCAGGCGAGTGCTACAAATCATACGAGTAGGAAATGGTCATTCCATGCGAATTTTACACTATACTTTTTCTACGAATGTTACTGTTACATAAAATGGGATTAGTAATATTTCTCTTTTTAAGATGTCCAAATAATAATTGTCATTTACTTTTTATTTGCATTGTCTGCGTTGTTATGCGATTACTATGGCGTGTTGACGCGGCGCGCCGCCGCCGGTCAACGCCACCTTTGTAAAAATATACCCGTGCACATTGGGAATTTTGTAGTTGAATCACCATGGTGATTGAAGCACAATGAAAATGTGTAAACACAATGCACTATGTTCCGAAATTACTATTGAACATACAATAAAGGTTTTTATTGACATTCGTAGAAAAAATTATATGTAAATTATCTTTGACTTTTGGGAGGTTCAGTTAGACTTTTACTTTCATATTTCTGTATAATATGGACGAGGAAAATAAGAAACTACCAAAACAACACTAGGTATGTTTATTTGGCGAGCTAGTTACTGTTACAAGACATTTCTTTATCTAGAAATTTTATTTGCCATATATCTGCACTAAATACTGATAACCCTTGTTCCATCCAGATTCCAGGCGAATCTTAGCATACTGATATGCCACGCCTCCCTTCAGGATGGATGCTCTTGCAGAATTGCCATCCAAGAATTGATTGTAAATTCTGATAGCAGAGATAATTTCGTGTTTAGTATATCCAGAAGGAGCGCCTTGAGGGTATTCAATGATTTTCTCTCTTGTGCCCCACCAGCGTTTTTCTTTGCGATAGTTCTGAAAAAGAAATTAATAACATTATTTTTGCACACTGTTGATAAGATGAAGTGTGTATGTAAATGTTTACACTAGGATTCACTAAAATTTACTACTGGTTTAAATTAAGACTTTCTAGTTGTTCAGTTTCGTTTTGACAGGTTTTTATCCTGTCATTGTTAATAAGCCGATATTAGAAACTTGTGAGTATTTCAGCGATTTACTCGATATACAAGTGATTTTTATGTTTGATGTTATTGCCACAATGAATTTAGTGTAATATTGTGAAATTAGCAAAAATACTAAAAATAAATTCATAGTACAAAACTTAGTTGTCTCAATTCTACATGGGTACCGAAGTGCCTGTGAATTTCTCAAAAATGGTAACTAATATGTTATTTTCGGGGTTATTGAGGTCAGAAAATCTAATTTTGTCTAACAGATGCTATGCAATGTTAAAGGGGAGGGGATAAAATGGAGCGGCTGAGAATTTCTTCAAAAAGATTGACTAATATAATATGTAATTTTTGTTGTTATTGAGGTCAGAAAATCTAATTTTTTCTAACAGGTTCTTAAGAAATATTGAAAGAGTGGGGGTGAGAGGGGATCAGCAGCCGAACTCTATAACAAAAAAAGCGACGATGATCGCTTTCCACCAAAGAAAATAAAACGGTATGAGAAAAGACGGAACAGTGTATTTCCGTTGCAACACTGTTTATTGACAGAACAGCTAACCTCTTTACCGACTGTAAAGACTTGGCGCTGGAAACCCAGTCATAAATTTTTAAAAATTTCTGAATGCGTCTCCCGCGCCAAGTTTTCTCAGTCGGTAAAGAGGTTAGCTGTTTTGTCAATAAACAGTGTTGCAACGGAAATACACTGTTCCGCCTTTTCTCATACCGTTTTACTTTCTTTGGTGGAAAGCGATCATCGTCGCTTTTTTTGTTATAGAGTTCGGCTGCAGATAATTTTTAAAAGAATGCTAGTATATTGTTTTCGGGGTGTCTTTTTGATTTAAGGAATCCGCTTTTACACAGCAGACGTTAATAAATATAAAAAACAGATAAAGCAAGTGGGATGAGGGTGATGGAATGTATCTAGAAACGATTTATTTTTTCTAAAACTCTGTGTACACAGAAAAAACACTATCGTATATTGAATTTGATACCCATTCACTCAATGACACACTCTATTCCGTATTGCACAATACAAATTCGGTTTATTTCAATGATTAGTTTTATCATTGTTAACCAATAGGTTATAAGATTGCTTGAAATATAAGGTTTCATTGGTTTTTAATGAATCGTTCAAATACAACAATTATTTGATGCCAGTAATACCCTGTTCTAAATTCAATGCAAACTATCATTGGTTTCACTAGAAGTTTATTTGTAAGAATATGCACCTCATTCGATGCAAAATAGCTATTATTGTTTCAATTACAACAGTAATTAATTTAATGTAACTTCCAATAGAAAGAAAACATTTTTGTTTAAATTCAATCATATTCGTGTGTTGAAGAACAATTACTCTTATTTAATATAATGGAGAATTTCTATTACATCAATTATACTTATATTTCAAACAAATGAAACACGCTTTATTATTTTAAAATAATTTTTATTTAGTATTATTAAACATACATTGTTTAGACATTCTATAAACATTTAAATATAAAAAAACACATTTTATTACACTTCACTGGCGCGAACACCGTAAACTTTTTATATTTATTTCACTCCAAATATAGGATCTGCTTCGTTGTAAAACTGTCTCCTTTAGCTTGTATGGATACCGGATGCTAGATCGAACAAATTTGACACTGCATTCGAATCTCCTAAATTTACAGCTAGATTTGGTGGAAACCATGTCAAAAAAATACAAATTCAACAATAAACTTGCGATCATATTTAATGTTAATAGTTTTTTAACAATACGTATTGGCTGAGTAAACAGTCATATAAAATAGACTAACCAAGAGAGATTTACAAATAAAAAACACACTTATTACTGTAAAGCTTTTTAGATTTGTTTTACTTACCATAAAACACTGAAATAAGTTGCTCCAGTCTCCAGTCTTGCAAAAGATCTATTATTGTTGGCATACTATCAACGAACAAAGAAAAATTCTAACCTCTCCAAATATTTCAGCCATCAATAGGATCCATTGAATTAATATTTTTTTATTATTTCTCCAATAATATGTTTTAAAGGAGTGTTTATGTTAATTGAAATGATATAAGGGATATTGACTTAATTTTTACATTTTTTATTTAAACCGTAGTTCTTGTTTGTTTAATAAAATATATTGTAATTTGAATCACACCGCCTACAAATAGCTATTTTTCGCCCAATTATATTCAAGCATTCCAATCAAATAGTTTAATATTTTGGCTCTAACAATTCTACACTCCAAGGAATATTAGAAATTTATTGGATTCCAATAGTATTTTGGTCATTGAAATAATGATAATATAGTTTTCAAAGAAGTAGGTATACTTTTGAAGTCCAATAAAATAAGTCTATATTTAAAGCAATATTTTGATTATTTCAATGATGTTTTGTTGAGACAGTATTAACTTTAATATAACTAATGTGACAGTGGTCAAAACAGTACTATATATTATTGAAAATAGCATAGGAGTTTTTTCTGTGTAATATGTTATTTTTTAGTGATATTGGGGTCAAAGAAATCAGTATCAAATGGACAGTACAAATTTAAAGAGGAAGTAAGGGATAGGGAGGGAGAAAGAATAGGTGCTCTAAAAAAATTTTTTTTCCTAAAAATAATGAACCAACTTATAAAACAAAAGCGCTGAAAAACATGAAATATCATTTTAAAGAATTTGTTACTGAGGTCAATGGTAAGCTTAATTTTGTTCAAATTTTAAGTAACTTGTACACCAAAGTTTTAAACTTTGAAGTCGGCGCAGTTTTGAGAGTATAATAGGAATCCGTAATGGCAATACATTAATAAACTATAAATAGGGAGTTGCGCCGATTACAAAGTTTAGAAACTTTGGTGTAAAAGTTACCTAGATGTGAACAAAATTAAGTTTACCATTAACCTCAGTAATAAATACGTAAAAATTTTTTTTTAGTGCTTTTCTTTATTGACATCTGATTCTCTGTTCATTTTTTTGAAAAAAAAATTCAAGTTTACCTAATCCTATCCAGTGTGGTAACATCAGGTTTAAAGCACCATTTTTACTATTTAGTGAAAGCTAACGCATATATATCAAACAGACCTTTACCTATTTACCAGTTGTCACACACCTGTGTGACTTGCATATTTACTGGTCCAGCTATTTTTATAAACAAAAAATAAAGTGTTCGGAAAGTCATGTGGTGGCCACATCAGATTTTTTGAAACAAAGGTAAAAACGGGAGCCGTCTTTATAGATCTAACGGCGGCATATGACACTATAAATCATAAAATATTACTGGAAAAAATTTTCAAAATGACAGGAGATTACCAGTTGACGAAAGTGATAGAAACAATGCTATCTAACAGAAGATTATATGTAGAGTTCCAAGGAACAAGAAGCCGCTGGAGAAACCAGAAGAATGGCCTTCCCCAAGGTAGCGTGCTAGCACCCATGCTCTTTAATGTGTATTCCAACGACCAACCAACCGGTTCAACAACAAGGAGCTTTATCTATGCCGACGATGTAGCTATCACCTGCCAGTCAAAAAACATCGCAGAGATAGAGGAGCACATAACAGAATCCCTATCAAGGCTGAGTGACTATTATAGGTCAAATCAGCTCCGCCCGAACCCAGCGAAGACGCAGACATGCCTATTCCACCCATAGAGAAAATATATAGTAGAGAAATAATGTCAATTACGAATGCGGCAAATTTACCGAGCTGAATCCGTAAACAAAGACGGTCCTCTGCGGGCTTGCGCATTGTCGAACGTTTGCCTTGTGATAGACAGGACCGTACTTCAAAATTTATTTCACATGACGTGAATCTTTTATCGAGTAATAAATGCTAAATATATTACTTGTAATTATTCTTTTTATTAATGATAAAAATGTAACCACTAGTGAGATTTTAACAAAAAGTGTATAGTTTGTTGGCTTAAATCTGAGTTTTCTTGCTATACAAAACTGTCGATAATTCCTCGAAAATAGCTCAGTTTATATATATACAGTGCGTCTCTTTAATGTCCCCCCTCCTCTTAATTTTTTAAACGTTACATTTACAAAATTGAAAGTTGAAATAAAATATAAACATAGTATTCTAAACAATAGAAATAAAATATGCAACTATTTTAAGAAGTAAAATAGTAAATCAAAAAAATTACATGTATATATTTTATTGGATTGGCATCCCATCCTGTATAATTATTGAACAAACCAAGTTCTAGGGTAAGATGTAAATATTTTTACACCTATTTACAGTGTGTGCACTTGATACTTTGCTGAAAGCGCTACTACTTACGGCCCCATGTCAATCTAATCCACCGATATCTTACCGATCCTTTGGCGAAAGCGCTTTTTTCTTTCGCCATCCCTTTTAAAATACTCCCCTCTGCCCTAATCCACTAGTATTTTTAGTGCCCCTTTGACGAAAGCGCAAATATGCCTTTTGGACACACCCTTCTAATCCACTGATATCTTAGCGATCCTTAGGCGAAAGCGCTTTTTTGTTTCGCCATCCGTTTTAAAATAGTCCTCTCTACCCTAATCCACTAGTATTTTTAGTGCCCCTTTGACGAAAGCGCAAATATGCCTTTTGGACACTCACCCTTCTAATCCACTGATATCTTAGCGATCCTTTGGCGAAAGCGCTTTTTTATTTCGCCATCCCTTTTAAAATACTCCCCTCTACCCCAATCCACTAGTATTTTTAGTGCCCCTTTGGCGAAAGCGCAAATATGCCTTTTGGACACACCCTTCTAATCCACTGATATCTTAGCGATCCTTTGGCGAAAGCACTTTTTTCTTTCGCCATCCCTTTTAAAATACTCCCCTCTACCCTAATCCACTAGTATTTTTAGTGCCCCTTTGGCGAAAGCGCAAATATGCCTTTTGGTCACACTCACCCTTATGCAATATAGGGGAAGGAGGCATTGACACTATATATGACCTTCTTACACCATCTTACCCCTTATACAATGCCCGTAATACACACACACCCCATCAGTGCCTTTCTGACACCTTGACCACACTCAATATACGTCACTGACAAATATTTCTACTTCTCCGTGTGTGCATTCACTTCAACACCGGAGTGCATTTAAGATAAATTATATTTTTTACCTCCTATTCTTTCACATATTGATATAATTTAAATTTGGAATTAAACTATTTGTATTTATGCACTACTTGTAAGAAATAGACTACGAAATAATTCCTTATATTTAAAAGTTGGATACATAATTGGCGAAACATATGAAATGTCTGTAACACTTTGTAAAGACTATTTTTGTATCGAAATATCAAGCTTCAGAGGTTCGCTATATTCGCCACCCCAACCAAAAATACCATAACATACAAATGACTGAGATTTTTTCGGCCCGGTTCTGATCGCCGCGTTGCGTCATTGAGTTCAACAACCACTTTTACGAGACGTCCCGAGTGCGCATGCTTCGAGAGGACCGTCGTTTAAAAATCTGACTGGCGCCCAATGCGTACAAACGCACTTTTTCGCCCATACATTGGACGGATTCAGCTGGTGTCGCGAATACGTTGTGATGGTCTAAATATATCTTGTCTATGATTCCACCTCAATAACCGACAGGCGAGAAGGGAACTGCAAATAGAGTGGAACTCAGTCAGACTGCAACATTGCCCAAACCCAGTTTATCTAGGGGTTACATTGGACCGCTCTCTGACCTACAGAAAGCATATCGATAAAGCCAAGGCCAAAGTCAACACCAGAAACGGCATCCTTCGGAAACTGACTAATGCTCGCTGGGGAGCAAACCCTAACGTCCTGCGCTCCTCGGCCCTCGCGCTGTGCTATTCCGCAGCCGAATATGCATCCCCCGTATGGGAGAGATCAGCACACGCCCATAGGCTGGATCCCGTCCTGAATGACACCTGCAGATTAATAACGGGATGTCTAAAACCCACCAACCTTGACCAACTCTACATGCTAGCTGGAATTGCACCACCGCAAATATATGAACAGTTATATGTATTGTTGATATTATGAATCTTACGGGTTGTGGTTCAGACACGATTAAATAAATCAGATTTTTTTACACGACTGTAGTTAGATCACTTTTTATCTACTTTAGTGTTGGTGACTTTCAGTCATAACTAATAAAATATAATTATGGGATTTAGGTATTTCACAATATGTATAATATAATGTTCTTTCTTTTATAAATTAATAAACACAGACATAGTGAGATTTGTGATTCTATCGTTATAATAGTAGTTTGATAATCAAAGGTAATACTAAAAGACACAAGAGAAAAAATGTTGAGCCATTTTGAAGATAGGGAACGTTTTGAAGCATGACCGAGTACGCACGAATGCAGTATTTATAGTAATACCGAAGAGAGCATATTTTTCCACTTTTTTCAAAAATACGAAAAAAGTACCTCTTTTTTATTTCTAAAAATCAAAGATAATCCTAAAAGACACAAGAGAAAACATTTTGAGCCATTTTGGAGGTAAGGAACGTTTCGAAGCAGTAGTATGTATGTACGCGCGAGTGCAGTATTATAGTAAACACGGAAGGGATAATATTTTTCCACTTTTCTGAAATATACGAAAAAAGTTTTTTTTATTTTTGAAAATCAAAGCTAATCCTAAAAGACACAAGAGAAAAAATTTGAAATTTAAGGAACGTTTCGAAGCAGGACCTGAAATGCCCGAGTGCGGTATTATAGTAAATACAGAAGACAGCATATTTCTCCACTTTTCTCAAAAATGCGAAAAAAGTGCCTTTTTTATTTCGGAAAATGTAAGACACAAGAGAAAAAATTTTGAACCATTTTGAAGATAAGGATCGTTTCGAAGCAGGACCAGGTACGCGCGAATGCAGTATTATAGTAAATACGGAAGAGAGCATATTTTTCCACTTTTTTCAAAAATAAGAAAAAAGTACCTGTGTTTTATTTTCTGGTGATTCAAAAGTGATAAAATCTCTTCCTTATTGACTATAATACTGCACTCGCGCGTACTCGGTCCTGCTTCACACCGTTCCTAAAATCTAATATGGCCCAAAACTTTTTCTGTTGTATATTTTAGTATTAGCTTTGATTTTCCGAAATAAAAGGTACGATTTTCGCATTTTCAAGGAATTTTCAGATATATAACCACTCTGTTGGGTTCTGATAAATATTTGATCCTCTGTTGGTATATATATTTAAGGTTTACGAAATATTATTTAAAATTTGTTTTATAACTCCTTAATTCATTAAAAGCCTAACGTTAAGTTATGATACATAAATTAATGTTTACAAATATTATTCATTGTTGTCGTTGTCTAGACGTTATCGTTAGTACGTCGACGGTCCCCGCGGCGATCGTAGCGCTTCGACGCAAACTTCAGTAACATATTTCTTGATTTATTTACTCCTGAAAAGTTCAGGAAATGTTGACCGAAGGTATAGATAAAAATATTTTTGACTAACAACAGTTATAGCAATAGGAATTTTTTAACGTATACAGATTGTTGACGTGAATTCTGGTCAAGGCACAACACATACAATGCCTGTACTCACGTCACCTCACCTACCCACCTTGCGTCATGGTCGACTATAGATGTTTCATAGTCGTCCGTCCGATCGGACTCGATAATAAAAAGTTGAGATGATTTTAAAATTTAAAATTGAACTGAGCCAATGCAAAAACGTATTATGGGCTGTATTGGGTCCTCGCCAGAAAAGTTTAAAAACAACCGGTATGCGAAAATCCGTTTCTATCGTTTTCTACAGTTTTTATTGTTGACCTTGGCGGTTTTTATATTTTTATTGCTGATATTTTGGGATAATCTTTCCTATAGGTCTTTGAACTATGGTATCTTGAAATAATATAATATACGGTGTAGTATACAATATATAATAATACTTCAAACGACTCAGTCACCTATTCCTATTGGCGAGTCAAATTAAGAACGTGGCGTCCTCTTCAGGGGATTTGCTAACTGCTATAACGGGGAATATTTTCGTTTCGCCTGATGTGTCTCCCGCTAAAAATCAGGTGATTGCAGCTGGCTTCCTTAATTTGAGTCGCTAATACTTAATTATAATAATTCTAGTACATAATACAGGGTGTTATGAAATTCACTGCATACCGGGTGTCAACGAGATCACTTTCCGGCTGCCATTTCTTTAGTTTTTAATTGAACAAGATGAAACCTGGCAGTAGTCATAAGCTAATAAAAAGTCACTTTTCGAGGTACTTGTCAAATTTCAACGACTTCCGGTTTAGCCGAAAGTGACCCTAACTTCATATTTTCCAATGAGACACCCTGTATATTTCTTGATTTTTGGAACCTAGAGATTATTTTACATACAACTGTATTATTTTTATTACTTTTTGTGTCAATTTAACATTTTTAAAGCAATTTTTTCTTTTAATCTAGAGTGACCCACCTTAAATCGTTCTAACAGAAGTTTACATCTGCACAAAAGTACCTACACAATTTTATCACCTTTCATTTGTCTTACCAAAGCGTTCAAAGTTGACTAAATCACTTTTTTGGTAATAACTTTAAAAAACTAAAGATGTAGCTTTTTAATACGCCTTCAACGGTGCATGACATCATTTCTTGGATTTTCTAAAGAAAACATCGTTTTATTGCAATAGCCATTTTTATGGTTTGATCAAACATGCAACTGCACGACGATCAAATATTATATCCAGTTAGCCATGACAAAACTGAATAATAATAATGGGTGGCTGTAAACAATATTTAAACAAATTTTTTTCAAATTAAAAAATACAAGGTTAATTGCTTATATCTAATATCTATTTAAAAAAAAACCTTTGGATTTAGTGCATTTTGTCATCATTTTTACTTAGTCCAATTAGTTAGATTTAATAATAATTTGAAACTAGCAATAATATTTTCTACCGTGATGTTTACTAAAATAATACAAATAAATAACATAACAATTAAGTAACAATTGTAAATCCTAATTTAGTTTTTCCTAATTAGGTTTTCAAAATATCTACCTTGGGCATCTCTGCACAGTCCAACCCGGTAAACGTTCTGTTCTATTACATTTCTGAGCATTTCCGGAGTGATATTTGCAAAAGCTTCCCGTATCCTGTTTTTTTAAAATTTCCAGTGTTGCTGGGGGCCTAATTCAGACTAGGTTCTTACCATGACCCCATAAAAAAAATCAAGTGAGGTTAGGTCTGGCGAACGAGGTGGCCATTGTATTGGCCCATGAGTGGCAATAACCCGACCCCCAAATTTCTCGTTCAAATAATTTCTCACCACAAGGGCATTAAGGGGTGGAGCTCCATCCTGCTAAAAATAGATTTGTTCTGTTACCGCCAGGGGTAGATCGTCCTAATACTCTTCAATTCCGTTTTCTAAGAATCCCAAATATCTCTCATCGGTTAAACGTCCTTAAAAAAAGTGTTATTTCAATATCCTCACTTATTATAAATTCCTAAGGAACATCGGGCTCACGTCGCATTTTTCTAATTAAATAAATGATGTGTTGGCTACTTGAGTGGTTAATCCGATCAGGATACTCTTGATACATTCTCTCAGCTTCGGCCGCCTTTTTCCCCACACTATCCATAAATAATTAAAAAATCGACTTGTTTGCTTTTGGTAAACATACTTTAGTATAATTTAGATATTAGTACCAAAATAATTGGCACAAACCAACAGAGAAAAATAATTGTTTACAAATTTGTAAAATTCTATCATTTATCCTGAATTCAGTTGTTTTCCATGCCAAACTTAACAATATTTTGAGGCTTTATCCCGTTTCTTTTTTAACAGCTATTATTTAATTGTTTGTCATGGCTAACTGGATATAATATTTGATCGTCGTGCAGTTGCATGTTTGATCAAACCATAAAAAAATGGCTATTGCAATAAAATCCAGGAGAATTTTAATGTTGTGATGCACCATTTGATTCGTATTAAAAAACAGCATTTAATTATACTATGAAAGTGGTGTAGTTGTATTTAATTTTTTAAAGTTATTATCAAAAAAGTGATTTAGTCAACTTTAAATGCTCTGGTAAGACAAATGAAAGGTAATAAAATTGTTCTATTAGAATGATTTAAGGTGGGTCTAGATTAAAAGAAAAAGATTGCTTTAAAAATGTTAAATTGACACAAAAAGTAATAAAAATAAAACAGTTGTACGTAAAATGATCTCCAGATTCCAAAAATCAAGAAATATTACAGGATGTCTCATTTGAAAATCCAAAGTTAGGGTCACTTCCGGCTAAACCGGAAGTCGTTGAAATTTGACAAGTAGGTACCTCGAAAAGTGACTTTTTATTAGCCTATGACTCCTGTCAAGTTTCATCTTGTTCGAATAAAAACTAAAGAAATGGCAGCCGGAAAGTGATCTCGTTGACACCCGGTATATTGAAACCGGTAAATCCTGGAAGAAATTCAGATTGAAGAAAAATATTCATAAATGACGCTTCCCAATAAATAAGCTTAAGCTTTCTCTAACCGATGGTACCCGCCACTGATAAGAAACACATGGTACGAATAAGTTGCCACTTATATCAATAATTTTTTATGTTCAACAAGTCGGCATAAGAAATAATATTTTTTCATCTGTAAAGTAAAATCCTTTTAAAATACCCTTTTTTTGAAAATGGTTTAGGTTAACAAATACACACTAACAACATAGGACAGCCATTAATGCAAGAAACCAATAAAAAAATTAAACACAAAGATTCCACGGTATTTTGTCACTATCCGCACTATTTAAAACGAAAATTAATGTTTTTGTGACTTTTAAAGTAAAATCTCTGTAAAATACACTTCCTGTAGCAATATTTTACCAAAGAAAATGGAATAGGTTTGTTAGGTGTTACGTTAAACTTAGACAACACTAACGAAACGGTAGGTATATCGATTAATGTAAAAAACGGTCCACTAACTAATTAAAACACATTGCTTAAAAGAACCCACAGCATTTTTTTACTATCAGCACTGAAAAACTAAAAAGTTATTTATTTACTAAACAAACACAACTCTTACTGAATGCGTTATTTGACATATCTCAGTGTTTGAAATATCTCGGTTTTTGAAATACTTTTACCCCTGACGAAGCAAAGTATAGGCAACCCAAAAAATAGCCTACCAATTTTGGTTGCATAAGAGATAGGAAAAAGGTTATGTCGAAATAATAGAGGCGTTCAGCAATTCATTTTTTTTATCGTTTTTCTCGGAATTTTTGAGGGACACATGGCTTATTGTTATAAATAGTTCGACACGTGGCTGTCAAAAAATCCGAAGAAAACGATGAAAAAGGTTAAATTGCCGAATGCCGCTAATATAGGATTTTAGTTTGAAAATCAGCATTGCAACAAGAAAAAAGAGATTGGGGACAGAAAAGCAAGAGCGAGATCACATGTATGTAGAATAATATTCTCAAATCGTGAATATTGTTCGACATCAAAGAAAATTTGTTTTGTTCTACATAATTGTTTAGGTTTATCAGATTCAAATTTTAATGTAAAATTCGCCAATTTTACAAGTCGCATTTATATGAAACAATACTTCCGGCGATTAGCGTTGGAATATCTAATTATTTGAAATACTTTTACCCCTGTCTGGTCTTTGTTTATTTAAGTGCTCTACTGCCTAGGCAACAATACAAACATGCGTGTATATTAGGCTTACCAGATCAAAGATTTTCTACCCAGGACGAGTTTATAAAAAAATCCGGACGAAATCCGAACGTTATAAAATTTCTTCTGAAAAAGTATGAGTAGTTATTTTTCACATTATTCACTCACTAAGTGGCATGGTTTTACTACTTTTAGGTATTTTACTTTACTACCAAAACACAAACAAAAAAAACACTTTTAATTTCATCAAAAAACATAAACCAACAAAAATATAAGTAATAAAATAAAAGTAAAAGTATATACTATACAGAAGAAATATAATATTTATTATTCTAACGAACAGCTTTTAATTGGAATTTGTGAACAAAGGCTTTTTAAAGTTTTTGAGAAGTGATTTTATGAATCTGGTTTGTTTTGGTTTTTAATATCCGGAAATCCTGACGCTTATGCAAGATCCGCCCGGACACACCCGGACGTAATAAAAATCCGAACATGTCCGGGCAAATCCGGACGTCTGGTAACCCTAGTGTATATGGATTGCATATCGTTTTGTTATCAATATTTGCGTTCCTTTAGAAGTTAGTTTTAAGTAATAATGTAGTTTCTTTTTACTACCTAAAATGTGGTTTTCGTTAATCCGTTGTTAATTAATATTTTGCTCAGTTTTATTTAGTTTAGTATGCTTTGATTATAGTTTTTCTTTAATTAGCCTAATAGGGTTGAAAACTAAATTAAATTTAACACTAATAATATTTATATATTATGTAACGTTTGAGGGTCTCAGTTGGGGACCTTTTCAAAAAAATCGGTAAATTATGGTAATTTTCTTGACAGAATGGCAAATTTTCTGAATGTGCAGCGTGAAACAGAATAATGTTTTTTTTTTCAACAAAATTTACTTCTATAATGAAAGAATTTTGGCTATAATTTTAAAATACTGTGTACCTATTGTCCGCCCAAGATATCTGGAACCGGCAGAAGAATTTAAAGAATGCAAGGAGAGGCTTAAACAACGTTGCCACTTTGTGTGTAAACCAGTTTTAAAAACTGTTTAATTTTTCGTTAATAAGATTTAAACTTTTCTTACCGCATCATAAAATGAGTTTTATAATACCTGTCGTTAAGAATTAGATAAATCTTCTGTTTTCAACAATTAATTTCCGGGGTGTTATTTCCCCACAAAATATTTAGCAAGAAATTACCAACATTGCACTATTTCCGTGTCTTCTTCGCCTCGTCGACTGAACGGTGACTTGGCCCACGTCGGTAATACGCTTATTGAATGGAAAAATAATAGATAGAACTTATTTGGCTGATTGCGAAGTCGGTCTCCGTCTTTGTAAATGATTTATTGCCTCTCCGGGTCGGGATGTCTGTGAGTTGCCTCATAGCCGTCTCATCATCGGTCGAGAGTCGTGGTGTTTAAAAATGGAAAATTTGAAGGGAAAAGTTTTGCACAGTCAGGCGCGTGAGATAATTGCAAACGTAATTAGGGTTTGCGAGGCAGGGAATAATATGATAAAAATTCCAATAAAAAATAAAACAGAAAGGGCTATGTTGTACACAGGAGTAGGAAGATCATCTATAACAAGAATTAGAAAAGAAGATGCTCTTAGACAACAACATAATCCCGCAAACTTATTATCTTCTCCAAGAAAAAAACGGGAACGAACAAAAACGACTCCGATTCTGAGTAAAATGGACTAAACAAGACTTCATAATCATTATAGGTAATATAAACAGAACACATTTTTTCCACCAAGTTTTCTTTTATTTTTTTAGTTACATTTTAAATCCTTCAAAGAAGGTATTGTGTAACAATTTATTTGAATAATTGCCACAGATTTATAAATATTTAAGTTTTTAAACAGGTTAGTTTGAATTTGTATGATTAAATTAATAGAACGCCGAAGCTGAACCCCCAAAAACATTTTTTTGCCATCTATTATATTATGGAAACAAAGCATTGGCGAACGCTTACTAATCAGGTTTTTTAACCTATTTTATAAAAGAATTATTCCCTACATTCTTTAACGGAGTTTCCTACAAGTCTTTTATATATTAAACGAACCTGATTGCCAATACATTTTAATTATTTTTTATAAGGACTGATAAGTTGACACTACGCCACTGAGTAGTGCTATTTTAACATAGTTTTTATGCATTTTTATGACTTCCTTTCCCTTTCGTCCCAGTTACAGGGAACTTGGGCGGACAATACTATCCATTTCTAAAGTTTTGACCCCTCAGTTTGGAAGCTTGTAAAGTAAAAAGTACCGTCCAGATTCACTAAGAAAGTTTAAGATTTAGTACTGGTTTAAATTAAGATCTTATAGTTGATCAGTTATGTTTTGACAGGTTTTTGTCCTGTCCTTGTCATTAAAAACTTATGAATTATTGTGATATTTCAGCGATTTACTTGGTTTCCAAATGATTTTCATCTTGGAACGAGTTGCTGTAATGAATTTAGTTCTATTATTGTTGAAAGTACGTAATAAAATTGTCCTTTTCCGGATAAATTTGCGAAAAAGCTAAGAAATAAGTTCATAGAATAAAACTTAGTTGTCTTATTCTTACACTTGTCAGTTTAAAACGTTTGATTGTCAAATTAGACCGGACTAGCATTGGAGAATCTGGCTGTACAATTTAAAAAAATATAATTTTCACATATTTCGGTAAAGTTACTTGTCTCTATTACACATGTAAAACGTTGTAGATGCCTTGGTGCTTTTCTAATGGGAAGGTAATTGTAAAATTGTCACCATTTTTTCCCTATTTCATCAAGTACTCAAGTTTAAAAATTTATTGTGCCTTACTGGTACTCCCAGGCAGGGGCGCGCCAAGCCGAGGGTGCAAGGAGTGCACCGCACACGGGCGGCAAATTTCAGGGGCGGCAAAAAGCCGCCTAGTTTTTTCGTAATAATAATAATAATAATCATAAAAACACGTTTATCATGTTTTGATATCAGTGGAAAAATCACAGTTCGTGAAATATCGCGCATCACATCACTAACGAGTACCTACAATAAATTAATCACTGCTATAAATCACGGTTCTTTCCCGATCACGATTATGCCATGAAATTGGGTTCTTCCCCGGCGATTCGGTGAGTCCCCGGACTTCCAAAAAATAGGTCATTCCCCAAGATGTATTTGTGTTGTCATATATAAATGTTTGCTACACACATAAAAATGAAGTCTTGTTTCAAGGAAATAATTGCTTTCAGAAATATTTCTTTACTTGGAACACTTGAGTTTTTAAATAAAGAGAACTTCTTTATTTTAAGGAAACAGTAAGATTTAAAGTGAGAAAAAATATATTTTAACTTCTGTGTTCGATTTAAAGCCATTTCCTTAAACTAAAATATCGTAATTATCAATTGGAAGACATCATATTTAAGAATTAACAACATTCAAAAGTTATAGTTTAAGATTTCAGATTTCTTTCACTTAGATAGTAGGATCTCAAAACAAAAAAATAATTCGCTCTCGCTGAAATCGCAACGATATTATTTTTAAAAACTCTAGGTACCTGATTTGAGAAACTAGTTCTTAGTTTAATGCAAATCTACTTTATTGTGAAATATCTCTAAGTTTAAGATATTTTATTTCAGATTTTGAATAAATATGTTTTCAAACAATGATAACAAGTGTTTCTCTAAGAAAGCGAACATTTTTAATACGAGATTGTGTATGTCTTTCATGTTCTCTTATTATAAGAGCAGTCAAAACCTATGTCCGAAATATATCACTTTTGTTCTGAAAAAATTATTATTTAATTTAAAACCTATTTACACACAAACTATAGTAATAACTATTTTAATACGGGATGTTTTCTTTTGTTCCAAGGGCACAAATACGAAAACACTTTTTTTTCTCTTTGAGACCCTATTTCTTTGCCACATATGAAAGTCAATATGCTCTTGAAGAGAAACCAATGGCTTTACGGTAAGACATTATTTTTATGCGTGTATAGTATTATTTAATAAAATACATTTATGTAAAATGTGTTTTTTTTTTAATGTTTTGCAGTCAAATAATAATTTTCAAATGGATTTAAAAATATGACATATTTAAATACATATAAAATTTTATTGTGTTTTATTGTCGACATACATACATAGGGGCGGCAAATATGATCTTGCACCCGGGCGGCAAATTTCGTTGGCGCGCCCCTGCTCCCAGGCCTAACTAATTTTTTACAGGCGATAAAGTGAACCTTACTTTATTCCCAAAAAATATTATTTTTATTTTTTTTTCTTAGGTTTGGTAGTAATAGTCAAAAAATTATTGTGGTTATGTAATTACTACCAGTAATCTTACAGCAAAAATTTTTGTTTTTTTGTATTACATATAAAGAGATGTAACTTTACGTTTAACGAAAATTTTGTTTTGGCAGTTGTCATAAACCTAAATACAAACAATTAGTTTGTGTAAAGGATAAAAGCATTGAGCTTGCGGGATGGAGCGGGGCGTCGAAGGTGCAATAGTATGGGTGTTAAGGTAATAATCATTAAAGTAATGCAATATAGTGAAGGTTTTTGTTTGTCCTCTATATGATAAAGTAGGTAACTGGTCAAATTAAGAAAAAATAAGTATATGCATTGGTAAATATTTACATTTATTTGTATTTAACGATTGTATATTGTTTCAATAGGATCTATAAAATAGGCAAAACGTGTGTAGTAGAACAATAGTAATTTAAAAATATTACTTCAAAGTGAGTAACGTAAATAGGCCAATTAGCTTTATTTATTGATAATTCACCTAAAAGAAAAACAATATTTTTGATGTTCCCTTATTTTTATGATTCGCATATTTGGAAAATTGTAACAAATGCTGTGTTAAGTGTGTCTGCATTTGCCTTTGCTTAATAATAAACGAAATATGTGAAAGTGGCCTGTTTACGTAGAATCACATCGGATTTAACTTTTAAGGTACAAAGTCCTGACAAAATTTATTTAAACCTAAAACTAAAAATAACCTGATTGGATTACACCACTCTTTTTTACCGAAGAATACCTACACTTATGGATCGTTTTCTCCTTCTTCATCATTACTAAAGTCTTCATTTGAATCATCATCTTCCTCATCTTCATCTAAATTTATAATTAATGGTTCTACAACAACATCAACTAAGCGATCTTTTTCTCTGTAGGGTTCCTCAATTTTATTAGCGTGTCCAACGCAATTTTCCCAAATAGAATTTGGCACGTTCTGCATCGTTTCAAGACACAAATTTAGTACATTTGTGATTTTAATCGTAGTATTCAATTTTGCAACTTTATTTTTCACATATGCCCAAATTAATTCAATTGCGTTGAATTCACAGTGTGCAACTGGCAACCATAGAAGCTTTACATTATCATTACGTAACTCCTTTGCAATTGTATCTAAAAGGTACGTTTTTGGAAAGTGATAGTTCTTGCATAGGTCTAAAAGCATTGGTTTGGTTAATTCATTAAACGTTGTAAATCCATCGGGCAATGTTGCTTTTCGCTGGGACATCCATTCTATTATTTTTTGTTTTGTCCAGGCAGTTGTAGGATTTCGAAAATTAGGATCCAACATTGTATGATAAGGTGCTTGGTCAATTACGATTACTGATTTGTCAGGTATTACGGAAAGCACTGTTCTAAACCATTCTTCGTAATGTTGTTTATTCATCTCGTTATGGTAATCCACTGACGCCGCACTTTTTTTCCCAACGAAACACTTCAGGCAGCCATCCAAAAACCCATTTTTACTACCAATATGTAAGATAATAACCCGTTGTCCTGATCCTGATGGCCGTTTTATTCCACCTCTGAAGCCATTAATTTCCTGTATACCACCTCTCTATTCATCAAAATTATCCCGTTTTGTGGGATTAACTCTTTCAACCCAGCCAAACTTCCTTGAATGATTTGCACCGCACCATGTTTCATCTGTATAAAATATTTGCCAAGAATCTTCACGATATCTCTTTATGGCGTATAAGAATTCCGCTCTTCTGGGAGCAATTGTGTTTTGTTCCATTAAAATTGGTTATTAATTAGTTTTTTATAGGAAAACCCATGTTCTTTAATCCATCGGTACAAAGTCATTTCTGAAAATTCTGGTAAATAATCGACATATTCTTTCAATTTTTGGTAAACTTGATTTATAGAAGGAAACCGGCGCTCCAGGTAAAAATTTAATATTGTTCTCCTTATGACGCCCTGCAAAATCTCATCACATTCCACTTCTCCCTTTTGATGGTATAATAATACCGGAACTTTTTTCTTCCGCAGTAACACGTTTAACGGTGCTTTCACTAATACCCAGCCCAGGCAATCTGCTGTTCTTTTAACCACTTGCTCAATCAAAATATTTTCCAACCCGTTGTCTTTCTCTTGTTGAACGTACGCTCTGACTTTTAATATAATCTTTTTCATTTGTTCGTTGCACTGACGAGACATTTTAACTTATTAGACTGTAGTTTGGTACCGTATTTTTGGTTCAGATTACATCAGGTATTTATATAAAGTCGAACAAGATAATCGTAAAAATCGCGTGAAAACAATAATAATTTCACATTACTATCTACCACTAACACCAAAAATTTAAATCAACAATACGTAGATATAAACAACCACAATCAAATAAATAATATTATTTTATAAATCTTTTCAATACATAACAAATAGATTAAATTCTACACAAATAAAAATACATGGACCTACGGACTACATACCGATAAGCGTGACCTTCCACCGTACTGTGGTTATGTCGGTAAAGGCGTTTAAGACTTTTCATCTCTTTCTTATGTCGCTTTTAATATTTATTACAATTTTTACAAGAACTAAAGGTCCTTTTTTGAATTTTGTGTAATAAAATACATTTGTATAATAATAAATACGTCTAAGAGTGTAAAGATTTTTTTAAGGTTGTAAATTGTCCACAGTACAGCTGCTACACAAACATCATTAAAAAAGAAAAAATGCAATTTCAGACACATACTACCAATCTCTTGCGAAAGTATAGATATTTTTCTATCTACCTTCAAAATTGCATTTAAATAGGGAACAAATTAACCAATATATAGACATGAGAAAATCGTTTATCAGTATTAACGCAGTAAAATCGTTGTTTTTTTCTAATTGATTATGAATAAGTTCAATATTGTTTACAATACAATAATACATTTTTTGGAGGAAACTCTTGCATAACGTCCTAATAAGCTGTAATTTTTTCAGTTTATTCTGCCCCGTCGTTTTTTTTGTTATTGACCCTCAGACTGAGGGGTCAAAACTTTAGAAATGGATAGTAGTTGATTTTTAACCTTATTTAGCAGAAAGTTTAAGCTAGTAGGAACAGTGCTCATCTCATTCACGTAATGTAGGGTAAGTCATAATCCTTTGTGTTGACGGTATAACATAGCCTCTTTCGTTCTGGTGACAATTTGACGACTGTATGGTTCATATTTTCCCATATTAGAAATTGCTATTAAATTAAAATCCACACTTTTGGTAAAATGCGTCTTTGGAATTTCCGAAAAGTCTTAGTATGGGCAAATATCTTTGCTATTAGTAAATTTTAGGGGTATCTTATTGGTTAACAAATCTACTTTTTTATGGTATTTAACTTTTTCAATCCCCTTGAGTGGTGACGCTAGGACGTTGATGTCAAAAGTTTTAAATGCAACCCTATGCCATGTGATACCTAAACCCGAGGTCCGTATCTTAATTCGTTTTTAAATGGCAAGCCTTTAAAAATTTAAAATCGTAAAAAAAAATTAAAATTTAAATACCTTTAATTCTCTTATTACTTGAAAAGTTGTTCAAAATGGCCACCATGAACTTCGTTGCAGTCGGTAATAAAGTTGATTTTGGAATTCACTTCTCACATTTTCGAGAATGGCAGGTGTTACTTCTTGGCAGAGTTCGAGAATCGACTTTATTACTATCAAGAAGTTCGTGGTGGTCACTTTGAAGAACTTTTAAAGTAGTAAGAGAAATATAAGTAGTTAAATTTATAATTTTTTTCACGTTTTTAAATTTTTATAGGGTTGCGATTTAAAAACGAATTAAGATACGGACCTTGGGTCTGCGGTAAAATGATTCTTTTTTGAAGACCTTTAAAATGAGGTATCACACGGCATAGGGATGCATTTAAAATTTTGGTCTCAACTCCTTAGCGTCACCCCTCAAGGGGATTGAAAGAAAAAGTTTGATTACATAAAAAAGGAGATTCATTAACCAATAAGATACACCTAAAATTTGATGAATCTATCTTTAACAATACCAAAGATATTTGCGCATACTAAGAATTTTCGGACACGCTCGGAGTCTTAAGATTATGTTAATTTGTCAATTATTATATGTATAAAAACTTTAAAAATCCCTATAAAATGCATTTATTTTTTGAAATACCTTATTTTTTACACTCCTCGTAAATATTGTTTTTTTAGCTCTGCATACCAGGTGAAGATGAGACACATTTCCTGACGTTTAAACTTTTTATCACCATCTGTATTTTTTTACATTATTGTCAATAACAATACAAACAACAATAATTATTTAAAAAAAAGAGTTATTTAGATACATTGTTCAAAGTGTCCTCCATTTACAGGATGAATGAACCCTAAATAGTTGTAAAAATGTCTTCTAACGATAAACAACTGGCGTACCGTGATGTTGAGTGAAGCCACGATAATTCTTTTTCAGTTATTCCCATAGAGAAAATATATAATAGAGAAATAATGTCATTTGCGAATGTGGCAAATTTACCAAGCTGAATCCGTAAACACAGACGGTCTTCTGCGGGCGTGCGCCTTGTCGAACGTTTGCTTTGTGATAGACAGGACCGTACTTCAAAATTTATGTCACATGACGTGAATCTTTTATCGAGTAATAAATGCTAAATATATTACTTGTAATTATTCTTTTTATTAATGATAAAAATGTAACCATTAGTGAGATTTTAACAAAAATTGTATAGTTTTTTGGCTTAAATCTGAGTTTTCTTGCTATACAAAACTGTCGATAATTCCTCGACAATAGCTCAGTTTATACATATACAGTGCGTCTCTTTAATGTTCCCCCTCTTAATTTTTTAAAAATTACATTTACAAAATTGAAAGTTGAAATAAAATATAAACATAGTATTCTAAACAATAGAAATAAAATATGCAACTGTTTTAAGAAGTAAAATAGTAAATAAAAAAATTACCAAAACTATGTGTATATTTTATTGGATTGGCATGCCATCCTGTATAATTATTTAACAAACCAAGTTCTATGGTAAGATGTAAATATTTTTACACCTATTTACAGTGTGTACACCATTGATTTGTAATATGGATCCGCAAACAATAATCGCGAAAGTGGCAAATTTCTGGCCTTGTAAACAAAGCTGATCGGTCATGGGCATGCGCACTGTAAAATGTGTCAGCTGTGATGGTCGATCCCACTCTGATTGTCAAGGAACATAAAAGGGTTTGCTGATTGTTTTCCAGCTGGTTATGCAAATCGTGTAGCAGATGACAACAAGCGAGTTGTGCGCATGCCCCTCGCCGGTCTGGCTCGAGAAATATGACCGGTGGTCGTGCGTACAAACACAATATTTCACCCTGCTAATTTAACTTTTGTTTGCGCACGCTGTCAGTTCTAGGGGCCTATATATAAAAGTCGATGGTGTGCACTTGATACTTTGGTGAAAGTGCTACTTACTTACGGCTCATGTCAATCTAATCCACTGATATCTTAGCGATCCTTTGGCAAAAGCGCTTTTTTCTTTCGCCATCCCTTTTAAAATACTCCCCTCTACCCTAATCCACTAGTATTTTTAGTGCCCGTTTGACGAAAGCGCAAATATGCCTTTTGGACACCCTTCTAATCCACTGATATCTTGGCGATCCTTTGGCGAAAGCGCTTTTTTCTTTCGCCATCCCTTTTAAAATACTCCCCTCTACCCCAATCCACTAGTATTTTTAGTGCCCCTTTGGCGAAAGCGCAAATATGCCTTTTGGACACTCACCCTTCTAATCCACTGATATCTTAGCGATCCTTTGGCGAAAGCGCTTTTTTCTTTCGCCATCCCTTTTAAAATACTCCCCTCTACCCTAATCCACTAGTATTTTTAGTGCCCCTTTGGCGAAAGCGCAAATATGCCTTTTGAACACTCACCCTTCTAATCCACTGATATCTTAGCGATCCTTTGGCGAAAGAGCTTTTTTCTTTCGCCATCACCACTCACTCACCCTTATGCAATATAGGGGGAGGAGGCATTGACACTATATATGACCTTCTTACACCATCTTGCCCCTTTTACAATGCCCCTAATACACACACACCCCATCAGTGCCTTTCTGACACCTTGACCACACTCAATATACGTCACTGATAAATATTTCTACTTCTCCGTGTGTGTGTTCACTTCAACACCGGAGTGCATTTAAGATAAAAGTTAGAAAATTTATTTGGTTAGAGTTAATCTTAATAACTCAAAACTTAAAAGTATTTTTGCAAATGGAAATAGCAACTTCAGCATTTACAACAGCTGTATTCCATGTGTTTCCTTCAGTGATTACAACTGGGTCCGGTTCTGATCGCCGAGTTGCGTCATTGAGTTCAACAACCACTTTTGCGAGACGTCCCGAGTGCGCATGCCTCGAGAGAACCGTCGTTTAAAAACCTGACTGGCGCCATATGCGTACAAACGCACTTTTTCGCCCATACATTGGACGGATTCAGCTGGTGTCGCGAATACATTGTGATGGTCTACATATATTTTGTCTATAGTTATTCCACATTATTAGGCCTCTATCTTACATTATCAAAATCTTTTGATGACAGATATCCCAAATAAAAGTAACACTGTCTTACAAAAAAATTTTTTTTTGTGTAACATAAAGCTGAATAGTACGAAGGCGTAGAGGGGCCACGTATTTTTTTTTCTTAAATTCAGACTTCAAACTCGGAATATTACTAAATTCCGACTTTAAACTGCAGAGTTCTGGGGTTAAATTGATAAATTTAACTACTCAGAAGTGCTACAAGTGCGCGGCAGCTTTTCGCCAGGAGCATTTATAGGTCTTTAATTTTCCCTTTTTATCTTCTTTGCTTAGGTTTTCCAAGGCACTAGGGCGCCACTGAGTTTTTGTTAAAGAAATACCCTTACAGCTTAGTAAACTCAGAACCTAAGCTGATGTTAGATTTTGATAAAATGTTACAAAACTCTTTGCATGTGTTTTAGCAGGCAATAAAACAACCTATTCCCCAAAATAAAATATATTTATTCTTTGTTTAAATGGCCTGTCGACGGCTAAATGGATTAGGTAATAAAAAAATATATGTTAACTACCTGAACATATATACTTAAATTAATTTGCAACCTAAAAGGTAGTAAAAATCAACAATACCATTTTGGTAAGTAAAGTATGGTTTAGTAAATATTCAATATACACCTTTTTACAAAACAGCATAATAGTTATTTATGGTACTAGTGTGTTATGTTGAAAATAAGTCACGCGAGAAAGATTTATACCACGAGGCCGTCAGGCCGAGTGGTATAAGTTCTCAAGTGACTTAGAAAACATAACACACGAGTGGCATACAATGTTTTATCCAACACATGACAAGTAGAAGAAATCGTTTTTTATGAGATAATAATTAATAAGTTTCGTGATCAAATCAAAGCTACTTGCATCTCAGTATCCTATAAATGTCAGAATGACTTGACAGTGATTTTTTTTACATTTTGGTCAAAGTTGGTTGATTGTTTGGTTGCCACGGGCATGATACATTGTTAGCAAATGTTTAAATAAATTTTGACACTTGTCGGTTTTCTCTGCAGAAAAGGGAAGCTTTTTTGAAGAAAAAAACCTATAGAAAATGGAGGAAACCGATGAAAATTACGTTCCTGAAGATATCCTTACGGAAGCGGAAGAAGCAGCGATGCAGATTTTGCCAGAAAAGTCCCGAGATGCTTACGACAAGGAGTTCAAAATGTTTGAGTCTTGGATGAATTCACGGAAGATAAAAGGTATCGATGAAAATGTTCTATTGGCTTATTTTTTACATTTGCAAAAAAAATTAGCCCCATCGTCGCTATGGACCAAATACTCGATGCTTCGCTCGACTATTCACCTTTACAAAAAAAAAGACATTTCAAAATATGGCAAACTAACGAGCTTTTTGAAAAGCAAATCACAGGGATACAAACCAAAGAAGTCAAAGATATTAGAACGACCTGAAATAGAGAAGTTTTTGAACGAAGCTCCCGACGACGAGTACTTGTTGATGAAAGTGGCTTTGATAATGGGGATTAGCGGTGCATGTAGATGCGATGAATTGGTCAATTTGAAAATAGAAAATATTCAAGACAAAGGGAAATATTTTCACGTAGTTTTGCCAGACACTAAAACCAAGAAATCGAGAAGATTCACCATACTTGAAGAAGGATTTCCAGTCAACCCGATCAAATTGTGTAAAAAATACATGTCTTTGAGGCCAAAGAATATTAGTTCTAGCCGCTTTTTTGTTTTTTACAAAAATGGGAGGTGTACCAGCCAGTGTGTGGGAATAAATACGTTGTCGAAGATACCTTCAAAAATTGCAATGTTTTTGAAATTGGAGGAACCAGCGCTCTACACCGGTCACTGTCTGAGAAGGTCTTCGGCGACTCTTTTGGCCAATGCAGGGGCTAATATGACTACTTTGAAGCGTCACGGAGGATGGAAGTCCTCGACGGTAGCAGAAGGATACCTAGAAGAATCGGTGCATAACAAAATACAAATTGCAAAAAAAATAGAAGGTTCTAATGTGTCGGCGTCTTCTAGCCCTATCAGCAGCTGTACCGATATGGGAGTGTCTGGTTCCAATGAACCAACGAATTTTACAATGACTTCAAATTCGAATAAACCGTTATCGTTTTCCTTTAATTTCAATATCAATGTGAATTCTGCTTGTAATAGTAATAAATAAATAGAATACTACTTTAAATATGAAGGTGAGTTATGGATTATAACTCACTAGTGTGTTATTTGATAGTTTACTTGTCTAAAATGACATTGATAATGACAGTCATAACTGTCATGTGTTGGATAAAGATAATAACTGACCCTAAAAAAAATCAAATAAGGTAAATCATCAGGTAACGCAACGAGGGTAGGCAACGCAAAAAAAATCATGATCTTTTTCGCTACGCCCTAAAGAAAAATGAGATAAAACTTACCAAAATAGCTTTATACATACTCTATTAAATTAATATTCATTTTATAAGCCGCATAGTACTCAAAAAATACAAATTTACATGTGTCAGTAATCAAAAAAAACATAATACGCGGATTTAAAATAAGGGTAATTACCTAATAATAATAATACCTTCAATGCTTATTTATACATAATATACATTAGTCTACAGGAGATTTTATACTGCGCAGCTTCAAGATAAAAGGGATTATGTAATAATAATTTTATGCTTATTATTATATATACAATTATAGTCAAAAATCGGCATACAGGCCTTACCCAGAGACAAAATGGAGTACAAATCCACCGTAGCACGCGGAACTGAGTGCTTAGGATGACGATCCTGACAGAGGAGGGCAGCTCTGACAAGCTACCTTTCTAGACGTGGATCAGCATGGTTCCAAGGTTGGATCAAGTTGATGCGGCTGGACCACCTGGAGTAGGTACCCCTTCAAACTCTACCGGCGTTGACGAAGTCTTAGATGGAAACTCATGAGAATGCGTGGCGGAAAACCACATACAGAGGGTTGCATCCGTCTCGGGACATCTCTTCACGATGAGTAGCGGGAAACCATATACAGGGAATTGCATCTGGCACAAAACATCTCTTCAAAAAGGAGTGGCAGAAAACCATATACAGGGGGTTGCAGCCGCCATGAAACATCCTTTCAAACGTCGAAAACTATTCCTCCACCGGAAAAACCCTGTAATACAACAGTACAAATTACTCTACGAAATCCAGGGACAATAAAAGCTTTGCTTACCTCACATAACCATTGGAGGGTTACCAAAAAAAACGACCATCGGCCATATTGCGGCTCTTGCCACAATCACGAACTAATAGATACAATCTATAAAAAACGAGGTTTATAACAAACGGCCCTCTCTTGCCAAGACTGTTTGGCCAAGACTGTCTTCTCAACCACCTTGTCCTTTCTTAAATTCACCCCAAAAATCTCCCACGACATCAAGTGCTCTTGCCCCTCACAATTGGAACTTCATGTATCACATCGGACCAATCAAAGCATTCGACTTCAGCCCGAATGTGCGCCGTTCAAAACTCGGCTTCGACATAATTATATTTTGTTGTTCCCGAATGTAAACACGATGTTTTGAAATGGCAATCATATTAGGAAATGAGAAGAAAAGAAACGGAAGATTCTCTGGACTTGCAGACAGTGTAGCCTTAGAAAAACAAGGTATTCACTTCGTTAATTAGAATTAGTAATCAGTTATTAATTAGTATTCCATTTTAGCATAAAAATAAACAAAAATCTACTATATAAAATTAAAAATGGGAGAAACGTGCTACAAGAAAAGGAATTTTTTACCAGGGCCAGTCGTTACGTAGTTCTTAAAGTACACGCAATAATATAGGTAATATTCTTAAGAAATGCTAAATTAAACAATGAATACAATACTGTAAATTGATCTTTTAGGGTGAATTAACTCAAGTGCAGAAATAAAATTAAAACATTCTGGACCCGCGCAATATTGGGTACCATGGGGTTGAACTGTATAGAATAAAAAATGGATGCAAAAATGCATAATCTACATCCTTGTAAACATGAATGCTTGTTATTTGTGTAAGAAATTAATAACTTAATAAAATAAGATTTTATGAGATATTTAGTGTTTGTCTTAAAGTAATGTCAAAATTTTCTAAAAAATCACCTTCACCATCTTGTCAAGAAAAAAATGCACTAAAAAGTAATTTCAAATGCAATGTAGCATTTCAAATGCTACAAAACTCGGAATTTTATTAAATTCCGACTTTGAACTCGGAATTTTGTTAAATTCCGAGTTTAGAGTCGGAATTTTGTTTATTGTACTCATGCGCGTAGCTAAGGCGGAGCAGGGGTGGGCACGCCCCCCCCCCCCCCCAAAACTAAGTGTTCCCCCAGAAAAAAAGTATCCAAAATTATATTTTCCCAAGATACGGTTGTCACGGAAGCTGGTCAAAATACGTCACTTCTGTGGCCTCTTTATTCGGTCTGTTATGGTTTTTTTAGTGTTTCGTGCTAAAATTAGCAAAACGGAACACTTATGGAATCACTTCGGTGTCCGTCCGTCTGTCACAGGCGATTTTCTCTGCAACTATTCGACGTAAAAATTTGAAATTTTGCACAGGGATGAAGTGTGGTGACCCAATTATGGAAGTGAAGTATAAAAGTTTGAATTTTGATTTTGGGGGTTAATTTCAGGAGGTAATTTGAGAAATGGAAAAAAAATTCAACGGCATCGTATAGGGTATCAAATGAAAACTTATTAAAGCACGCATTCAACAATATATATATATGGTATTTTTTTATGCATTTTTTTAATCATTTTTCGAGAACAACGCTTAAAAATTGTTGTCCCCCACCCTCATCACCAAGAAGATAGCTTAGAAAAATCTGAAAAAATCATGAACGTTGAGAATTAGATGTAGATTGAACCAAAATTATCAGGATTGAAAAATTCTAGCACGAGCAATTGTTATAAACAATTTAATTGTTTATTTCCTGATAACTGCTGAACCGTTGGTTTTAGAGAAAAAGCTTTTCGACAAAAAATATTTGTCACGATGGCAGATGGGCGGAGATCGGGCAGCCGAGGTTTTGCTCAGGTTAGGTGGGGGGCTGATGGCACGGAACACTAATTGTGCAAGTATAGCTTGCACTTGACCGATTTTCTTTATGTTGTAATGAAATTTGGAAAATTATGGGTATTTTTGTTATTATTGTCAAAGTTTTTTATAATCTTAATGCCAAAAGGGCTTATAGTTGAAATCATAAGCCCTTTTAATTTTCATTCTTTTTTACATTTTTAAACGTAGCCATAAGTTAATTATATCAATAAGCAAAATATAGCCTGAAATTCCCCTGCAACGACACATTTTCGGTAAAAGTGTAATTTTACTTTTGTTTTTCTCTTGGCAGGCTTTACTTTCTTTGTAATATTTTTTTTTGAAATTCCTAGATTTTTGTTTTACTAAACCAGCATTTTTGTATTTTTTGAGCGCCCTGTATACTCAACCTGAAATTTGAAGTTGTCAAAATTGATTTTTCTTAATGCACCAACTTTTATAATGAATAAAATTTTCTAAGAAATCAATAATAAAAAAATGTTCCATGTAGCCAACTTTATGACGGACGCTGTATATATATATATATATATATATATATATATATATATATATATATATATATATATATATATATATATATATATATATATATATATATATATATATATATATATATATATATATATATATATATACTCAGTAGTTATTGAGGCTTCAGTCTATTCGGGTATCGGAAGTAAAACTCTTTTTTGACTACGCCAAGCTTTCGAAAATGTTTATTTTCTTTATCAAGGCTACAACACAGAGTACGGTTAGTAACTTAATTAATTTACATTATGTGGGACATTACCTAGGGTGCAAAGTGAGTTAAAATAACCTTCGTAACATCTAGCACAAAACGACAAACACTCCAACCCAGGTCTTACAGTTTAAATATACGTTATTGTAATTACATAATTTCTTTTAGAATACCCTGAGGTTTGGGCCACATGGTTTCGTTACACTCTGAAGCAGCCAGGTTAAGATCTAGTGTGTCAACAGTGTCAGAACTGTCGGTCTTGAAGGCTGGAGAATATTGCAGAATGCCCCAGCCATCCAAACCGGCAGTCATACAATAGATGGCGTTGCTCAGGAAACCCGTTCTGTTTTACCAAGGTTGTTGGTTATAAGTTAATATGTCAGATGGCGTCAGCATAGCCGCCCCCACACCTGCCACTTGTAGGTGGCGTCAAGCAACCCACCCAACATATTTTTTTTAAATAAAATGTTTTTTCTCTAGAAAGTTGTACTGTCTCCCTTGTCACCTAGGGAGACAGCACACCCCCCATTGGTTCCTGAGTATGCATTTCATTTTTTATGTCGGTTGTTACACTATTGATCTTGGTCTTATCATATCAATCTCGAATGTTATCTAAAATTCTGTTTGTAGTGTGTTATTTTATGATTGTTAAGAACAGAAGGTAATAAAAAAGACAATAAAAAAGAAAAAGGGGGAATTTATTTTGTCTGGTGCTTTTAAGACAGTTGGAAATTTTGAGGTGAAAATAAACTGAGTATGTTGTGCTAGTTTTTCTTTAAATTTTCAAAGAGGAGTTGTGAGACCCCTCTGTGGTCTTATTTTTGTTTAGAGTGACAATATACGAGTAGATTGAACTCAGATCTACGATGTCCCTTTTTTTATTGAGACAGTTTGGTGTCAAGTGTGTTTCTGCCATTTCCAAGAAGAGTCTTTTTCTCAGCTTACTTTCTGTATGTATAGTGTAGTTGGTCTCTGAGTAATTTGGATCATGACCAGTTTCTATATGATGTTCAGCTAAGGCACAAGAGGGTTTTTTTAACCTGCAGTCGCTCTTGTGTGAGGTTAGTCTGTCTTTAAGCACTCGAGACGTTTGTCCTATGAATACCTTATCACAGAAAGAACAAGGAATACTATACACACCGCTTGATTTGTCTCTTGTTTTTTCTTTATCTTTGAGCTTTGTGAAAATGTTACCCACCGTCTTAGAGAATCGCTGCGTTATTTTTATTGTTGGTGTGTTTTTGAAGACTTTAATAATCTTTGTGGTGATAGAGTCTACTGCTGGTAGAGAATAGTAGTATAGAGCTCTATTAAAGGATTGAAAAACATCGATTTCTGGTGAGACATCCGGGTCCCCCTATTTCCTACAGTGGCCAACGTCCTGGTGTTATATATAAGTTTTTCTAACAAACCCTGTGGGTATGAGTTTTCAAGTAATGTACGATATAGTCTGTCCAGATTCTTTTTTCTGAGGGTATGGTGACTTATTTTTTCGATTCATGACTTGAGGGCAAGTACCAGGTTGATCTTCATTTTTTCTGTGTGGTATGAGTTGTAATTCATGTATCTACCTGAGTTAGTAGGTTTGACATACCAATCTAAGATCACCTGGTTGTCCTGTGTCCGAATTAATTTGGTGTCTAGAAAGGGGACACTTCTCTCTGACTTTTCTTCCATAGTAAATTGTATGGAGGAGTTGTATGAATTGAAGATACCAAGTATTTCTATTTTTTTATTTTCAGGAACTGTACAGACAATATCGTCCACATATTTCTTTAAAAAGGGTAATTGGAAAGTTAATTGTGGAATGCATACCTCTAAGAGGTCATCCAGGACATATTGAGCCACTATTGGAGACAGTGTGGCTCCCATTGGAGTACCTAAAATTTGTTTGTAATATATGTTGTCTAGTTGGCAGTAAGTTGAGTCAAAAATAAATTTTACTATCTCTAGAAATTAGTTTTTAGGAATTTTCGTTAAGGGTGATATATCCTGCCATCTTTTCTCTATGCTTTGGGAATCTAAATAATGTGGGATGTTACTGAACAGAGAGACAACATCTAAGCTTATTAGAACATAGCCCTCAGAGAGCTGTTTTTCGTTTATAAATTCAGCAAATTGAAAAGAATCTGTTTTATAATATTCGTTGTCCCTGCTGTATGCCAATGTAAGTATATCTGTTATGTGAGTGGAAAGTTTACTATTGAGCGCATTAATGGAAGAAATAAGGGGTCTTAATGAAAGTGAGGGTTTGTGAATTTTGGGCAGACCGTAAAATTTAGGAGAGGTTTGATTATATATTGTGAGAGATTTCTTCTGTCCTTCATCCAGAAACCCTTTCTTTCGAAGGTCTGAAACTATTTTATTAGCTTTTTGTTGAAAGGTTGACGTAGGGTCACGTTTTAAAATTTTGTAATATTTTTGATCTGATAGAATCTCCTTGGACTTGGCGACATATGCGTCTCTCTTCATTATCACAGTGACATTGCCCTTATCTGCCTTTGTAACTATCAATTCTTTATTGTCCTTTAGAAATTTCTTTGTTTTTTCGAAAAGAATATCAACGTATTTCTTACTATGCGAAGTTCTATAGTAATTGGTTATGATGTTTGTTATTTTTGCTCGTTGGATATTCTTTTCTTGCTCTGGGAAGTGGTAAATAATATTCTCAACATCCGAGAGCAATCGTAGGACAGATATGTCACCAATGGAGGGAGAAAGAGCAAATTTAGAACCCAATGCCAGAAAGCTTTTTACATCATTTGGAATTTCTGTATCTGTAAGATTTCTGATCCAATTTTCTTTAACTGATATGAGCTGATTGTGTGTTTGTGTTTTGAGATTGTTTATTTTCTTTAGATTAGTAGTTTTTATGGTCTTGAAGAGTCTATTGTATGTTTGGTTTTGTATAGTTTTAAATTGGTTAAATATGTGTGTAGGGATAAGAGTATTAATTTCATTCGAAACCTGTATCAGAGATCTTTCAGTATGATAAATTGCTTTAATTGTAGTTGAAATTTCGAGATTGATAAGCTTGTTTTTTAACCTGTTACCGATCTGCTTGATCTGATATCCTGTGGCCCCGTCTTCAATCTCTAGGGTGTTTTGAATTCCCTTGGTGTTGTTGTTGATATGTGCGGGAGTCAGTGCCTGTGTTCGACATGTGAGCAGGAATATCCTCCTGTTGCGCAGCGATGTTAATTTGGTGTTGTTTTTTGACCATTGTTTTAACAAACCCACGGTGTGTACTCCGTGTTGTTGACGAATTTGTTGGTAAAACCCCATTCCTAGAATATGAATTGGTAGGGTAGTCTTGACTGACTAGTTAAAAAACAAACTCAGTAGTTATTGAGGCTTCAGTCTATTCGGGCACGGAAGTAAAACTCTTTTTTTACTACGCCAAGCTTTCGAAAATGTTTATTTTCTTTATCAACATACTCAGTTTATTTTCACCTCAAAATTTCCAACTGTCTTAAAAGCACCAGACAAAATAAATTCCCCCTTTTTCTTTTTTATTGTCTTTTTTATTACCTTCTGTTCTTAACAATCATAAAATAACCCACTACAAACAGAATTTTAGATAATATTCGAGATTGATATGATAAGACCAAGATCAATAGTGTAACAACCGACATAAAAAATGAAATGCATACTCAGGAACCAATGGGGGTGTGCTGTCTCCCTAGGTGACAAGGGAGACAGTACAACTTTCTAGAGAAAAAACATTTTATTTAAAAAAAATATGTTGGGTGGGTTGCTGACGCCACCTACAAGTGTGGGGGCGGCTATGCTGACGCCATCTGACATATTAACTTATAACCAGCGACATACAGATTAAAACGGACTAATATTGCTTGAACCAAGAATGCCTCCTTTACGGACGCGCGCAGTGCCACAGGAACGCATGCGCAGTTAAAAGGTTACAGGACGGGTCTTAATATTTGTGTATGGTGGTAGGTATATCAGTTCACATAGAACACATATTTATGAAAGATTTAGTAAATTTTTAGTTTAATACGCCGATGTCCATGTAGAAATACTTATGGTAATAGGTCGAAAACTTAAAAAATATTTTTCATAAAGATATGGATGTTACCCGCGTAAATTAAAACTGTGAAAGCCAGCTGTATGGATCCGGCAATCGCAAAGCGAAATAAAGGTTGCTAGCAGATTTCCATCAGCGAAAAGGCCGACATACCGCCAAGAACCCTTTTACAGTCTAGATTCAACAAAGTAAATATTATGTTTACGTGGAAATACGGCGACACGGTTTTTTCGTGACGCCAAATTGAGACATGCCTTCAATACACCCTTTACTAACTCCAGAATGATACTAAAAACTAAAAACGACAAGAGACACGAGCACGAGCCACGCCAACACGCCATAGCATTTAGCGCAGTGTTGCCAACCGACAGGAAATAAAAGCCGTGGCAAAGGAAGAGATTTTTTATTCACGGTTTAAATTTAAACACGTATTTTTGTTCGACTCAGCGGCAGTTAAAATACCTTTGTCATTTTTAGCATATTCATGAAACTGTTGACAGCTTTCCTTAAAATTAAAATATATTAACAATTCTGAATGAACAAATCCCTCCATTTTTTAAAATGCTTCTCATTTTTTTACCTTCATATTTAGCCTTTGTCGTGCATAAATGGCCAAGTATGCGTTTGGAGTTTTTAAACGAAAAAGTCGTGTTTCTATATGCGCGGCAGTACAGTAAGCTCGTGGCCGTACCTACCTTCGGTTTGAAAAGCCGTAAAAACACGGAAATTGCCGTGTCGTGGCAACACGGCTTTAGGGAGACGCGCTGACGCTACCTGCAGTGTTGCCAGAAGTCATTAAAAAAAAACTTGAGAGTGCTTGCGAAATTCGTGATAAATCGCGAGCCTGTAATGATTGCACCGGAAGTAAAAATAATAGGATTAAATAATCTTATTCTACTATCATTTATTTTAATAAAACTGAAAAAAATTTTACGATATCAAAATATTATTAAACAAATTTACAAACTTAAACAAATATCTATCACTTTGTGCTATAAAAAACGAAATATATTTTTTTTATATAAATAAAAGTGTAAAACTAACACAAAACAAAGAAAAAGAAAGAAGTTATTCATCTGTATCACTGGAGTTTCCATCTTAATTTTATCTGAATAAAATACGTGACCACAACCTAACCTTTTAATCGTATTATTTGTGATACAAAAATCGTAGCAATTTTTGTCTCTTGACAAACTTTTGGTATATAAAATGCCTTCTATTGTTTTCACTTTAGGTTTGTTGCGTAGGTAGTTGAGTTTTTATTAAACAAATGTGAAAAAATGTTCTCTCTACTGCTGCTTTCGAGTGTGGTAAGCAAAAAATCTGAAAAACAAATCTAAAGACCCGCAAATTTGAGAGAGTCATCTGAGATTTTTACTAATGAATTTTTTTCCAAAACAACAAGGTATCGTTATCAAAATTGTTTAGTGGGATCTTGACATTCGCCATTCGTTATTCAGATTTTGGATTTCATTTGGATTATATTGGAACTATTTGAACTACGTATATTGAGAAAGTGCAATGTGAAAATAGAAACAGAGTTTCAAACCTCAATTGCAATCAAATTGCAATTTGCAAAGATCAATGTCGTGAGATTCGCTGATTGATATTTCTATAAAGGTAAAAATCGTGAGATTTGGTACTTGATTCATGGGATCGGGAGAAATAACCGAAATCTGGCAACACTGGCCCACGCAAGCAGCCCGTACGAAGCTAACCGAAGCAGACCGAGGACGGACTTCGGCTGCTGAATCTAGATTTGTTCGTTGCATAGATAAAGCTGTGCTTATTTGAATTTACTGGCGGACGAACCCGTCTCGTGGTTAAGAATACTATCCTTTTTTAACTACGTTATCTAAACAAGGAGAGCGCGCTGACCGACTGGAATCGGTTTGTCGTTGATGAATTCGGGAACAAGGCTATTCGTATACTGCGCATGCGTTCCTGTGGCAGAGATTTCGCCCATAGTGGAGTTAAATAGTTCTGCGCAACCTATGTATTTTATGAAATATCAGCAGTCCAAGTATGTATGTCGCTGCTTATAACCAACAACCTTGGTAAAACAGAACGGGTTTCCTGAGCAACGCCATCTATTGCATGACTGTCGGTTTGGATGGCTGGGGGATTCTGCAATATTCTCCAGCCTTCTAGACCGACAGTTCTGACACTGTTGACACACTAGATCTTAACCTGACTGCTTCAGAGTGTAACGAAACCATGTGGCCCAAACCTCAGGGTATTCTAAAAGAAATTATGTAATTACAATAACGTATATTTAAACTGTAAGACCTGGGTTGGAGTGTTCGTCCTTTTGTGCTAGATGTTACGAAGATTATTTTAACTCACTTTGCACCGTAGGTAATGTCCAACATAATGTAAATTAATTAAGTTACTAACCGTACTCTGTGTTGTAGCCTTGATAAAAAATTAAACATTTTCGAAAGCTTGGCGTAGTAAAAAACTTCCGATGCCCCGAATAGACTGAAGCCTCAATAACTACTGAGTATATATATATACAGGGTGTCCCAGGATAGGTGTTACGATAGGACATATGGGTCAAAAAAATTTGAATTTGAAAATGGCATTTTGGGAACATGCCCCGCTTGGTCCAAAACTGAGGAATACAAAATTTCACTCGGATTGGTATTATACAGGGCGAGGTATAACTAAGCATATGAAAAATGACCAAGAGTAAAGTACTCTTATTTTTCCAAATGGAACAAAAGCTTAGTAGAAAAAGTTGTTCAGACATGAAACTAATATTATAATTTGAAATTAGAGCTTTCTATTCAATAGTTTTATTTTCGTCAAATTTTTTGAAATGTAGTACATTTTCCCCCAATATCGTATTACAATACATTATTAGGCTATACCTGGTAAATGTACATATTACATGTTAGAAAACGTAGTTTCCAAGTATAATAAAAACCGAATACGACAGTGGTGGAAAATGTATTACATTTCAAAAATTTGACAAAAATAAAAATATTGACTAGAAAGCTCTAATTTCCAATTATAATATTAGTTTCATTTCTGAACAACTTTTTCTACTAAGCTTTTGTTCCATTTGGACAAATAAGAGTACTTTACTCTTGGCCATTTTTCATATTTTTAGTTATAACTCGCCCTGTATAATACCAATCCGAGTGAAATTTTGTATTCCTCAGTTTTGGACCAAGCGGGGCATGTTCCCAAAATGCCATTTTCAAATTCAAAATTTTTTGACCCATTTGTCCTATCGTAACACCTATCCTGGGACACCCTGTATATATATATATATATATATATATATATATATATATATATATATATATATATATATATATATATATATATATATATATATATATATATATATATGGGCAATGGGCAGGACACTTGGCGAGAAGAACTGACAATAGATGGACCACAAGAATTACACAATGGTACCCCAGAGGCGTGAAAAGACCAAGAAGACGCCCAAATTTGAGATGGGACCATGATATAAAGAAATTATCAGGATTAACCTGGGCCCGCATAGCCAACAATAGACAACAATGGGCCGAAATGAAAAATCAATATGTAAGGGAGGCTACACCATAATTGGAAATGGTTGAAACAGCTGAAAATGATGATGATGATGATGATGATGATATATATATATATATATATATATATATATATATATATATATATATATATATATATATATATATATATATATATATATATATATATGTATGTATATATATATTATATATATACAGGGTGGTGCAACCAAGATGGGGTGGACGATTGTGAGTTAACGGTGAGGAATTTCGAAAAAATTTTTTTTGGTTATTATAGATAGTCAAACCCGCTATGTTTTAAAATTATAGCCATAATACAGGGTGGTCCGAAAAACTCGTGGCGAACCAAACTTGTGTTTTTTTAAATGGTACACCCTGTATATAATTGTTCCAATTGAGTCTCCTGTTCGTTACGATCATTTTGATATAGGGTTTATTGGGTCTAAAACTTATAGTAAGGGAATGGGACGCGGTTAAAGTTGGAAAAATGCTCGCAGTTCGGCCATTTTTAAAAAAAAATTGAAGCAGGTATGGAAAAACCAAATATTCCATAAAACGTTACATATCCTTGAATACGTTAATCGCTTGCAATTTGTTTAAAATGATTCACTGTTATACAGGGTGGTCAAGTTATGCAAATACGCCCTGGACTCATTTTTTTTAAATGGAACACCCTGTATATTTTATTTTCATCTTAAAGATAACATTGCTAGCTTTCAAAAAATACCATACATGATGCCTTTCTGACCAACAGTTTTTTAGTAAACTAGCCGTGAATCCAAGGTTTCTTCATTCTAATACGATTATACTGAATTTACGTTGTTTATTATTAAATATCTAATATTAGGAGGCCATGACACTATCATAAATGAAACAGGATTGACGAACCTGTCAAAGCTACTGCCGCACAATCCATTGTTTACAAGTTAAGTGTAGGTGGCCCAATAATTATGAGGTAAGAAGACTGAGACCCGAAACTTTTACATGTTTATTAGAGATATTTCAAAAAACAGAAAATATTGTTTTTAGGAAATGTAAAGTAATTAGTAAACCAGTTATAAACAAAGATAATCAGTTATCAGTATTATTAATAGATTAAAAAAATTAATTAAGCAAAAACAGAACATCTTTTAAAATTACTTCGGTATGTACTTACTTGTAAGCCTAATTTAATATAAACAATTAACAAAGCTCATATAAGGTGTTCAACTAAACCACAATTTTGCTGAAGGCACATTTCGAGACCATCCATAAATGAAAGTTTCACTTTTCTCAAAGTCTGTTCTGAAACGTTGCGAAAACTGTTTCTTATTCTCGTCTTAATATCTTTCACTGTGGTTGGAACCTCCTTATAGACTTCTTCTTTAACATGCCCCCATAGAAAAAATCTAGTGGTGTTAAGTCGGGTGGTCTGGCTGACCACTTACCTGGTCCACCTCGCCCAATCCAACGATCTGTCTTCCAATTTATCGACAAAATATCTTACATTCCTATGGCAATGCGGGGACGCTCCATCATGTTCAAACCATAAGGATCCCCTTACCATTAAACGTAAATCTTCAAGCAATACTGGCAACTCGTTTCTCAAAAAATTTGTTTATAACTGGTTTATTAATTACTTTACATTTCCTAAAAACAATATTTTCTGTTTTTTGAAATATCTCTAATAAACATGTCAAATTTTCGGGTCTCAGTCTTCTTACCTCATAGTTATTGGGCCACCTACACTTAACTTGTAAATAATGGATTGTACGGCAGTAGCTTTGACAAGTTCGTCAATCCTGTTTCATTTATGATAGTGCCATGGCCTCCTAATATTAGATATTTAATAATAAACAACGTACATTCAGTATAATCGTATTAGAATGAAGAAACCTTGGTTTCACGGCTAGTTTACTAAAAAACTGTTGGTCAGAAAGGCATCGTGTATGGTATTTTTTGAAAGCTAGCAATGTTATCTTTAAGATGAAAACAAAATATACAGGGTGTTCCATTTAAAAAAAATTAGTCCAGGGCGTATTTGCAAAACTTGACCACTCTGTATAACAGTGAATAATTTTAAACAAATTGCAAGCGATTAACGTATTCAAGGATATATAACGTTTTATGGAATATTTGGTTTTTCCATACCTGTTTCAAATTTTTTTTAAAAATGGCCGAACTGCGAGCGTTTTTTCAACTTTAACCGCGTCCCATTCCCTTACTATAAGTTTTAGACCCAATAAACCCTATATCAAAATGATCGTAACGAACAGGAGAATCAATTGGAACAATTATATACAGGGTGTCCCATTTAAAAAAACACAAGTTTGGTTCGCCACGAGATTTTCGGACCACCCTGTATTATGGCTATAATTTTAAAACATAGCGGGTTTGACTATCTATAATATCCAAAAAAAATTTTTTTCGAAATTCCTCACCGTTTACTCACAATCGTCCACCCCATCTTGGTTGCACCACCCTGTATATATATATATATATATATATATATATATATATATATATATATATATATATATATATATGTATATATATGTATATGTATATATATGTATATATATGTATATGTATATATATGTATATGTATATATATATATATATATATATATATATATATATATATATATATATATATATATATATATATATATATATATATATATAATAAATGTAAATGCGAAGATTTACTTCTTCGCTAGTGCAGCGATAAGGCCGTGAATGAAAAATAAAAATAATGAGGACTATCTTTGATTCTGGTCTGGGTGACCTCCTGCTATCGATTTCTGGGCCCTTACCCATCAGCGGGCAGGCTTACACCCAGGGTGGCTGAAGAACAGACCACAGTGGTCTGTTCTTCAGCCACCCTGGGTGTAAGCCTGCCCGCTGATGGGTAAGGGCCCAGAAATCGATAGCAGGAGGTCACCCAGACCAGAATCAAAGATAGTCCTCATTATTTTTATTTTTCATTCACGGCCTTATCGCTGCACTAGCGAAGAAGTAAATCTTCGCATTTACATTTATTATATTACCTATAGGCCAAGAAATCTTCCATTTTTCTACTATATATATATATATATATATATATATATATATATATATATATATATATATATATATATATATATATATATATATATATATATATATATATATATATATATATATGTATATATATATATATATATAATTTCTGCATTTTAAATTACGGCAGAGTATCTGTGGCTGTGTGGTTACTTATCGATATATAAACTTATGCTAGGCTTGAAAATTAAAAAAAAAATGAAAATTAAAAGGGCCAATGATTTCAACTATAAGCCATTTTGACATTAAGATTATAAAAAACTTTGAAAATAATAAAAATACCTATAATTTTTCAAATCATATAACAAAATTAAAAAAATAACAGACCGAATAAAGAGGCCACAGAAGTGACGCATTTTGACCAGCTTCCGTGACAACCGTATCTTGGGAAAATATAATTTTGGATACTTTTTTTTTCTGGGAACACGTGGTTTTGGGGGGGAGGGTCGGAATTTAATAAAATTCCTAGTTTAAAGTCGAAGTTTATTAATTTTCCGAGTTTAAGTCGGAATTTAATAAAATTCCGAGTTCAAAGTCGGAATTTAGTAATATTCCGAGTTTAAAGTCTGAATTTAAGAAAAAAAATACATGGCCCCTCTACGCCTTCGTAGTACGTCATAGTGTAGTAGAATAAACCTATCTGAATGCGCAAATGGATAAAAAAAAGTTGTAACACGTAAGGTTTTCGTGTTACATTAAACAAACCACATGTAGAACGGTACCGTTTAATTTAGTGAAAAAAATGATTTTACAAGTTTTTTAAACCTGTGTATCGACTATATTTATAATTTATATTAACATCTAAGAAAAAAAGCAAACATGAAAAATATGTATTTCAAACTCACGTACCTATTCTATTTTTTCCTTTTATGGGGGGTCACTTCTCTCTTCAAAAACCAACAGTAATCACCCATCATGACTGGATCCCATCGTCCTTGGTACCTACCGAATTTCCATTGTCCGGGTATCTTGATAGAACCTATCACCCTGCTTGTCCCTGACAGCGCCCAAATTCTCAGGAAAAAATGATAAATGGGAATGGAGAAAGTAAATTTTTAATGACATTCGGCAACCAAGCGATTTGTAGGAGTCTAAAAGTTCATTAACTAGGTGTTCGTAGTTTACATCCATATTGTTGCCTAAAAATCCCCTCACTACCCTTACAAATGAGTTCCAAGCTCTGAGTTCTTGCATGGTGAGCTTTTCGATAAAATTACCATCGTCCAGCAATTTTCTAATTTGTGGCCCAATAAAAATGCCTTCTTTTAATTTGGCGTCACTTAACTGGGGAAAAACTTGTTTTAGGTATTTAAATCCCTCTTAATTCATAGCATTCACGAAGTTTTTCATCAGTCCAAGTTTAATGTGAAGAGGAGACAAAAGAACATTTTTTGGGTCTACAACGAGCACATTAACATTTTGAGATCCCGGTTGAAATTCCGGCCAAATTTTCGTTACGTAATGTTCATTCACTGCACGACTGTCCCACAAACAAAGAAAACAGCAATATTTTGTAAATTCTCCCTGAAGTCCCACTAAAATTGCTATAACTTTTAAATCCCCACATATCTGCCATTTGTACCGGTTGTAGTTTATTGTATCTAAAATGATGCGCATATTTTCATAGGTTTCTTTCATTGTCACTGAATGGGCAACTGGTATAGATGGTTTTAAATTTCCATTATGTAATAACACAGCTTTTAAACTATATTTCGATGAGTCTATGAACAAGCGCCACTCACAAGGAGAATGCTCGACATTGAGTTCCTGCAGTAAACCAGCGATATCAGTACCCGCACATAACAAGTTTTCCATATTGTAAAATGCAGAAAGCGTAGCATTTATTTTCCTAAAAGTCGTAATTCTTGTTTCTTTGGCTAGTAAGTTCCACTCCTTAAGACGGGAACCAAGAAGTTCTGACTGTTGCTTTGACAACTCCAAATCACGTACTAAATCACTTAACTCACTTTGAACAATCAAATGTGGCTCGCCGGAACTGTAACCTGGAGTAAAAGTGGGTCGCGGTCGGTACACTGTTCTTCGGAGCTGCCTGATGATGCGTTATTATCTCCATTATCTCCCAAAATATCTTGCCAATCTAAAGGCGCAGTCGGTACTGGTAAGTCTGCATTGTGAGGAACAGGTGGCAGAAGGCAAATTCGGATATTCGATCTTGCGCTTCTCTTTTTTGGAATAACCTTCAGTCCTTGTCATGCACAAATAGCAATCGTCAAAATGATTTGTAGGTTCTCGCCATACCATTGGAACTGCAAAAGGCATACTTTTTCTCTTCCCTTTCATCCACTCCACTCCAATGACACGCTACAGCTGATACAGCACACATAGGGAGCCCACTGCTTGTCTTGGTCTCCGATTAAAACACCAAAATACATTAAATAGGCTTTTTTCACATTTTCAGAAAATGGAGTAGCTTGTGACTTCACCAGAAATTCTCCACAAATATAACAAAACTTGTCAGGAGAAATTTTGCAACTGCGGCGCGTTTCACTTGACATTTTCGTCGTTGACAAAACTTTCTTAACTCCACAGAACCACTCAATTCGAAACAAAAGAAGACTGAATATGAGAATAAGTTTAAGGTTATAAACAATCTATTTTAGGTTATCTTTCTGTTTTACAATGCACCCCTTTTAAATGACTTCTCATAAAATTACTACCTGCCACTATAAAAGGGTCTAATGAGTCCATTGAAAAGTGGTACGTATTAGGGCTTTATGAATATTTTTTCCATTATTAGAAAGGTATTAGCATTTTGAAAATAATGGGCTGAACTGTGTTACAAAAATCGTGTCGGCCAGTGCAATCTAGAGGCGAGATATCTAGACGGCGCGGGCCATATAAAAGAGTCGAGATGTCCAATCCAGCTTTCCTGAAAAGTGCAGAGCCACCCCCCCGGATAGAAATGAACACGTTTAGGTATTTTATTTATTATTTTTTCTAAACTAATTTTACATCATTGTCGACAATTTTTAAATTTTAACAGAAAAAAATGTGTTAGTGGAAAGTTATAGTCATTTGATTTTTTTTAAATTATATTTTAGGTTTAAAATAAAGCAACCGTGTTCCTTTTTCCGAGGGGGGGGGGCTCCGCAAAAATTCTACTTTTTTTCGCAAATTACAAATTTTTTTTTTACCAAAAGATTCCTAGTAGGCTCACTATCAAAATCCCTGAACTTGGCATGGGTCCCGTAAATAGCAACAAAGATATACACCTTTGAAATTTCACCAGCCGCCACTGCATGGCCTCTCCTCAACTGCTAGGCATAGGTCCATTTTAAACTCTTCGGTCACCACAGTGAAATTTCTTCGCTTTACATGTGAGCTGATGACACAACCCGTAGTCATAAGTTTTTCGTCCAATCTTAGCACTGTTGTAGCACTTACTAGATACTGGACGATCTGTAAAAGCTGCTGAAAATACACTTCTTTTGAAAATGTTTAAGATTAACAAATACCAGTATACCAAAAAACACTGACAACGCAGTACAGCCAATAATTTAATGCAAGAAACCAACGCTTGACTAATAATTAACACTAAAAAAGTTCCACCAACCAAAAACAATACTTAAAAAATTCGACGGTATTTTGTCAGTACCCGCACTATTAAAAACTGAAAACTAACGTTATTGTTACTTTTAAAGTAAAATCTCTGTAAAATTTACTTCCTTTAGAAAGGAACACACTTATACAACACCAACAAAACAGGTATAGCAATTAATGAAAAAAAAACATTCCACTGACTAATTAAATACAGTGCTTAAAAGAATCCACGGTAGTTTTTACTACACTATTGAAAAACTGAAAACTAAAAATTTATTTATTACAAAGCACAACTCTTATAGGCTACGCTCAGATTTAATAAACCTATTCCATTTTCTTTGTTAAACAGGTTATTTGACATTCGTGACAAAGTATAGGCAACCCATAATAACAGTTATGAATTTTGGTTACATAAATAAAGGGGTTCTTTGTGTCGAGATAATAGTGAGATTTTGCAACTAAAAATTGCAGATACGCTAACCCATAAACAATAAAATTTAAAGTGGTGTTTCTATCACATGATTTAAAAACCTTAAAATTAAAAAAAAAATCAGTCGTCCTCATCTTTGGTAGGCTTATAAATTCATTTAGGAAATAAGGTGAAAACTCTGATTAAACTACCATTCTAAATTTTACCGGTAATGGATTGGCGTGTCTGCAATTTCTGTTTGCAAAATCTCCCTAATAGATTTCGTCCTTGTGCTCAAAGACGTTTGGTAAACGTCAGTAATTTTTCACAGTTATAAAAATAGTGACGAAAACGGTTTTTATAAATGTTTTTAACTCGGTTTTGAATTTAGTTTTCTCAAAAATGTTGAGGTGTAGAATAGTAAAAAAGGAACCCATACAGAAATTATGTTTGGTGCAAAAATACATCCTGTACCTAATACATTTTTAAATACCTAGGAAAGTAATATCGTATTTCATGTAAGTAATTTTTTAAGGACAATGCTTTTTTGGCAATTATAAATTATTAATATGTTATTGTTAGATAATTCTAGCGTAATTTATTAATTTTTTTTAATAAAACAAATTTAAAACATAATATTCCCCTCAGAAATAAAATTTTGCCAATGTCGCATGTGCAGGCACGCGTATGGTCAGGTTTCCGGGTGTTTGAGAAAATTTTTTAGTTGTTCGATTAAACCAAAAAAAAGTATTGAGTATGTCTCTAGACTACCCTAGGAGTCACCCATTCCAATATATTAAACCATATCCATAACACCCTGTATGTTAAATTTAACATGTCCATCAACGGTTTGTGAGATATAGACATTTCTTTTAAAATTTGACACCCCTTTTTACTCATTTAGGGGTTAAATTTTAAAAACGGGACAGACACGTGTAACTTCTTGTTTATATGCTAAATTTAATATATCCATGCATCTCGCAAACGACTAGTTTATGAGATATAACCTTTTTTTAAAAAAAAACTGCCCACCTTTAGGGGTTTATTTTCAAAAATTCTTTCTTATTCCTTGTCTATGTCATTAAAGAAGTATACTGTAGAAATTTCTCGTTCCCAGGTTCAACTGCGTTGGGCAATGCTTAGGTCCTGCGCAGGTCCATAGGCGGTTCTAGACCTTTATTTTTGGGGTGGCTTAAGCCCCCGGTTTATATATCTGGGGGGCTTAAGTCCCTGGTTTATATATAGGCGTATTTGGGCGTGTATATAGGCAGTTGGATTTGGGGGGCTAATTCGAGATTTGGGGGGCTTAGCCCCCAGCCCCCACCTAGAAACGTCTATGCGCAGGTCCCATTTTAAAAATCACACAATGGATTTTTGTTTTAAATAGTGAGAAACTGAAAAATTTGACTTGTTATTTGCAAAGCTTTTAACTTTAAGTTATTAATGTTTTTTTAATGAAATTTAAATAAGTACATACATATATCGACACTAAAAACAAGTATCATCAGCATTTCTTTGTTTACAATCAATGTAGTACTTATACATAAATATGTACATATAGATATTATATATTATGTACATTGGTAGAAGAAAAGTGCTAAATTTTAGATTTTTTTAGCGTCCCAGAAAGTCTACTTTCATTATTTTTGTAACTTTAACTACATACGGTTTAGTCAAATAGTAAATTTACATACAGGTGATCGGTGACCATCAATAATAAATAAATATTTTTTGTTGAGATGTAATTTACTAAGAAAGTAAAAATGCCATCATTCGTAAGTCAAAAACTACTTCTTAAGCACGGAATAGTAAAAATTACTCAAAATACACTCACCCACAAAAAATTGTGACGAACCGAAAATTTACTTCTACTTTGAGGCGAAATATCTTTTAAACGGTTTGAAGCACGGTATTGAGGTTTTAACTGCTGGATAGAAACATTTGTTGGCAAAAATGTTGTTATTAGTTTTTAGCTTTTTATTATTTTGATTCCAATAAACAGGGTAAAAAAAAAAGAAGCATGTTTTTTTTGCTAATTTTTGAAACGCCCTGTGGAGTGTCACGACAACCAAAACTCAACTAATAAAAAACCATTATTTAGGATAGTCCTGTAGCAACATTTTGTTTTCTGAATCATTTCCCTATCTGTTCGGTAAGCTGACCTTCAGCTTTTTAAAGAAATTATAACCTTTTAGCGTAAAAATCTTTTCATCAGGTTTTTAGTAGTGCCATAACAACCAATGCTTGCCAACTGGTGACATTATTATTAAAATATGTTGTTAGAAAATGAATTTTCTAAAATCGTATAGTTATCAGTTATCATACAGCTGTCAGAAATCGTGATTTTTAGTTAAAATCTTAAAATTTGTAATTTTGCATTTAAATCGTTAGACAAATTACACCCGAGCAGGTGGCGAGAATTATGGCATTGGTGGAAGAAGGACACATCGTTAGTTATGCGGTTGGAAGAGTTGGTGTGCCAGAAGCAACGGCTAGAAGGGCAAGAAATAGGTTTTTAGAAACTGGAAATTATTCTAGAAGAGTTGGATCTGGCCGTCGTCGATCTGAATACCTTACTAATTTATGTATAGTAAGAAACACCCTAAATGCTCAGGGGTACATCGATATATTGCAACAGCATGTTGTACCAATTGCTGCCATAATAAGACATTTTATTTTAATGCATGATAATGCCCGACCCCATACCGCCCGTGTTGTAACACAATTTTTGGAAGAGTCCGGTATTGAGCGTTTACCATGGCCCGCTAGAAGCCCGAATATGAATCTAATCGAACACCTATGGGACTAACTTGGCCGAAAACTCAGAAATCGCCTCCGGGCTCCTCAAAATCGCCAAACAACTCGAAGAAGCGCTCATTGAAGAATGGAACAACATAACACAGGAGTCAATTGCAAACCTAGTACGAAGCATGCCCCGACGCTTAGCGGAAGTGATGAGATATAGAGGCGGAAACACCCGATATTAATTTATGTTTATGCATTAATTTTTTTGTTTTCTTTTTTCTTATTAGTGGAATAATTTAAAACCCTGATAAAAGGATTTTTACGCTAAAACGTTATAATTTCTTTAAAAAGCTGAATCTCAGGTTACCGAACAGATAGGAATATGATTCAGAAAACAAAATGTTGCAAAAGGACCATCCTAAATAATGTTTTTTTATTAGTTGAGTTTTGGTTGTCATGGGTGTTTCAAAAATTAGCAAAAAAACATACTTTTTTTACCCTGTTTATTGAAATAAAAATAATAAAAAGCTAAAAACTAATAACAACATTTTTGCCAACAAATGGTTCTATCCAACAGTTAAAACATCAATACCGTGCTACAAACCGTTTAAAAGATATTGCGCCTCAAAGTAGAAGAAAATTTTCTGTTCGTCACTTTTTTTGTGGGTGAGTGTATATGGTAAAATTAACTTACTAAATTTAACTCTCCTAGATTTTAATTAAGGCAGCTCTGGATTTTTAACAGTGTAATCTCCGCAGTTTCCGTATTTACAATGTATTTAGGTACTAATTCTGAAGTGCTAATTATTTTTTTATGTTTAAATTCTTATTAGTCGCGAATAACAGATTTCAGTAAACATACCTGACTAAAAAGTAGTCTGTCATATAACTGAATCTGTCCGACAAACAGGTGACCATCCTGAGTTTCATTATAAACAGAACTATTCCGAGTATTGGAATAAGCTGGATAATTTGGATATTGATTTCCTACATATGATCCTGAAGGTCTATATGCGTTGTTTGGACTGCTGTAGTTGTAGTAAGTATAGTTGTATATGGGCCTAAGAAAACAAAAAGTATTTTAAGTATTAGAAATTAGCCTACTCATAATTTAAACGTAAAATGGTTACCCGGAATGGTCGTACCCGGATTATCTCACTGCCTACAGGTAGGGGAGTTTTAAGAGACTTATTGTAATGGCATTATCCGAGTACAACTTGATTAAAAAGTAAAAAACTTTATAGTCCGACAATAGCCAGTGCTATTCAAAATTCTCCTGGCCCCAAACTTTTCCTATCTATACTAATAATAAAATCGTAACTGGAAATTTTGTGGCGAAATTACATGAAATCTATGTGACCAATAATTATGATCAAACTTTTGGCAAGAGTTTAAGTCTAACTTAAACTTAGAATATGTTTCTTATACGTATACAGCCAGAAAGTTCGTATGTTTTTAATAACCATTATACAAAAAAGTTTACAATATTCCGACAATATGAAAGTGAAAGACTGTGGATTCCAGTACACAACGACGATGTTTTTTTGATGAAAAAACGGCATACCGCTGTTTGTGTGTTCAGGAGTGCCCCTTGAATATATTGTCACGTTGGCGAGATGGTAGGGGCGCCGTATTTGTCAAAAGTTTGAACGTAAATATCTCGCAAATAATTGTTGATTATACGATAATACGATATTCCCTAAAACCTCCTTTGCAGGCTAAATTTCGTAGGGCTAACCGTATCCGTAAACTTACAAGTCGTATTTGTAATAGTAAACTACCCATTATGAATAAAAATGATAAATAAAGATCTTGTAGAATATTAAATATTCTACAATATCTCCCACAGACGTCATGTTGTAGAAGTAATAGTTTGCGAGTTACGGTGTATCAAAAATTGCAAAAAAGAAGTTTTTTCAAAATGTATCGTTAACTATTTATCCGATATAAAATTGTTGAATTATTATAAACTCGTAGAGCATAAAATTCTGTAGAATTTTTATTTTAAAATAGTTTTTGTAGCAATAATAGTCTACAACCTCGACAAATATAAGAAAGAGATTTTTAAAAATATCTCCAAAACTGTTAGTCCTATGCTCAAATATATTATAAAACAGTCTTATTCAGCATTAAATGTTCTTTAATTCTTGGTTAAATTTTTTTTCTGAGGGCCACAGTTTATGAGATATAGCCCATCTAAGGGGTTTTCAGTGGTTTAAAGGTTATGTAGTTGTTTTTTAAATGTCTCCTAAACTGTTAACCATGCGCTCAAATATCTCATGAACAATCTTATCATGCATTAAATTTCATATAATTTTTGTTTCAAACTTTAAATAATATTAAATTAAGCTATCTATTGATCACATCACATGACATATCGAAAGCCATTCGGAAGGATAATAGGGACTATAACAAGAAATTGGTAACGAAGGGAATAGAAGAGAACAAAAGGATGAAGTCCTTAAAAATAAATTAGCAACAGGACAGACGAAGATCACTAAACTGGAAAACACACATGACACAAACAAAAAAGAGATATTGAACACTTTACAACAGTTATATTCAAATCTATACCGCAACATCGAACGATCGGAAGGTGATTGTAACATCCCTCGAGTTTTAAATCAGTGTTCAGAGGATATGCCTGAGATAACCAAAGACGAAATTAGGAAGGCAGTCTCAAAATGAAAAAAACGCAAAGTTCCGGGTGAAAATGATATTGTGATCGAGGCTATCCGGGAAGGTGGAGAAGAGCTATTAGCATCTATAACAGCTTTATTTAACAAGTGTCTTGTAGAAGATACAACACCTATGCTTGGAGTAATGCAGTCACCGTCACTAGGCACTAAAAAGGAAATATTGCCAATCGGAAAACCACAGGCCAATCAGTTTGCTCTCGCACCTCTATAAATTGTTCACTAAAATTCTAACCAAACGTCGTAAGCTAAACTTGATTTCTACCAACCTACGGAATAGGCCAGTTTCTGATCCGGATATGGAACTCACGATCATCTGCAAGTTGTCAAAATTTTAATCGAGAAGTATATCGAATACAACAAGCCACTAGTGCAAATAGTTGTGTATTACGAAAAAGCTTTCGATTCCATCAAACACAGCAACAAGTTCAAAGCGCTGCACAGTGCGTCGATCTTATGGGACGTCGGGACAAAAATCATTACACCATAAGAACTAAATATTTCTAAACACTTTATTAACCTAATAAATGTCCACTACTGATCTACAAGTACGGCAAAAAACATTGACCTTATAATTATTTCTTTCACAAAAAATACAGTGTAAACTTACTAAGCTCTAGCAGTATATACTGCCATATAAATATAATGAATATACCATACAGACATGTTGAAAAACCAAATAAATCAAAAAATATATAAAGAGATATAATATACCTCACTCGGACTATGTATCACTTTCATCTTCATCGCTATCTTCGAGACTACTAGCAATATTATGAGCTGATAATGGCCCCTTGTCATCTTGTATGATCACAAAGTAATCTTTAATATTATCATTTGCTTGGCGTGTTGCTTTTTTAGAAATAATTTTTCTATGTAAAGATGTGATGTGATTATCAAACGATTCATCAAATCAGTATTTGAATCCGCTCGAAACTGTTTCCGTGTATGTGTATGCGCAAGTCTTTCCTTACGAATTTCTTTATGTCCAACTTCTAAGCATGCTTCAGATATTTCACCGATAGGGATACTAAAGTGGGAAATTACATCAGAGCCATGAACATACTACATACTTATGTATACTAACAGGCATGTTATACAGGCACGCAGGCATGAAATTACATCAGAGCCATGAATAAGTACCTTATATATATACTAACAGGCATGTTATACCATGAATATTCTCGGACATACCTTTAAGTCCCTAGTTTCCTTAATGAGATTGTTAAACTTATTTAAATTAATATTTCCCTTGGAGTTTAAAATTCCTAAAATAGTATAAAACTTGTAATGTTACTTGTTTTTTTCCCAACTGATGACCGAGTTGAAGTTGACTGACCAGATATGTCAGCTGCAAAACGTAATTCTTCGATATTAAAACTTTTTACTAATGTCTCTACTTGACGTTTTTTTTGTTTTTTTTTCGGAACACTTCTTAAATTGCTTTTCGGTATCGAACATCTGCACTAGTACTAGCAGAAGACCTTAAACTTTCAGGTACCGAAATAGTTGAGGCTAAAAAAACACTTTCCTTTTTTTTTAAATAAATTTTCGAACGCGAACACTTTTCCCACTTATATTGCAAGTTAGCACACACTAAACAGGAAATATTAACTAATTCTGGTTCATCAGGGGTTTGAATGTTGTAGGCCTTCATAATTAACTCTTTAACAGCTTGAAATTTGTCACCACTTTTTGCCGAAACCATAGACAAAATATATTTAGACCATCACAACGTATTCGCGACACCAGCTGAATCCGTCCAATGTATGGGCGAAAAAGCGCGTTGGTACGCATATGGCGCCAGTCCGGTTTTTAAACGACGGTTCTCTCGAGGCATGCGCACTCGGGACGTCTCGCAAAAGTGGTTGTTGAACTCAATGACGCAACTCGGCGATCAGAACCGGACCCTGTTGTAATCACTGAAGGAAACACATGGAATACAGCTGTTGTAAATGCTGAAGTTGCTATTTCCATTTGCAAAAATACTTTTAAGTTTTGAGTTATTAAGATTAACTCTAACCAAATAAATTTTCTAACTTTTATCTTAAATGCACTCCGGCGTTGAAGTGAACACACACACGGAGAAGTAGAAATATTTATCAGTGACGTATATTGAGTGTGGTCAAGGTGTCAGAAAGCCACTGATGGGGTGTGTGTGTATTAGGGGCATTATATAAGGGATGGTGTAAGAAGGTCATATATAGTATCAATGCCTCCTTCCCCTATATTGCATAAGGGTGAGTGAGAGTCCAAAAGGCATATTTGCGCTATCGCCAAAGGGGCACTAAAAATACTAGTGGATTAGGGTAGAGGGGAGTATTTTAAAAGGGATGGCGAAAGAAAAAAGCTCTTTCGCCAAAGGATCGCTAAGATATCAGTGGATTAGAAGGGTGAGTGTCCAAAAGGCATATTTGCGCTTTCGCCAAAGAGCACTAAAAATAATAGTGGATTAGGGTAGAGGGGAGTATTTTAAAAGGGTTGGCGAAAGAAAAAAGCGCTTTCGCCAAAGGATCGCTAAGATATCAGTGGATTAGAAGGGTGAGTGTCCAAAAGGCATATTTTGCGCTTTCGTCAAAGGGGCACTAAAATACTAGTGGATTAGGGTAGAGGGGAGTATTTTAAAAGGGATGGCGAACGAAAAAAGCGCTTTCGCCAAAGGATCGCTAAGATATCAGTGGATTAGATTGACATGGGGCCGTAAGTAAGTAGCGCTTCCACCAAAGTATCAAGTGCACACACTGTAAATAGGTGTAAGAATATTTACATCTTACCATAGAACTTGGTTTGTTCAATAATTATACAGGATGGGATGCCAATTCTAAAAAATATATACACATAGTTTTGGTAATTTTTTTATTTACTATTTTACTTCTTAAAACAGTTGCATATTTTATTTCTATTGTTTAGAATACTATGTTTATATTTTATTTCAACTTTCAATTTTGTAAATGTAACGTTTAAAAAATTAAGAGGGGGACATTAAAGAGCCGCACTGTATATGTATAAACTGAGCTATTTTCGAGGAATTATCGACAGTTTTGTATAGCAAGAAAACTCAGATTTAAGCCAACAAACTATACAATTTTTGTTAAAATCTCACTAATGGTTACATTTTTATCATTAATAAAAAGAATAATTACAAGTAATATATTTAGCATTTATTACTCGATAAAAGATTCACGTCATATGAAATAAATTTTGAAGTACGGTCCTGTCTATCACAAGGCAAACGTTCGACAAGGCGCAAGCGCGCAGAAGACCGTCTGTGTTTACGGATTCAACTTGGTAAATTTGCCACATTCGCAAATGACATTATATCTCTATTATATATTTTCTGTATGGCCGAAACCCAAACTGCGAAACAGTCACCGAACGTAAGAGGTCGAACTGCACCCGAAAATAATTATATTTTTTAAAAGTTAAAATATTTGCAAATGTGAGTGTTACAGCACAAATCTACACTAAATTTGCTATCTAATAACAAAAAATAGGATATACATTTTATACATATTTTTTAAAGCTTTTAGAACACAAATTACCCTTCCTTTATTGCTATAAAGCTCAAGTTATACTTAGAATTCTATCAAGCTCAGGTTATATCTTAGAATGGTTCTTGAAATTGGAAACTTGGTCATTTTACTACCTACCCTTTCGATACGTAATTAGACCTCTATTAAATGATCAGTTTTTACCTTTTTCTCCACGGGTCGACGCACTGCCTGGCCGAGTAGGCCACAGATACTCTGCCGTACTTCAAAATACAGAAATTATATATATATATATATATATATATATATATATATATATATATATATATATATATATATATATATATATATATACCGGGTGCCCACGAGTTTACTGGCCAGCTCATTATTTTGTTAAGAAACAATATTTCGATTTGAAATTTTGGGAATTCGTATGGTTGCATTAGATGCAGATTTTGAGTGCTCGAACATCTGACTATCGTTTCCGGTTCAACCGGAAATACAGTCAACTTTGTTGTTTTAAACGAAACCCCCTGTATATTTTGTAAAATTTGGATTCTACGTGAAATTCTAATTATAAAATATGTATCATATCATATACCTATCTTTAACAGTTTTCAAGAAAATGACGTTTGAAAATGTCGAAAGAGCCGCAAACCATACTGTTTTAACATAAAACAAATGAATATGCGAAAAGTTTAATATATTATTCTTAATTCTTTTTAAGGGCCTTGTATGATTGTGTCATGACAATCTCACTTCCGGTGCAACCGGAAGTGCTACAAAATATGACATTCAGGCACAAATTACTTCAATAATTTCAATTGAACGACCTACTTTAAACTCTAAATTCTAATTTATCTGACTTTTCTCTATAATTTTTGTATACACCATCCCAGGTCTAAAGTTGATTGTTTTTGAGATATGGACAGCTAAAAATTTAGATGCATTCCAAATTTCAATCTTTCTAATTTTATCTAGGCGGCTATGGAGATCATCTGTCGCTTGAACTGCCTCATGATCATAACCATCTCAATTTCCAATTATGTAATCAAGATGGCTATGAATACAAGCCACTTGTCATATTTTCTGTTAATAATATCACCCCCAAAACAAATGAACAACGTGCTCAGGGAATTTCAAAGAGTTCGTCTGAGAGAAAACGGTCAACAATTCGAACACTTAATTTATGACTAATTTCTTATTTTTTATAATGAAAACCTAATAAAATTATTCTTCAAGCACTGCTCTGATATTATTAATTATGTGTATCCTTTCTACATTTTCTTAATGCAAATGGTCTCCATAGCCGCCTAGATAAAATTAGAAAGATTGAAATTTGGAATGCATCTAAATTTTTAGCTGTCCATATCTCAAGAAGTATCAACTTTAGACCTGGGATGGTGTATACAAAAATTATAGAGAAAAGACAGATAATTAGAATTTAGAGTTTAAAGTAGGTCGTTCAATTGAAATTATTGAAGTAATTTGTGCCTGAATGTCATATTTTGTAGCACTTCCGGTTGCACCGGAAGTGAGATTGTCATGACACAAGCATACAAGGCCCCTAAAAAGAAGTAAGAATAATGTATTCAACTTTTCGCATATTCATTTGTTTTATGTTAAAACAGTATAATTTGCGGCTCTTCCGACATTTTCAAACGCCATTTTCTTGAAAACTGTTAAAGATAGGTATGGGGTATGATACATGTTTTATAATTAGAATTTTACGTAGAATCCAAATTTTAAAAAATATACAGGGTGTTTCGTTTAAAATAACATAGTTGACTGTATTTCCGGTTGAACCGGAAACGGTAGTCAGATGTTCGAGCACTCAAAATCTGCATCTAATGCAACCATACGAACTCCCAAAATTTCAAATCGAAATATGATTTCTTAACAAAATAACGAGCTGGCCAGTAAACTCGTGGGCACCCGGTATATATATATATATTTCTTTTTATTCTTGGGTATAGGTTTATGATTTAAATTTAAAACAATGGGTTTATGACGTTTCGCCCAGTCATAGTGGGCTTTATCAAATTTATTGGCTAACTTTAAGAGTAACCTAAAAATAAACAGTCACAGTTAAAAAGTGTACATACAATGATCAACAGGACGAATTATCAGAACAGTGCGCTAGCACATCACATACAAATTAAAAACAATGATACAATATACATCACATAATAAAATTTTCTGTACGCACCTTGAAATACATGTACATAGATAGTTTGGCAGGATTTGATTCTTCGGTAAACTATTTCTTTGCATTGATGGTTTTTTCGTGTTTATTTAGTTTTTATTATTATGAGAATTTTTTATATATTAATAATAAAAACTAAATAAACACGAAAAAACCATCAATGCAAAGAAATAGTTTACCAAAGAATCAAATCCTGCCAAACTATCTACATGTATTTCAAGGTGCGTACAGAAAATTTTATTATGTGATGTTTATTGTATCATTGTTTTTAATTTGTATGTGATGTGCTAGCGCACTGTTCTGATAATTCGTCCTGTTGATCATTGTATGTACACTTTTTAACTGTGACTGTTTATTTTTAGGTTACTCTTAAAGTTAGCCAATAAATTTGATAAAGCCCACTATGACTGGGCGAAACGTCATAAACCCATTGTTTTAATAACAAAATTTAAATCATAAACCTATACCCAAGAATAAGAAGAAACAATATAATGGAAATGGTTTAAGAAAAAAAAACATATATATATATATATATATATATATATATATATATATATATATATATATATATATATATATATATTACATATATTAGGGTGGCCCATCTTATGCAACCTTTGAAAAATTGTGCTGCCACCCTCAAAAAGGTTCCATTTGATGAAAAAACATCCGCACTAAAATTTCATTTTGATCGGATACCAGAAAGTGGGCCGCATGCAACGTTAATTCTGATAAAAATTAATTATTACCTAATTTTGCAAATATGTTGTATTTGTAAAGGCGAAATGTATTACAAAACAATATTTTGTAATCCTGAAAGCACATTTAGAGCCAGAAATATACTCTCTATTAAAACAATAATAATTATGCTTGGGGGAAATGGGTAAAATAACACTACATGTATACTTTTTCAACTTTGGAGTGATTTATTTATAAAAAAATATCTGAACAACAATTAAGTCATTTTACACTACTCTACAAGTTTACTTAAGACTATTCTAAGACCTGCAACATTGTCTCTTTTGTAACATCTGGAAAACGTGTTTTATAATCCTTAACAACTTGAAGTAAAAATTGCTTTTGCTCTTCGTCCTTAGTTAATATTGTGTTATACTCAGTAATTAGCTTGATCCCTCTCTCATTTTACACTTGCTGTAATTTTCCAAGTTTATTCCAAGTTGCTGGATCGCTTTCCAAAAATTCTGTAGGAAAATTCAATTTTTGAAATTTTTTTTTTAGAAGTAACGGATATAAAGTCGTAAATTTCTTTATTTTCTATTTGATCTAATTCCCCTACTATTACCCGTTTGATGCCCTCTTCATGTGACGCTCACCTGTTTAGAGCCCTTACCATTTCCTTCTTAACATCAATCAAAATAGTTTCATCGCAGAATGATAAGGAAACATTTTCAGGATTTAAATACCACAAATGGTTTTTTATTTTACCACATGCAGCTTTAGATATGCTGTCGTCTATGTTTTTTATATTTTATTAATTCTTTACAAAATTGGAGGTCGTGAAATGGGGCCTTTTTTGCGAAAGGTGCTGTAAACCAGGCTTTTATATAAATATTTACGAGAAACAAGCATAATATGTCGTTAATAGCTGATTTATCTTTTTGTGTTAGTTTAAACTGATCTTGAAAGAAAAATATTTTTAAGCAATAAATGGCTTTAGACATCCAGCGTGCGTGATGAAATGCACCAGGACGATAAAATGTCACGTTTGACGGTTGTTCTTCAAAAAACAATTTGGAAAGTAATAAAAATTCTTTATAATCATCTCGGGGGTGTTGTATTGCTAGGAATTAATTAATAAAATCGGCAATTTCACATTTTCGAGGCTGCTAAATTTGTTTAATTATTTCGACTTGAAAACCGGTTTTAAAATTAGTTTGGTCTATTTTAGGCGAATATTCTTTAAAACGTCTAAATAAAGCAACATCAGGACCAGATGAAGAGAGCATTTTTACATCAAATACAGTTCGCAAAACTATTTAGAAAATATGATGTCGACAAGGAAAATATAAAATGTCTTTCTAATTGCTGTTGCAGTATTGAAGCTGCACCATTTAAATACCCAAATTAGAGGCTGTGGTGTCACAACATAAACCAATAATCTTATTTTCTAAATTCCAATCAATTAGAGTTTCATAAACTTTCAAGGATTGTTCTTTACCCGTTGAATGCTGCAAAGGACGCACTCCAAGCAACTGCTACACTTCTCCACTAGTAACTAGTACAGCAAGTCTGTCCACATTCTCCATCCCCGTCACAGAAGGCAGGAGTTTTCCATCCCAGTGGATTATTGGTGCCAAAAGATCGGATTCTTTAAAAGTTGCTTTTAATTTTGCGGCCCTTTCTTTTCGCATACGTTGCCTACTTCGTTGAAGAGTTGTTTTACTTATAGACAGAGACGAAACATCATGTCCTAGTGCTTCTGATTCTGCGGTCAAAATACGAACTGCATATCTAACGCTTATCCTACAGGCATCAAATGCAACTACTATTTTTGGTGTTACAGTGTTAGTTGTTCCGTAAAATGTTCTTCTTTTTGGCTGTGATGGACCAGGCTCTTCTAGGGCCAGCGGTTCTTCCTCTTGGGATTCTAGCCTCCCTTCTGTTTTACTCTCAATTTCAACAGAGGAACACTGAAAAAATCGTTTGGACTTTTTTTCACACAAAATTGTAGCAAAGTCTTTGTAGAGCAATTTACTCTAATTGGATTATTAGTCACAACCGTTTTTATACATTTTCATACAATTGTAGCAAATTTTGCTACAAATTGGTCTTGGACGTTTTTGAGAACAAATTGTTGGAAAAAGGTACACAATTGTAGTGAAATGTCCCACAATGTTTTTTCAGTGAACTGTTTCCCGAGGATGAAAGTGTCACGGTTTCCATTAGTTGAGATTTTTCTTGAAGACTTCGTTGACATTGCTCAGACATTTTTTTATGTTTTTCTTCAGCTACTTTTTCTCGAGCAGCTAGCTGGTAGTCGATGCCATACATAAACCCCGGACGGCCTTTTTGCTTTTGACTGATTAAAAACTGTTTGTCCTCTTCAATTGTTATTAGCGCAAGGGCGTTTGCATGGGATATATCAAATAAATCGTCCATCTTTTCCACAAATATTTGTTCTTTTTGTTTTGCACTTTCAGTCTTTCTCTTAGCTGACTTTTGTAATGCTCTCCACTCGGCGTAAAGTTTTTCCAGTTTTTCAATACAGTGGTTTTCTTTTCGTATTGGTATGCGAGCTTTATCCCAAAAAATAGAAGTTTCTTTAATAGTTAGGGCGGCACTTTCACGCAACCTTAGTTTCACTTCACGCATGTTAAAGAATAAAATATGCAAAACTTGTTTATTAGAAGGCAATTTATTACCAACAATTTGGGGTGTATAATGTCCAATTAAGTACACGACAGTATCTTTCCGTAAAGTTCGAGTCTCAGACATTTCACGTTTGTTTTTTAATTTCACAAAGAAAATACACAGACAACCTTAAGTTATCTCTAAGGATGTCTGTTGCATACTAACATAAGTAAGAAATTATTAATAGGTGGTGACTGGCTTAGCCGCTGTAAATACACAAAAATTCCCCGAAACCAACTACCTGTAAAGGATCAGGTATATTTTTATTCTTGGAAGTGACCAATTTAGAAATAAATATTTAAATTACAGGCAAGAAAACAGTCTGACACGGATCTACCCCGCAATAGCTAATAAAATAAGGATTATTAATATAATATTGTATGTATCAGGTACCTACCTGTACCTAATATTTTTCCTGCTTGCGGTACGTGTTCCTCTTGTCGGATTGAGTTGCATTTTTGGTGGTTTTATTTTTTAATATAAACGAACATTTTCACAGGGTGGCCCGGTAAAAACCTTACAAAATTTTTTCCACCCCTAGACAGATGGGCCGCCCTAATATATATTGTCACGGGATCTTAACTAAAATACTAAAACCCTGGCTTCATCATTAATTCTGCAGCAATACTTTTATTAAAATAAAATGAATATTTATATTTACAAGAATTCAAACGAGGACTTACCTATTAATTCCTAATACATCGTCGACGGAGGAAAGTGGTTCTGTTCAGCTGTAACTCGCTTGGCTCGAAAGGTCAAAGCAAAAGTGACGTCTCTCTCTCATCACATCCATCAGGTCGACCCCTTCCCCTGCCAGCGGCCCGATAGTGCGACGCGCGACGACGCCTCGTCGCTACCGGACTTCAAGCAGGAGGAAGGGTGTTTCCCGGGAGCAATGGAAAAAACAATTTGGTGACACTTCCCCCCCCCCCCCCCCACGGAAAACAAAAATCCTACTGAGTTCCCTAATCTATCTCTAATACAAACAATCTCGTTTGAGTTTAATAAAAAAAATTTCAATTTACAATTTAAAAAGCTGCATTTTTTTCTCATGTTTCCTTCCTCCTGGCGGATCTTCCTCCCTCCTAGTCGGATGGTTCCTTGGCACTTCTGGCTCTTGTCTTCCTCCTGGCGGGTCTTCCTCCTCCCTGTTCGGTTTGTTCCTTTGTGTGGTCCCCAGATGTTGCGGTCCCTAGGTGGGCTTGTCCCCCGCTGGTACCGTCAGTGGTCCGCTGGCCTGGCAGGTCGTCGCCGCTCCCCAGGTTGCGGTCCCAAGGTGTTGTGGTCCGAAGGTGTTGTGGTCCCCATGTGTTGTGGTCCCAAGGTGTGTTTGTCCCCCTCTGGCCCGTCAGTGGTCCGCTGGCCTGGCAGGTCGTCGCCGCTCTCCAGGTTGCGGTCCCAAGGTGTTGTGGTCCCAAGTTGTACATGAAAAAGAAACAAACAGGGAGTTAGACGCTACAAAAACTATTTACACAATTTATTTACAATTTTATATACAGTGAGGCAGTGATTTCTTTCCCGTCCATTTTCTGTGTTTGGCCCCCGTGGCCACCCAGCACGACCGTGCTCGGAACAATTACCTTTCTTTCCGAAATTTTTCATCGCTTAAAAACTTTTTAATTTTTCAAAATTTTCAATTTTCCAAAATTTTCTAAAATTTTCCGCAAATTTTCCGCAAATTACTTATTTCTCCCCCTCCCCTACCGGAGAAAAATACGATTAATTAGAGGCTTTACCCATTACTTTTTATCCCTTATACACAAAAACAAAAATAACGACACAGCATCATTGAACATTGCCAGATTATACGTGTTGATCAGGCGCGCTTTCAAGCAACGCTCAACTGCACAGAGCCTCGTGCAACTGTTCACGATCTCTCTTACTTTTCTCTCTCTTAACACAAAGGTTTAATTTTTCACTCTCTATATTCCTTTAACACCGTTTACTACCTTATACCTCTTTATTACTTGGGGGAAAACATTTAAAATACCTTTTATTTATTTTACTACCTATTTTCACTAGTGGCTTTTATATAACAACAAAAAAATATATGCATTGTTCCTACTACTCTTCAAAATTATATGGTTCGTGGTACGGGGCCAATCTATATACATGGACTGTTTCCTGTTTAGCTCTTGCTCCTTCACCTCTCTGGATAATGTAATTTACTGGCGATGCTTTTCTTACAACTACAAATGGTCCGTGATACTTGCACTGCAGTTTGTCACTTTTTCCTTTCTTTCTAATGTAAACTCTAAGTTTGACTTTGTCTCCAGTTTCATATGTCACTTTTTTGTGGTTACTGTCATATCGGGTTTTGTCCTTTTTCTGTTTCTGAGTAATATTTCTTTTTGCTTCCTGTCTGTGTTTCTCTATATTCGGGTTCGGAATAAGCATAGTGGCTGATTTGAAAAACATGCCGTCCGGTATTAGCTGTGGGTTTCTCCCAAAAACTAAATAAAATGGCGAAAACTGCGTTGTGTCCTGTTTGCTGGAATTGTAGGCAAATGTTACCATTGGTAGGTATTTATCCCAGTCATCCTGTGACGTAGACACATACAGGCTGAGCATATCTGCTACTGTTTTGTTGAAACGTTCAGTTAGCCCATTAGTCTGCGGGTGATATGACGTAGTATATACGTTTTCTGAGCCCATATTTTGCACCATTTTTGTTACCATTTCTGACCTAAAAACTTGACCCCTGTCACTCAATATTTTCTTTGGTACCCCATGTATGCTTATTACTTGGTCCACCAGAAACTCTGCTATTTCTTCTGCTTTTGCACTAGGTATTGCCTTGGTTATTGCATAACGGGTCACATAATCTGTACAAACAACTATATTATTATTTTGACTTTTTGTTTTTGTTAGGGGTCCTAAAATATCTATACCTATCATTTCGAAAGGCTGCAAATCATCAATCTTTATTGGTTGCAGATCACCTGCTGGTTTTTCATTGTTTGGCCCTTTTCCCGTCTGACAATCAGGACATCCCCTAATAAATTTCTTAACGTCAAGATGCATTTTATCCCAATAATAGCGTGTGTTTATTCTGTCGTACGTTCTTGCATAACCTAGGTGTCCCGACAATGGCTCACAATGCAGCTGTTGCATCAGTTGCGCTTTTAGTCCTTGAGGGATTACCAACTTGTCCCCCTGGTGTGGGACAGCCGACTTTTTATATAGCACAGCATCTTTGACAGTAAAATTCTTTGCACGACGTTGCAAATGTGAATTGCCATAATTCGGATCCTGGACTGCCTGTAGTAAGTCTGACACGACTGTATCTTCTTCTTGGAACTCCGTGATGTCCACTAAGGGTAGCAAAAATGTGGGAATTTCATTGACATCATTCTCGTCCTTTAGTGTTGCCTGGACACAGGGTTGTCTGGAAAGACAGTCTGCGTCTTGATTGCATTTCCCTGATTTGTGGATTATTTCGTAATCAAATTCTTGTAGTTTGCAGCTCCATCTAGCTAATCTCCCTGTAACATTTTTGAGATTTTTAAGGTAACACAGTGGCTGGTGATCAGAAAAGATTTTTATGTGTTCTCCCCAAATATAGCTTCTCAGATACGTTAAACTCCACACTATGGCTAGACCTTCTTTTTCTCCAACTCCATAATTTTTTTCGGCTTTGGTGAGCGTTCTGGATACATAGCAAATGGGATGCATTTCCTCGTTCATTTTTTGTAAGAGTACTGCTGCTATCCCTTGGTCTGATGCGTCTACATGTAGCTCTTTTTCGGCGTTGGGAAGGTAGTGTGTTAACACTGGAGGTGATTCTAATTTTGTTTTTAAAATCTGGAAAGTTCTTCTTGGGCTGATGTCCACCAAAATGGTGTATCTTTCTTCAGCAAATCGTATGACGGCCTGGCAATAACACTAAATTTTTCAATAAATTTTCTATAGTAGTTGGCGAGTCCTAGAAAACTTTGAAGTGTTTTTTTATTTCTTGGAGTTGCAAAATGGTGTACTGCTTCAAGTTTTGAAGAATCTGGAAGAATACCTCGCTCACTAATGGTGTGGCCTAGTACTGTTAGTTCTTTATACGCAAACTGGCACTTAGATGGTTTTAACTTTAGCCCAGTTGCTTTTAGCTTTGACAATACTTTTCTGAGGTTCTCGTTATGTTCTTCCAAATTTTTTCCATAGACTAAGATGTCATCTAAGTACGTCATTGCTCCATTCCACTTCATGTCTCCCAAAATTGCGTCTGCCAACTGCTGAAAAGTGCTTGGTGCTGTTGTAAGACCAAAACTTAGTCAGTTAAATTCGAACAAACCATCGGTAGTGACGAATGCCGTTTTATGCCTGTCTTTCTCATCAATTTCCACTTGCCAGTACCCTGAACATGTCCAACGTAGTAAAATATCTAACTTCTCCCAGGTAGGTCAAAATGTCGTCTATAACTGGCAGAGGATACACATTCTTTATTGTTTTTGCGTTTAATTTTTTATAGTTTACGCAGAACCTCATATCTCCATCTTTTTTGGGAACTAGGACTACTGGACTGGAATACGGACTTACAGACTTTCTTATCACCTCATTTTCCAACATTTCTTCCACTTGATTATTAATAATTCTTCGCTCTGTGTGAGACGCCCTGTATGGTCTGGAAACCACTGGAACGTCATCGGTCGTCTCAATTCGGTGCTTCACTAAATCCGTTTTTCCTAGGTCGCTGATGCTCCAAGCAAAAGTATCTTCAAAATCTCGAACTAACTTACTTACACTTTGAAAGTCGTTTTTACACAAGTCCCTATTTGCATTATAACTTTTTATTAAATTATCGTTCGTTAAAGTCACTAAAGTTTCGCTTATATTTTTTATAGAGTCACTATCTGCTTTAAACGCGATGCATGTGCCTGCAAAAAGTTTTTTTGTCTTTCTACCGTAGTTTTTTATTTCGGCGTACCACGTCAAATTATCACTAAAAATTTTATTTATTTGAAGTCCATTTTTTATTAAAAAATCATAGTTCGGGTTAAAGTTTATTTTATTTTCACCAGTTTTTTTAAAGTTCACTTCGCATTTAATAATGTCTTTCGCAATTACCGTGTCACTACGCAACGTAATTTTCGCATTGTCCGTTCTGCAGTTTTCTATAACTAATGCTTCTAAGGAAAGGTACAACCAATAAAACAAACATTTATTTCTGCATAACCAATAATTTTTACCAGCGAACTATTCGCTACTTTAATAAAAGTTATGCCTGCCTTATTTCATTTTCATTTACATATTTACTATCTACAATATTTTTAACTGACGCAGTGTCTATTATAACCTCAATATTTACATTATTTACTTCCTTTTACGGAGAGAACATCTGTTGCTGCTTCTGTTTCTGATTTTCTTTCTGTTTCTGGACAGTGCTTATGTGTGTTAGCACTGTCCGTTGGAGTTTTCCGACTGCTCTTGCTGTTGCCAGTTTTGATATCTATTAGTTTGCTGCTCTGGACGGCGGCCATTTTGTTCTCGGCCATGTTGATTTGGCGTCCATCTTGGTCTTTGGTTTTCTAAATTTCGTTGACCCCTGTAATTTTGGTTGTTTCTATCTTGCTGGTTGCTAAAACAAACTCTTGCCTTGTGACCTGGTTTTCCACACTGAAAACATACTGGCCGACTGTCGGTAGTACGTGGCTGCCAGTTTATAAAATTTCGGTTTTCTCTTATTCTGTCCTGGCTTTGATTTTGCATCGCTTTTCCAATTTCTTCTCTCACAACTTGTGTAATTTCATCCATCAAGTTCGATTTTGCTTTCTCTGGCTGAACCTGCTGACTTGTCCCTGTTACTTTTTCTGACATTGACAGCTGTGCGAAGATTTCCGAAGCATGACCTATTTCTTTTTCCGCGTCGTTTATGGTTTTAACAAGTTCTTGAACTTCTGCACAATTTTTTGGCTGCCTAAGCTTGATTTGGTAGGCGTATGTGGGTAGTAGACCTTGTTCAAAATGTTCTCTTCTAATTTCGTCCTTCATTTTTGGATCTACTTTGTCGCATAGGTACACCATTTCCCGTAGATAATTCATTACGATTTCACCTGGCTGCTGTCTTCTATAACGTAATTTTAGCTTCGTTTCGTTGACATACGTGCTAAAGGAAAATTCTTTTTTTAGGTCTTGTACTGTTGCTTTCCAATCGGAACCTGGGTTTCGTATTGCATAAATTTGCAACCAAGTTTGTGCTTGACCCAATAAATATGACGAAAAATAACACAGCTTAAGGTTGTCATCCCAGTTATTAATCAAAGCTGTTTTTTCATAATCTTCCAAAAATACACTTAAATTATCGCAATCCGGATTATACGAACGCGGCGCTACAAACTGTGGAACTGCCGGTGTTCTGGCTGGATTTATTAGATTTGCTAACGTGCAATTCAAGGTGTTCGGCATTTTTGAAAAAATATTTTTATCTGATTTTGGGGTTACCTGGTCGTTACTTGGCAATAAAGTTAGTGACTCGTTTGAAAAATTTTGAGAAATGGAGCTATTGCTACTGCTATTTTCCGCTGAAATTGACGACTGTATGCTTTCCGGCGAGTTATTAAATACTAATGACCTTCTAACACTTTCTTTACTTTTAGGGGTTGATGACGTTTCAACAACTTTGTCGTTTTCTTTAGTACCACTTATTCCCTTATTTTCCGCTTTATTTTCACTTTCTGTTACTTTATTTTTATTTCCTGCCTTCTTAGAATGACTTCTTAGCACCATTAATTTTTCCATGTAGTAAGAAAAGTGCACATTTTAAAAAATAACGCATCCTTAAATACTAAAACCGCAATCAAAAATTTATTTTTAAAACTTTTTCCAACTAGTAAAAAAAAATACGTAGCAATTTTCATACTGCATAACTGGCATAATTTTAATTTTGCTTATTTTTAGAATTCAAACCCAAAAAGGCAGAAGATATTCGTTAAATATAAAGAACTTAAAAACGTTAAAGACAAATTTTAAACAAGTTTTCTACCGGCATTAGTTACTAGAGAAAATCCAATAATTAAAAAAAATCCAATATGTATTTTACAGAAACCGAAAAATTCTAAATCCTTTAAAAATAAACTAAGTTTATCCATAGAAAACGTACTAAATATGTAACACCAGCCAATAAAATATTTGTTTAAAAACGCCCTAAATAAATTTTAAATATAAAATAATACCGTTAAAAGCATGAAAGATAGTTAACTTCGCACCAGGAATGTGCCTAAAAAACTTTTGGTTAATCCGCAAAAAGCAAATAAAAACGACAACCTTGATCATGACCTTTTTGGAATTTTACCAGCAAATGTTACCTTAATAATTTCATATCTATTTCAAAAATATATTTTACCATATAAAACAAAATAAAAATCGGTACCTAAGTAGTTTGCGAATTTTGCAAAAATTAATAATGAATCCAAAAAGGCAATTGTTCACGAAAATCACGGCCGCTCTGGCCGAAACACGCCGACCTCCACCAAAATTGTCACGGGATCTTAACTAAAATACTAAAACCCTGGTTTCATCATTAATTCTGCAGCAATACTTTTATTAAAATAAAATGAATATTTATATTTACAAGAATTCAAACGAGGCCTTACCTATTAATTCCTAATACATCGTCGACGGAGGAAAGTGGTTCTGTTCAGCTGTAACTCGCTTGGCTCGAAAGGTCAAAGCAAAAGTGACGTCTCTCTCTCACAGGGCTGCCAACTGACCTTTACTGATTTACTCTCAAAACTTTCCTGGATTACTCACAATTACTCACAACTTCCACATATCAATATCAAGACACCCTTTTTTTTGTATAAACCGTAAAACACCGTAGGTATATTTGTTAATACTAATAGATGGCAACTGATGGCGCTTTTGTTTTTATGTTACTACTATGCAATGTTGCTAAACATCAAAAGCTGGTGTTGCGTGTTGCTAGGGTTGCCAACTCGGAAGAAAGCTAAAGTAGGAGCGCTTTCACCATTTTGAAAGGAATATGTTTGTGTAAATCACACAAGATACAGAAGGGGAATACCCGAGACGCTGCGACACCTAGTGTTGCAAGTTGCAGCATCAAACAGACGAATCACTAGCTACCTTACTTATCCACTTATATTTTTATATTGGCTAAGCAAGAGAGGTCGCTAAAAGCAGTGCAATTCTAAAAACTGCAAAATTGTAATTACTGCTAGAGCGCCTAAAATTATGCCTAAATTTAGATTTTTAAAATTAAATTTTTAATAAATTATCAGATTAGAAATCTGCATAACTACCAAGAATATACTACGAGAATATACGTTGATCTCTCGATTACTCACAATTTACTCACAATTGCCACTTACTCACAAAATTACTCACAGACCAGCAAATTACTCACAAATGTGAGGAATTACTCACAAATTGGCAGCCCTGCTCTCTCATCACATCCATCAGGTCGACCCCTTCCCCTGCCAGCGGCCCGATAGTGCGACGCGCGACGACGCCTCGTCGCTACCGGACTTCAAGCAGGAGGAAGGGTGTTTCCCGGGAGCAATGGAAAAAACAATTTGGTGACAATATATATATATATATATATATATATATATATATATATATATATATATATATATATATATATATATATATATATATATATATATATATATATATATATATACAGGGTGTTATGGAATTCACTGCATATATTGAAATGAGTGACTCCTGGGGTAGTCTACAGACATACCCAATACTTTTTTTCTTAATCGAACATTTTAAAAATTTTCAAAAATACCCTAAAATCCATCCATGTTCGATGCACCAAGCTAAGCGAGCACATGGCCCGACATAAATCGTTACGTTAAAAATTACGCGCGAAAAACTTAAAACAATTGAATTTGTCGTAACGTTGCCAGACATATAAATCTTTAAGGAGCATTTATTTTCTGTTTTTAAGCGTAATTTAAGACAAAGAAAAAAAATAAACCTTTTCCTAAGAAAAACCAAAAACAAAATATTGTAAAAAGGCAGTGCGAAATCAATCCTTTTTGTCAGTAGCCTCAGTTTTAACTAATATTTATGACAACCTATATTAGGTTATAAATGAGATAAGCGTTATACCTACTAGCTTAAACTTTCTGCTAAGAAGAAGTTAAAAATCAAAACGAAAAATACTACATAGTATTTTAAAAGTATAACCAAAATTCTTTCATTACAGCATTTGTAAAAAAAACACATTCTGTTTCACGCAGCACGTTCAGGAAGTTGTTATTCGTCCTTTTGTTAAGACAATTATCGTACCTTACCGATTTTTTTTTGTAAAGTCCCCATAAATGAGTTTTGCACTCGCAAATGTAACCACAATACGAAAATATTATTAGTGTTTTAAATTTAATTTAGTTTTCAACCCTATTAGGCTAATTTAAGAAACGCTTTAATCAAACACAAACTAGATAAAACTGATCAAAATATTAGTTAACAACGGATCGCCGAAGACCATTTTCTAGGTAGTGAAAAGACATTACATTATTATTTAACACTTCTAAAGAAAAAATATTGATAACATTCATTGTATGGTTTTTATGCTGTTGTTAAAGGTTAAATGGACTGTAAAAACTAAGTATGGCGCACGGCGCTTGATGACATTCAGAATGCTTCTTTTTCGATCTCTTTCTCATGATACATGTATCATGTCTCTTTGTCACTTCCTGTCTTAGTGTCTTGATGAAGTAGCCGGCGCTGATTTGGCGCGAAAATTTAAAATATGACGCATGTTTGTATTGTTGCGTTTTAAATAAACCAAAACCAGGCATTTTATAAACTGGCGGATGCGCCTGAAAACTATTATGCAACCCAAAAAAAATATATAATAGGTTAGAAATGTTAACTCCTAAGTAAAACCTGGAAACACAAAATTTAAATAAAAATCAATAAAATAGTACGCATCCTACCACTGCGACGCTTATTTTATATTAAACCAAAGACTAATAAAAATAATTTTAAATTTTCAAAGATGATCCCTAGTATCAAACTAGGTCAAGTTTAATCACAGACTTACAACGAATTGTTCCAGGAGATAATGGTGGCCGCCAGCTTTTAAACAGCGAAGATGGGTCGGAGTTAAGATGTTTTATGTTAGAGCGCCACGTGAGTTTAAAAGGTTTTACACCATGCCCCTGTATATTGATGTTTTACGAGGAAAGACAAAAATCACGAATTGTCAAACCCCTGGTTGCAGTCTGCCTTTTCACCAACACTCGTTCCGATACCAGTATCCAATGAAACGATTAAAACAACAAATTGGTTATATTAATAACCAGTTAAAGTGTAGTACAAATTGGTTAAATTGTGATGACCAATTAAAAATATAATACAAATGGTTATATTAATATCAAATTAAAAGAAATGTAATATCGTGTAATTAAATAAAGGAGCCTTAAGGGGTATAACCGGCGCACGCTCAGTCCCCAAACGTGATCACGTCTAGTTTACAGTACCTTCGCACACCCTCTATTATAACCTCTGACTTAAATTTAACATAGGGAAGACGATCTGTCTCTGGTTAACTACCAAAACAAACTAATTATTCGATGACACTTATATCTAGTATCAGTAAACCGTTACATTGGTATTATATACAGTACATAGTAAATTTTGCATTTAGGGGGGACAGAATAAGTCTCGTGTTGCTTCTCGAGGTCAAAATTCTAGATAAGTATAACTTATTCTTACTATTATTATTATTATTATTCTTAGTTGTCGAGCAACAAAATAATGGTCGATATAATAAAAAAAAATGATTTAAAAACTTGCGGTCTCCTTAGCTGGTAACGCCTCAGCCTCTTCTCTTTGGAGGGAGTGGTGAGTCAGCAACAATCGCGTGAGGTCTGACAGGTGTAAGATGGAAAACCTCGGTGGTAGGAGTCCTGGACAAATGTGGGGTCCTGTAGAAATACTGGGATAGCTGTGAATGATCTTCAAAATCGGGCCTGACGCAAGGAAGGCCGCTCTAATCCTAGGAAACGCAAATTATTACACCAGAGACCAACTTAACACATAAAACCAAAAATAGAAACCCCTTTAGATTTTAAACGGGGTTAATCAGACTAGCACGTGGTGGCGTCGAGAATCTTTCTCCTCACAATGAGTGTGGGCAGTCAAACTCCATAAAAACTAACACAAAGTTCCAATATATGACTTAAGCCCACAACGAGTTAATTGGAGAGACTCCCTAACAAAAAGGGTACTGTTGAATCACTCAAAACAGTAAAACTTCAAAAAAACTCAATTTTCTCGTTCCCACGGCCAAAACGCGTCGTGCTAGTAAGAGGGCTAATTTGCGTCTCATTCAAATTCTCTAAACCAGCTCTAACCCAGATTAATCCGAATTCTGTTCTTTCGAAACCTACGCATGCGCAGAAACCAACGAAGCTTTGCTTCTAGATTATTTTTTGCTGATATTGTAATCCAAGGCGAAGTTAAATGCAACTCCATTAGGAAAAGTTTCCTCAAGACAAAACAGGATTTTTAAGGGCTTTCCGAAGAAATTTCGCTTATTACTTTTGGAGATTTTCACCAAAACGTACCCTAGAGTTTTGGTTCTAGGCTATCAGGCCTTGATAACAACACTTACCCCTGGAAATGGATGTGTCAGGCTAAGTCACCGGCTGGCACCACTGTCTTGATAACGTCACTCTCAGATGACAATAACACTGACAGATGTCAGAAAGACAGAAGCAAATAAACAAAGGGCCTGCAAGAGAAGAAAGATTGAAAACTGAAGTTTATATGATACAAAAACACGAATGAGACAGCAAAATAACTACAGTAAGTACCCTAAATCATTGCTCAAATCCTGGTGTCCTGGTAGTGAAAATTAACCCAATGTTTACATATACCCACACATTGCTCTGCTCTAAGCACTAATTATTTTAGGAAAATTGACCAGAAACCAGTCTAAATTGATCTCCACAACACTCAATAAATTGCAACACTGATCCACAATTAACGGTGGTTAATACAAACCAGAAATATTTAGGCGGACACAATGTAAACAAACCAGCAAGAAAGGGGGGCCCTCCAGGAGAAACTCGTAAAATACAATAAAGCTGTGTGCAAATAAAGCTGGATTTATAAACTCGACGTTCGCGTCGGCGCTTGCGCTGGCGTTGGCGCTAGAAGTTAAAACAATTGAATCATAATACAGCGGTTTATAAACTTCGCTGGCGTTCGCGCTGGCGCCGGCAGCCGTTCAACATAAACCAACTTTAACTTTTCGGCGCTGGAGTTCGTAGCAAATCCGTAGAGCGGTGACGCCAAGCCAATAGTATTTTATTATTTGGATCACGTGATAGCTGGCAGCTGTTAAGTGTCAACGGCCAACGGCCATTTAAATTTTTGTTTTGCTTTGGTGTTATTGGTATTTCAGTTGCTAGATTTTCAAAACTACTCAAAAGTAGGCAGTGTCATTCTTGTATATTTGAGTAACTGCTCTTTGTCCATTGTCTTGATCTTTTTATATAATTAAATTCCACCTGCCATCCGCCGTGCCCTATTTATTGGTCTAGTTTTAAAGCGACGAGTGCGCTTTTTGCTAAGTTTTATTATCGTATAAAGGCAAAAAATTATCCCCAAGACACCAAACAACCTTCCATAATTTTCTAAATCCATTTTAATTGTCTAAATTCATCAAAAAAATAAAAAACACCACCAGGCTGTAAAAAAATGAAATTTAGGTTAGGATGGTTGTAAACGCTGCGAACGACGCGAATGCCAAGTTTATAAATGCCGACTACGAACGTCAACGACGAACGCCAACGCCAGCGCGAGTTTATAAATCCACCTTAATGCTCGAAATTATGCCAACAGCTGTCACACAAATCAGAAAGTCAACAATCGAAGACAACCAGTCATTTGACTAATCAAGTGGTCAAAGCTATCGAGCGAATTTTAAGGTAACAACAGTAATAATATCTAAATGACCGCCCTACTTACATTCCGTCTTGCTTTTCTTTTAGTGGAAAGAAAGCACCTATCCAGAGAAGCATACCTGAAATCAATTCAACTGTGATTCTATACTGAAGCGTGCAACCAATGGTAAAATGATATATCATATTTTAATTTCAAAAAAAAACTAGCCAAAATAGTTATTTTTGTATTAAGTGCGTGAAGTGAGTGTTTTTTTAATGGCATATGAGAGTGTCAATTTTTTGCCGAGACCGCAGGTCGAGGCGAAAAATTCTCTCGAATGTGCCATTAAAACACGAATTTCACAAACGAAATACAAACAACATTTTTTGTACAACTGAAAGTTTGAATTAATCGGTAAAATTGTATATTATAATAAAAATTTTACCATATAATTTCACATAATCAAGTTAACAGCCCTGTCGTTACTATAGAAATGGTTTGTTGGCACGTTGCTTGTTTTGTTGTCATACGTTGATAGCTGTTCATATTTATTGCAATTTTTTAAATAAATAGTATAAGTACTTAAAATGGATGTAGATTACGATAGTGATAGCGAGATTCCTTCAGATATAGCCGATATAGCAAATTCGGCTATAGCTAACATGTTACCGGCGAAATCAAAATTTATATACGAGAAAAATTATAACCAATTCCGTGAATGGTGCGGCAAGAAAAATATACAAAAAGTGTCTGAAAAGGTACTTATATGCTATTTTGAGGAGAAATCAAAAACTGTAAAACCTTCTACTTTATGGAGTGTCTACTCAATGTTGAAGAGTATGTTGAATGTTAAAGAAAATATTGATATAAAGAAGAGAACTTTTCAAGGAATATCTAGCGTTTCTGATCAGCAGCAAGGTGGACTAGCTTCGGGAATTAATATTGGAAGCAATTGTTCGAACTTCACCATCAATTATTATTGTAACAAATGAGATTTTTTGGTAGTTGGTAATTAATTAGTAAATTTGTACAAAAAAATTCAATACATTTTTTAAAAAGTAATGTTTTATCGTTTTTTTTGTAAATCATTTTTCCAGTTAAAAAAAGTCTTTTTTTCACCGTGAAAAAAAGTCTTTTTTTCACTGTTAAAAAAACAAAAGGTTTACGTATCGATAGCGATGAAAAAATGTCAACTTTTTTTGACAGTTGTACAAAAAGACAATTTTTGTTGGGTTTTCGTATATAAGAGCTAAAAGTGGACTGTATATAATTTTGGTTGAGGAGATGAGAAAGATATTGATTTTTAAAAGTCGTTAGGCAAACGGCGATAGCATGACACACTACTAAATATGGCCTACCTTGACGTCGAAAAACACTTTGACCTGTTTCTTCGTGGTGGCCACCTGGATGATCCCATGTGCTGCTCTTGCTCTTCCAGAACCATGTATCGGGAACACTATCACTAGTTTGCGAGTAGTTTTAGAGAGAGATTATAGATAAAATGGGGAAAACACCCGAGAAAATAATTGGGCCACGCGGCCGAGTTGTGGTCAGAACAACGTATTTGTTAGTACTCTCTTTTCATACTATTAGCGTCCACGCGCTTTAGGGCCAGTAAATGTGTCATGTGAATACTACGCGCATTCCCGCGTATTTTAAAATCTAGTACCCAACATTAATTGGGGACTTTACCAAATAGAGGATTAAAATATATATAAAACCCAAACAATTTTAGAATAGGCGAATATTACTTATAGTAAGTATATTGTATTAATAACCTGTAAAAGTGATTACGCTTGATGAATAAATAAATAAACCAAAAGGAAAGAAGGCATAGACCTGTATCTTACTGTAATTTAGCTTTTCTAATATTCCTTCCTTTCTTTAATAAAAACGACTTACTTATTAAGAGAGAAAGTTATATCCGCGCATTCGCCAAAATATAAAAACATACAAGTTGAATTCTAACACGTTAGACCACCAGATGTCGCTCTAGATCGTTTTCTCGTGGCGGGTAGTTTAAAGATGGTATATTTAATGTATTAATTTATTTTCAAGCTTGATTGTTTTAAAGAGGATTTATTGTTTTTTTTTTCGTATGACACAATAAAATATTAAGTATTCAGTAAAGCCACCTATAAATTGATGATTTTACTGTTTAAATTATATTTTAGAGGAAATTACCTATAAACAAACTAAAAAAATAATAATAGTCTTTAACAATCAAATACTGATACTTACAAACCCTTCACAGTATAATATGTAAAATATAAATTATATAATATAACTACAAAGTATGTACGTACATGTCGGCTTTATTTACCAAACAGTTATTGTTATCACATTATTATTAAAAGAATAGCCCAAAATGCAAATAAATGTATTATGTTCCTTTTATGTACAGGGTGACGCGGATCTAAATGTACATACGATACCATAAGATAGAGGCCACCTTGGGGCAGTGGCGGCGCCAGCTTTTTCTTTTCAGTTGGGCGACACCCGGCAGAAAAATTTGGAGGGTGGGCAGCAAAAATGTGCATTATTTTGGGTAACACAGATTTTTGTACAGTTTAGATATTTTGGATTTGTGAAGCTTAAAATAAAATTATTTTGGATTTCTGAAAATCAAACTAAAATTAAAAAATTGAATAAAAAACAATGATAATATTTCAGTTTATTTTACACAGTAAAATGATTATAGAACAGTAGCCATTAAAAAAGAGCTATTTCTATTATTACCTATGTTTAGTGCCAAAACAGTCTACAACTACATCTATGTCCAATGTTTTTGCAATATTTTTTTCAACGTGTTAAATTCCCAAATCTGTGATCCTCTCTTGTGACATTGTTGTCCTTAAATAATTTTTTATTCTTTTTAAGCCATTAAACGACCTTTCACAACTGGCACTTGAAGGGGTACGGTTATCGTAATGTTGCACAAATTATTTATTTCGTGATATACTAAATTAAATTCCTGCAGAAGAATTGCAAGATCTGATAGTGATAAGGTCTTTATTTTAACATCATGATTAATTTCATACCTTTCAATGGTTTTCGGTAGTAATTTTAATTCATTTTCGACTGATGCTATATCCATAATGAATAGCTAATGAAGTTAATTGCTCAAAATTTGAAAATATATTATTTACCGGGTTTGATGAAAATGCTAGTGTTCTAAAGGGGTTTAGATCTTTAGAACACTAGCATTTTCATCAAATCTCCGACAAAGTTCTGAAGTAATTCGATCGGTAACGGGATAATATAATTTAGCTTGAAATCACTTTTTTTAGTAACTTATCTGTCCTCTTTAAGTGAGGTAATTTTTTGTATGATCATAGAATTATTAAATTTAGATGGTAATTTTTTTGATCTTTTATTATTTACATCATCTAAGTCAATATTATTAGCGAAGGCGTGTTCTAGAGTCGCAGTCCATAACTTTTCACATTCAGAATCTTGCCTATATGATACAAATATCTGTTTTCGTGATTCCACTAATATTAAACTTTTTACAATATCACTATTTTGGCTTTGTAAATAATCAGAAACATTTTTTATTTTTGACAAGAATTCACAAAAAACTTCTAAATTGAATAAAAAGGTAAAATTAATATTGTTTAAGAGTCCGTTTCCTTCGGGCGAGCGAACGTTGTTTTGTGTTATAACTATATATTGGTTTAATAAAATTATTATCGCTGGCAGTGTTTTTTTACAGCGAAACAGCTTGATACGTACGTGTGACGTCCACCTCGTATCACTAAGTCTTTTTAGTTCCACAGGTTCATCTTCTGGATGTAGCTCTTTTTGGATTTGTAAAAACGCATTATATACGAAAGATCCACTAATAAAAACAAAGGTTCTCAAATTTTGTAATGTAGTGCCGACAGGGCACCACATTACAAAATTTGATTTCCACATACAAAGGCCCTCCGATTGAGCTGATCGATAAGCGGCCTAAAACAAAGGGACCGCATTGTATCGCGTGCCGAACATGCAATAAAATGAGTTATATTTTATTTATTCGTTTATGTAGGTATAGGACAATAGTAAGTATAGTTTTTTTAATAGTGTACGTATAATTATTGATATATAAGGTCTATACATTTATAATGTTGAAAGCGATGGTTTTTCTTTTTTAATTTTAACTACTGGGTTTTTCTTTATTTTTTTTTTGCTCACATGCTCGATTTAGCAGGTTGGGCGAACGGTTGGGCGAGAACGATTTGGGTTGGGCGCTCGCCCAACCGCGCCCACCCCTGGCGCCGCCACTGCCTTGGGGGTTCTAAATCACCCACATTTAGTAGTCCAATCTCTAACCTTTACCGAGATTTTATAAGTTTTGTCTAAAATTTATTTTTGTAATATTTCTGTAAGCACTTGAAATAAAAAATTCATAATGGGTAAGAATATTTTGTACAATTTGTGGGTTTAAAATGCCATATGAAAAGTTCTAAAATCTAGGTTCGTTCTTAAAATAAAATTACTTTTTAATTTTTTTAAAATTCAACACCCTGTATATTGGATTTTTGAAACTTGTAATTTCTACTCCAAACAAGCATAAACATATGATTCTATTGACATGGTTTTCAAAGTTGCCGCACTTACCACGAAGTCATAAAAAATAGGCGTTTTTAAGAAATCAATGAGAAAGTGCATTTCAAATAAACAAAATCTGCTAAAAAATAGTTGGTAGCCTTATAAAAGTGTCCATATTGACTAGAAATATTATGCACTACTTGTCGGATTAAAATGGCATACGAAAGTGATAGAATCCAGGTCCTCACTTAAATAATAGGCCCATTTGTAATTTTCGAAATTTGACACCCTGTACATCAAATTTTGAAAAAAAAAATGAATTTGGAACGAGCATAAAAACTGAAATTATTGACATGATATTCAAAGTTGCCACACTTATTACTTTATCGTAGAAAATAGGACTTTTGCAAATCTACACTTAGGTAAATTGTTTTATTAACAGTATTAATGGTTAAAAACGATAAGAATTGAATTCAAAAAATTGGGAATAAATATTAATACCTAGAAGTGTGAAGAAGTCAATGGCGGTCATTTTGAAAATCTTCTAAAATAATTTATTTTATTGTTAAATTATGTGTTTTTGAGGAACAGTATGCCTTGTACTATGTATGCTTATCTTTGTGTTATTTTAATTAATTGTTGTTGATTTAGGTTTATTTTAAGTTGTTCTAGGTATTAATATCTATTCCCAATTTTTCGAATTCAATCCTTATTGTTTTTAACCATTAATACTGTTAATAAAATAATTTACCTAAATGTAGATTTGCAAAAGTCCTATTTTCTACGATAAAGTAATAAGTGAATATCATGTCAATACTTTCAGTTTTTATGCTCGTTCCAAATGCATTTTTTTCAAAATTTGATGTACAGGGTGTCAAATTTCGAAAATTACAAATGGGCCTATTATTTAAGTGAGGACCTGGATTCTATCACTTTCGTATGTCATTTTAATCCGACAAGTAGTGCATAATATTTCTAGTCAATATGGACACTTTTATAAGGCTACCAACTATTTTTTAGCAGATTTTGTTTATTTGAAATGCACTTTCTCATTGATTTCTTAAAAACGCCTATTTCTTATGACTTCGTGTTAAGTGCGGCAACTTTGAAAACCATGTCAATAGAATCACATGTTTATGCTTGTTTGGAGTAGAAATTACAAGTTTCAAAAATCCGATATACAGGGTGTTTAATTAAAAAAAATTAAAAACTAATTTTATTTTAAGTACGGACCTTGATTTTAGAACTTTTGCATATGGCATTTTAAACCCACAAATTGTACAAAATATTCTTACCCTTTATGAATTTTTTATTTCAAGTGCTTACAGAAATATTACAAAAATAAATTTTAGGCAAAACTTATAAAACACCCTGCATCTCGGTAAAGGTTAGAGATTGGACTACTAAATGCGGGTGATTTAGAACCCCCAAGGTGGTCTCTATCTTATGGTATCGTATGTACATTTAGATCCGCGTCATCCTGTATAGTAGTAGTTTTCCATATAAATGTGTAAATTTTCATAAAGTTGATACTATTTTTACTAAATACCTTAACTCCTAAGCTTGAAAGATAATCCCCATTTTTATACGAATGCATGTTAGCATACATGATACAATAAATTTATTTGTTCAGCATGCTGAAATTCCTGAAGGAATAGGAATGGAAAACTACAAAAATGTAAAACCAGCATGAAAAACATTGTCTACCAGGATTTATAAAAAAAAAATTAGGGAGTGCATGGAAGAAAAATTTAAAAAAAATAACAGAAAACATTGAGTTGGGGCTAAGTAATTTCTCTGCCTGCACTGCAACCCAGCATTATTTAAAACAGATATTAAATATGTTGTTTAAACAAAAGCAGAATTCTCAAAGAACAAACAAAAAGAACAGTGTTAAAAAGGGCTCCTTTGTGTCGATCAAGGCAGGTGAAAAAAATGATATTTCTTGTGAATTTTGACCTGCTGGACATGATGGCGCAATAGGGAATATGCATATAACCCAGATAAATCTGAAATATTTTTTTTATATTCTCTACATAAATTAGATGTTCATGGTGGTTGCTGTTATCCATTTAGTTTGGCCTTTATTAACAAAAAAAAAGGATTTAAAACTGCAAATTTTCGCGCGAATTTCGAAACTTGTAAAACGTGATCCCATTGGCTGTGTCGTCAAAACTGAACTTATGACTAATCATGAGTACTTGGCGAATTCCAGTGTTGTAGAGTCATCGAAGAAAACTCAATGAAAATGGCATTTAATGCGTAACTCATCCAATGAAATATCCCTGCACTTAAAGTAGAAGGTTCCTAAAATCTTATTCATGTATACGTTAAGCCGAAATCGGTCCCGGAACCTTTCAATTTTGCAACGAACATTGGCATTTTTGACATATCATCTTAATAATTTCAAGTAAATAAACTGCAATTCCTTGACAATCTCGGAAAATTCAAAAATTTTCAAATTTTAGATGTCCCCGATGCAAATAAACCTTTTTATTTATAACTTTACCGAAAAAATAAGCGATTTAATTTAGTGGGAGGTATTCTTAGATAATTAATGGATAAAATAAACCCAAAAATAATCCCTAATTAGGGTAAATAGTGTGGAATAATGTCGGTTAAAAATACGATTTGTCGGAAAAAATCAAGAAAATTCGATTTTTACCCCCTAAATACGCTCCTGGATGACCCATTCGGTATTTATTTTATAGTGTGATTATCCCTTTATAAGATAGTGTTGAACAATTGTGGAAAAAATAGATAGGAAAAAATTCAGAGTGATTCAAATGTACCGGTGTCTAGGGCACAAAAAGTAAAAAAATCTAAATTTAATCCTATAGAGAATGAAGAAATTAAAAAATATGGATAACACATACTTTGACGAGCTCTTTCTGATGACGTATATGGGATTTTAATTTGAAGCATTTTGACCCCACAAAAAATTAAAAACCGCGAAATATTTGGGTCAAAAATCTAAATTTCCAGTTTTTCCAAATATTTCCATTTTCCAGTGATTTTGGGTTTTGGTAAGTGTTTTGCAAAAATAGTACTTGAGATTTTAAGGTTACCCTTGTAAATCCGTTTTTCGATCTGACGTTTTGTTTTCGAGTTATTAGGTACCAAAGAGGGGTCTGGAAATGGCATTTTTCGACCTAAAAAAATTCAAAAGAATTACTTGCCATTTTCTGATCCTCACCAGTTTCGGTGGAGTTCTGAAGCTCCGGGTCCCCTACAACCTCCGAAAATTTACATCGATTTAATTCACATTTGCGAAAGATTCTCGATTTCGACGGAAATCGAGGAAATTTCGACTTTGACGTTTAATAGCTCCGAAACGAAACATCCTGTATAACTGAATTTTTTACCGAAGCTAGTTGAACTATTCCTCTATCAACCCAAAAAATTCGATTTCTCTCCCTCTGACTGTTTTCGAGAAAATCAAACCTGTTCGACTTTAGGTTAAGCTTTACGTTAACATTTAGATATTTGCTGATCTCCTGACGTCACTTTTCAAGGACAAATGTGACTGCTTTTTAAATTGTAATAAATTATACCGAAAAGTAAACATTTTTTGTAGCTAAATTATCGGGGATAATACCACGAGAGCTTAAAAATTACCGATAATTTTTCACGATTGCGTGTTTTCTATAATTTCACGAGTCCGCAGGACGAGTGAAATTTGCAAAGAAAACAAGTAAGAGTGAAAAATTATAAGTAATTTTAAAGCTCGAGTGGTATTTAGGGGATTATTTCACGAATGAAAACACAAATTAATATGACAACCAAGAAAATGACAGGAAAAAATTATCGGTGTAATTTTTTTTAATTGACCTAAAAAATTATCGCTGTAATTTTAAAAAACTTCACTCATCTTACGGGACTTTTAACACATGAGTGAAATAATCCTAGTACAAAACATACACTTTCACTTCACTTCACTTGTGTAACTGTCGTGTTTCCACTTATTCAATTCAGGTTTCACCCATATGCAACCATTACTAACTATTTGTAGTATTTTTTTGGGTTGCCTGTCTTTTGTTAAGGGTCAATGACATACCTATAATGTCAATGGCAAGAAGAGTTGTGAGTTGTGTTTAATAAATAAATAACTTTTTAGTTTTTCAGTGTTGATGGTTAAAAATACCTTGGGTACTTTTAAGCAGTATGTTTTAATTAGTTGCATAGTGGAATGTTTTTTACATTAATGGCTATACTTACCTACTGTTTTGTTAGTGCGTTTGTTTAGATTTTACTCTAAAAGTAACAAATACATTAGTTTTCGTTTTTAATATGGCGGATAGTGATAAAAAAGCCTGGAATATTTGTGTTTAACTTTTGTTAATTTTAATTATTAGTTGAGTGCCCTTTTTTTCATTATTGACTGTACCTTGTTGTTACTGCTAAATATGATCGTTTCAAAACTGGTAGAGTTTATGAAGGTAAAGTTTATTATTAATTTAAGTTGTGAAGAATTTCGCTTAAAAATTAAGGAGGATATAAATAAACCTGTTAATAAAAGCCAAATCGTTTGTTAATTCTGATTAAAAATAGGCAAATAAAAAAAATACCTGCTTAAGTGTAAGGATTTTTTTGTTTGAAGCTAATTTTGAATTAAAATTTTTGTATAGGTACTCTTTTTCCTCTAAAAATTTCTTGTCTTTCTATTTGAACAAATTTTTAGTCTTGCTTTGAACAGTTGTTCTCTTTATTTTTTGTGTTGTAATATTTTAACTTTTTGAAATTTATTTTTTTGAAATAGTTGGATTTCTTACTTTAAAGATAACAAAAATGTTATTTTTTCAAACGTGTTACATAGGAATATTATAGAGTGACTTGGCAATGCCTCAGCGACTGACTCACTTGACTTACGTCAAAACAAAGGTTTTTTTCTGTAACTGACGTTTCTCGCTGTTTTTTATATGGCCATATTTTGAGGGCCGATATCTACCCTTTTTTTTATCGTAAATCGTCTTTTATGAATATTTTTATTCAATCTGAATTCATGCCAGGATTTACCGGTTTCGATATATGCAGTGAATTACATAACACCCTGTATATATATATACATATGTATATATATATATATATATATATATATATATATATATATATATATATATATATATATATATACATAAAAAAACCTAAACAAATATAATAATTTAGCCACCCAGCCAACCCCTTCTTATAAAAATTAAAACTATATTTTTGAAACACACAGTAATAACATACTTTGCGTTCTACAAAAAGTTAATGTACTAAAAAAATATATTATAAAAATTAAAAAAAAGTTTTTATCTTTGTAGCTGTGATATCCCTGTATGCCTCAAACGCAAAGTATTTGATCAGTTCATCTTGCCTGTCCTAACTTATGGGTCAGGGACGTCAGCGTTAACAGAAAAATCAGCTAACAAAGTAAGAGTAGCATAACAAGCCATGGAACTCTATATGCTAGGTATAACGCTGTAAGATAGAGTTCCAAATGAACAAATACGCCAGAGAACTAAGGTTCCGATGCAATAGAACGCATAACTTCCCTAAAGTGGATTGGGCTAGACACGTCGCGCAAGGATGTCCAACGATAAATGAGCCAGTGGACAGATGTCTTCCAGAGAATTTCGACAAATTTGATCCAGGATGCCCAGGATAGACTTAAGTGGAAATGTTTGAGGGAGGCCTATATTCTGCAGTGGACAGGACGGGCTGATTGATGATGACTGATCATACAAACAAAAGTTTGAGGCAAAAATAAGGAATTTAATGCTCAATAAATTAATCCTTTAAACAATGTATGCACAGTTGGACTATGAAATGTTTTAGCCAAATTGCAAAAGTATAGTGTTTGTTATACATTCATATTTAATAATACTAAACAAATTTAAGGTATTTTGGTAATATCTTAATGTGCTGGACATTAAATGGGCCAATATTCGTGGGCGAAGCCGCTGGCACAGTTAGTATAGATTTACAAACAACCCTTGCTAAGTCTATGGCACAACAGGGTGTTTCAAAAAAATATGCCCCCTTAAAGGGAGATTCATTGAAAGAAACCAAGACAAAAAGTTCATAATATAAACATGGGTTCACACTTCGCAGATGCTTTGTTTTAAAGATACGGGGTGTTACATTTTTTAAATGCTCTGTACTTGTTAAAACCGATGTGCAATTTATCTGTTTGGGAAAACTAAACCAGTAAGGCGCTTAATAAAATTGCATTTATATCCTAAAGAAAGTGAAAATTGAAAAAATATGAAGAGGTAAGTTTTGGTAAGAATTTAACATACTATTTGATTGAGATACGAAAATGTGAAAAAATCAGTGGCATACATGTTTTTATTAAAAAAAAGTATTATACCGTCTTCTCATATGCACGCTCCTGGAAGACCTGTGTCTTTTCATAGTCAGAAATATGCTTTATTTAAGTACTTTTCACAACGTATATGTCATCAAAATGGCTGAAGCCATTTGGAAAATATTTTGAAAAAGGTCAAAAAAACTAAAAAATTTAACACTCTGTATCTTTGAAACAAAGCATCTGCGGACCCATGTTCAAATGAACTTTTTGCCTTAGTTTCTTTCAAAGAAGCTCCCTTTAAGCGATGACACATGTTTTTTAAACACCCTGTATAATTATACGCGAGCAAAGCCGCGAGTTCCAGCTAGTAATAAATAATTATAACAAGAATAGTTGTATTTCTGCCAATAAAACAAAAATATACTAACATAAATAACAATCAAAAATTATCACTAATGACAGCAACATATAACTAGTTGACTGTTAGCTGAATATTTACGGATAATTATTTTAACTTAAAAAACAGACACTACAGATTAATAGTTTTTTACTTGTCATTGAAATGGACAACTAGTTCAACAACATAACTCTTAAAAATAAAAAGAAGCTTACTTATATCCATTGTTTGCACCATAAGTTTGATTAACAGGAATAAGGACTTGCACAGGAACATATTGCTGACTCTGCACAAAACATAACACTGTTGCTAGAAAAACAGCAACAAATAATATATCGTGTCGGATCATTTTTTTTATTTCGTTCGTTTTTCGCTAGCAATTAATCTATTTGCTAACTACAAGTGATAAGATGAGCGCTCGTGTCTTTTATACGATTAAAAGTTTTTTGTTGTGAGTTTATGACTGATAAAGTTATAGACTAAGAGTAATTTGTCATCTACATTAAATAACTTGGTATTTTAGTAAAACTAATTGTATCAGAGACAAAGTTTTGTTCCAAAAACTATTGTATATGTGTATGTACGTACATATTATTATGTACAGGTATGTGCGTTAGTTCGGATTTTTCGAATTGTGCTTGAGTTTCAAGATAGAGGTGGGAACTGTTTTTACTTTTATTATTGTTCTCAAAAACTCCTGAAATGCAGGGGCGGAAATATCGGTGCGGAGCCCGAGAGCCCAGGGCCCACTGAGGCCCAAGCGCATTAAAAATTAAAAGTAATTTTAAAAAATAATATCAGAAGCAGAAGTGATTTAACTGGTTTATCAGTCACCTAGAACGGAAATAGTCATGGTTTCCCTCATGTGGTACGAGAATAGTTTCTTTGAAAATTACGCCATGGCCATAGTCAATTTACACATTTCAGTTTGGTTGGGTTATTATTATTTTATTTAAATAAAAACCAAGCTTTTTTGTCGAGCGAATTGTTTATTAGCGACTTTTGATGAGCCGTTGAGTGTTTGTCAGCGAATCATGAAAATGCTAACAACTTACTGAAATCTAATTGTGGTAAACAGCCAGTCTTTAATGTATAATATTTATAAATAATGTTCTTGATTTAACACCCATATAAAGAATATTAGATTTTAAGTGGGGGAAATGGCATAGTACTTTTTTAAATCACGATTCATTTTACGAAAGGCAAAAGTGACATTGTACAGTCACATATTATGTGGTAAATATTTATTTGCCTTATTGCCAACTTCTTTTAAAAAAGTAGCAAACTGAGCAAACCATTTTATTCCCACTCGTGTTGATAAAATGGAATATGTACCTTCTTAATAAAATATGGGACAAGGGAATAACGATTTTTAACGTGCATTTTATTTTAAATGACATGGAGCAAAGCTATATGTGTATATTATTACAAGGCAAAACATCTTTAAAAAAATAATTCCAACAAAGAGAAACATCGTTGTAAAATAAGGGCAAAACGGCGTACACATTTTATAGTATTTTGCATAGCATCAGCATCCTTCTGTAGTCTACTGGGTTTTCACTTTCATTTTCCAAACATATCTGAAACGAAATAAGATGGTTAATAAAAACAAATGGGCATTTATTTGTTTTTATTGCAAACTCAATTTCAATAATTAGTTTCTTTTAAGTGAGATTAAAATTTTTTGTTGGCCTGACAAAGAAAATGGGCTAAGAGTGTCTTTCCATTGCCCATTTTAAACTAAATTTTTCAATTCAGTATTATTATTGCATTTTAGCCGGAGTCTCATTTTCTCTTAAGGTTTCTATCATCAGTTATGATTGTCGTTCACCTTATCCAACGGTAAAAGTTGACCTATTAAATGTGAGTTTGACGGGTTTTTATGTAAGAGTTGACAGGATTCAAAAATTTTTGTTGGCAACCCTAATTGTAAGATATCAAAAAAGGAACCATGGACACATGTTGCCTTGAGGACTACTCGTCTATAGATCTGCTACTGTTGAAATGTACCTATAGTATTATGCTAATTTCTATAAATTTACAATAGGTATAGGTATACGTAGGTACTCAGGTTTCATTTGATATCCATTGTATATGTAGAGAAAGATTTGTCTTCAAGTTCAAAGATAAATTCCAAAATATATACAATTCAAACTATTTCAAATTCAGTTCCGGAGAATAACTACTAGACTAGTTTTACCCAGCACATCCTTGTATCATATTGGGCACCTCAATCACCTTAAATATTTCAGTTCTTTTTATTCACTACTTTATAACGTTGGCTTTATAGTGATAGACAATATTATTATACCAATATCTATCACTTAAACTTTCTTGTGGAACTTTCAGTGTCATGATTTTATTATTTTACAATATTCTGACTAGCTAGGGTCTTTATTATTAAATGGAAAGAGTTTTTACTTGATAACATATAAATAATTGTAACTTAAGCCGACCTGAAAAAAATCTTTTTCTCTTTTTTTTTTGGTTTTAAAAAAAGTTTTTATATATTTAAGAGGTCAAGGGGTGTATTTTATCTATTTACAATTGGTATCCAGAGCACCCAAGAGGACTGTAGTTAAGTTGTAACTGTAATTTTAATATTACGAAAGTTTCGTGACTGTTTAGACAGGGTCTTAGGTAATTATAGCAAACGCGTCATCTACATCTGCGGTAAACATTTTTAGGTTGTCAAACTGAATGATATGATTGTTGATGATTGATTGATGAAATGAAATATTAAAACTCCTGGTCTATAACTTGTGCATTGAAGTTTCCAGTACAATATGAATGACATATTTATGAGATAATGCAGTGTAAATTTGTTTAAGGGCTACGTAAAGATCATGTGAAGCCAGTAAACAAATCCTGGTAACATTTTAATTTATTCTAGAAAACTTAGGTATGTAAATATGTTACAATTTTTGATATTCATTTTTAAACATGATTAAGAATCCGGAATTACTAACAATAAAATCCAAAATTAAAACAAACAAGATAGTACTCCGTGTAGGTACTACAAAATGTAAAAGTTTTGTAGTGGGTACTTATTTTTTTAAATTTTATTTTTGAACACAAGATTTGCTAATGGAAAGTTTATTTAAATGATAGTAAAAAACATCCTTAGCAAACCTCACAGATTTGCCTTTTTTGGATTTGTTTGGGTTTGCTGAAGCCCTAACCAGAATATTTTTTGCATTAAGTTGATCATTGACAATCTAATGGAATATTGTTGAAGATTTAACACCAAATTTCAAGATCTTCTCTTCACTATGATCTTTTTTTTTATTTTCGAAATCACATCTCGATCTGTTGATTTTATTTAAACGAATCTATGGTTTTATCTTATCGCCACATCACGATCGTTTAACAAGTACGTCAATCAATATTTTAGACTATTTCTGACATTTTAATTGGCTCTGGATGACGAAGAGAGAGGCCAAAGGAATTTTTCACGTCGATCGTTTTTGATTAGGAATGTTTTTGTCATGGAATTATTAAAGCCGAGTTTATCCAACTTCTTAATTCTTAACTCTATTCCTAATTCGTAACCCCATCCACATGAATGGCCAGGTCCTACAAAACAATGAAACATTCGATCTTGTTGGCGTCGTTTTTGGACATGATCTCAGCTGGCACAAACACATTACTTCAGTAGCCACATCGGCAGCTAAAAAGCTTGGTTTTCTCTTTCGAGCCATTAAATACTTCTCCCCTTCCAACTTATATACTCTCTATGTTTCTCAAATAAGACCTAACCTAGAGTACTGCTCCCACATCTGGGGAGCGGCATCGCCTTCGACACATAACATCCTTGATTCTATCCAGAAGAGAGCCATTCGACTTATCAATGACCCAGCCCTCACGAGAAAACTCCCTTCTCTCACTCATCGCCGCGCTGTTGGGGATTTATCCCTTTTCTACCGCTACTTCCACGGATTTTGGTCTGAAGAACTAGCCGGTATTATTCCCCCCTTGACTGTTCCTCACAGAACAACAAGAGGCGCGTTGCGTATGCATCCCTTTACTGTCCAGCTACAAAAGCCTAGAACACACCACTTCTCTCGCTCATTCATACCTAGGGTCTCCAGATTATGGAACAAATTGCCTGCAGATGTTTTCCCGTCCCAACCTCCAATCCTTCAAATCCCGTGTCAATAGGCTCAATTTCCCTTCCCTTCAGACGCCCCCGGTACGTTAGTACTTAGACTTGAAGTCTACGTGGGATGCCTTCGATAAAAAAAAACTAAAAAGATTAAAGCGTTTACTTAAACGACGACGTTTACACAATTTGATTATTATTAATTAGTACTTTAGTCCGTAAAGAATGAGCTTGAAAGCTCCCAGTTTTTAACTTTAAGCATTAAAAATTACGAATTAGGAAAATCAACGTCATACGCATGCGTCTACTCTTTCAAATTAGATGTGCCTTTAACATATAGGTCACGTTTTAAAAAGACGAATCTATTTTTTGGCCTTGGTCGATGTTTTTAAAGTTTAAAAATAGCAAATTGATAAAACAGACCAAAATTGGAGGTGATAATCATCTCGTCAGAGTCATTTTTAGAAAATAGAAATAGAAATTAAGGAATTGTGTAAACACTACTTAAGTATTAAGAAAGGCGTTACGGATTAACAAGTAGACGGTAAAAAATTAGAATTAGAAATTAAGGAACGATGAAGAAGTTGAATAAACCCGGCCTGATTTTTTTTTAGTTATGCCAGTTGAATAGGTTTTCTGAACGGTTTAAATAACTAATAAAATAAATTCGGTATTTGCACAAAATTATTATTTAAATTTATTGCAAACAATGTATTTGAATTAGCTTACAACTTTCTTCAGGCCTTTTGAACTTGCAAGGAAAACTAGAACAATACAATAGTTGAAAAATACCGGACTAAAATCCTTGTCTCTGCTGGCGATTTTTTGTACCCGAATAAAAAATGATAGCGGCAACATAGAGCTAAACCAAAACGAAAAGCGAAGAGATCTCGACTCGGGTACGGTGACTCTGGTCTACAATGCAAATATTCTCGACTCACGACTTACGCAGTGGGCAACTAAAGCGCCGTGAGCCGGCACATTTACCATCTAGTACAAGTTTATTATGAAAATTTAATTAGGGGTAGCTTATGATTAGGGCCGTTTTTGAGATATTTTTGGCCCCTTCCTCACTCTAACAAATTTCTAATTTTTCACAATTACATTATTTTGCCTTTAAGCGCCCCTTAAACATTCTACACAACCACCTCTAGGATAAATTATACAAAGTATTATAGGAAAGGTCTAGCCTACTCTGTTTCTGATTACAGTGTTTGCTTATTTTTGAAGAATATAAAACATTAAAACAAAACACAAAAATATTCGGGATTGTGAAGAGCTTAATGTGCCATATATAATTTCTATAGCTGAACCTCTAGTCCAATTTCTCATAATATGTTAATACAGAACTACCCCCTTACTTAGAATATAAAGTCGCTGAAAGCGGCTATACATAAAAAAGAAATTACTTTATTATTTCTAAAAAAATGATACACGTACACATATAATTGTCGACCATACTACGGTGGTCTTATGGCTTTAAACTAGGAATAAGTGCCACAAGAATAACTGTCGTAGTTACAGAAATATGAATTAAATTTGTTACATTTTTTATGGTTTATCAGTAGGTACTTTTACATATCACTGATTATTTACATTATAAAGTAAGTTGCAAACAAGAAATTATTCCTAATCCAACCCACCTCAAAAGGATTATTTTTATGACTACATCCTATATGTACACTGTGTCCTACATGTAAATACCTAAATATATCATTGAGCATTCTCATTTCATTTATTTGACGGTTCTTTTTCTTCACAGCTGGGATATGAACTGCTAAAAACCTGAGCGAATGCTGTAGCTACGAAAACTTGTGGGTTTTAATGTTCTGGATAACCCGTCATGGATAACGGCGCCGAAAAATTAAAAAAAAAAACATTATTTCTCTGTGTTAATGTCAGTAATTAATTTGAAAATGTGCTTAGGAAATATTTTGCACACTTTTGTAATTACACTCAATTTGAAGCCTACAGAAATGCGTTTAATGAATATACAATCATTCTGCTAGCTGTGTTTTTAAAGATGGTTATTCTGTAAAATACTGTTTTTCCTTATTAAATACATACTTGAGTGAATCGCTAACATTTCTCTATTAATTGTTTAAAATATAAAGTTAGTAAAAAATATTGGCATAAATTTGTCGCAGTGACACTTCACTGAATATTTTTGTAGCTATTTTCCTACCCAACAGAACAGATGATATTTCATTGAAGTTATAGAAAAATAATAATAAATTGGTTACAAGAACTCGCATTTAACCACTTACTCCATTACTAAGGCTACGGAGTCAGTTCAGTCATATATTCCCCCAATGCATAAATTATCGTGGAAAACATAAGTAGCAAACAAGCAATGTATCTATTTTACAGAAATAAAACGAATCATGTATATTTGGCTTGAAGACTACTTTAATACTTACAAATACATACTTCAAGTTTACAGGAACCGGTTTCAGGATTCCTATTCCAGATTTTCTTCGGGTAATATCTATGCTCTGAATACTGGTCTATGTTTTCACATTTTTTTTAACTTAAGTGAATGAATGAATATCGGCTTTCTTTAACAGGAAATCTAAAAAGTCATGTAATATGTATTGTATAATTAAATACGTTGTGACAAATCTGAAAAAATGCAATATTCCTCGAAAAAGTGAAACCAGCAGTTTTTTTAAAATTTTTTAATCATGGTGAAAACTATGAATGTTTTAAAACACTTGAAAAGTGCAAAAAACGGCGAAACATACCACCAAGATAACAAATACAAGTAAATGACGACAACAAATGACATGAATGATATGTGTCTTGCGAAACCACGGAACAAAAGTTTGTTAGGCGAAACTGTTCTATTACAACCGAAATCACATTAGACATCAGCTGATAACTTGTTATCTTTCTCTAGGAGTTGCAAATAAAAAAGGATAACCGGTATCTGTTGGTTTTGGAGTTCACTTGATCACCGGCTTTGGGTTTATCGGTTCGCGGAGGACTAGTAAACAATACGGTACAACACAACAAATATTGTTTACTAACATTCTCCGTCCCTCGTCTGGATATTTAATTTGTCTCTGTTACTTGTCTTGATATGGTCGGCCTAAGCAAATAACGAATTTATTTAAACGGTTCAGAAAACATATTCGCCTGGACTAAATATATTGGCATATTAAAAAAAATCAGTTTTTATACGAATATGAAGTATAGTTGACGAGGACTATACCAAAATTTTATTCACCAAATTCGCTTAATACTTGACATGTTCTAATGCTGACAGTGTTTAATTTCAGTATTTTTTTTACTGAGACTACTTAAATCTACTATACTTTTGACAACGTCATTCATAGAATTGCGATTGCTCCAGTTAAAATTACCAGCAATTAGGTATTTAAAACTTTCCAAATGTGAAGCGGCTGTAAGAAAATCTCTGCAGACACTCAACTTTTTCTCTTTTTTAACCTGGAAGTAAAAAATGGAAAAAATAAATTTTCAATATCTACCCAAACATGGGCAGATTCACCATGGAGACCGGTTTAATAGGGAATATGCATATAACCCAAATAAATCTGAAATATACTTTTTTTATATTCTCTACATAAATTAAATGTTTATGGCGGTTGCTGTTAATCACTTATTTTGGTCTTTATTAACAAAAAAAAAAGGATTTAAAACTGCAAATTTTCGCGCGAATTTCGAAACTTGTAAAACGTGATCCCATTGGCTGTGTCGTCAAAACTGAACTTATGACTCATCATGAATATATGGCGAATTCCAGTGTTGTAGAGTCATCGACAACTCAATAAAAATGGTGTTTAATGCGTAATTCAGCCAATGAAATATCCCTGCACTTAAAGTAGAAGGTTCCTAAAATCTTATTCATGTATACTTCAAGCCGAAATCAGTCCAGGAACCTTTCAATTTTGAAATAAAAATTGGCATTTCAGCGAAATTTTGACAGATCATCTTAATAATTTCGAGTAAATAAACTGCAATTCTTTATTTTCATGGCAATCTTCGAAAATTCAAAAATTTTCAAATTTTAGATGTCCCCGATGCAAATAATGCTATTTATTTATAACTTTACCGAAAAAATAAGCAATTTAAATTACTGGGAGGTATTCCTAGTTAATTAACGGATAAAATAAACCCAAAAAGAATCACTAAATAGGGTAAATAGTGGTGGAATAATGTCGGTTAAAAATAGGATTTGTCGGAAAAAATCAAGAAAATCCGAATTTTACCCCTTAAATACGCTCCTGGATGACCCATTCGGTATTCATTTTAAAGTGTGATTATCCCTTTATAAGATAGTGCTGAAAAATTGGGAAAAAATTATATAGGAAAAAATACAGTGTGATTCAAATGTTCCGATGTCGAGGGCAAAACAAATTAAAAAATCGAAATTTAATCGGCGATTGCTCCCTTCCTATAGAGAATGAAGAAACTGAAAAATATGGATATGATATACTTCGACGAGCTCTTTCCGATGACGTATATGGGATTTTAATTTGAACCATTTTGACCCCACAAAAAATTAAAAACCGTGAAATATTTGGGTCAAAAATCTAAATTTCCAGTTTTTTCCAAATATTTCCATTTTCCAGTGATTTTAGGTTTAGGTAAATTTATTGCAAAAAATTATTTGAGATATTTAAGTTTCACTTATGAGTCCGTTTTTCGATCTGACGTTTTGTTTTCGAGTTATTAGGTATCAAAAAGGGGTCTGGGAATAGCATTTTTCGACCTAAAAAAATTCAAAAGAATTACTTGCCATTTTCTGATCCTCACCAGGTTCAGCGGAGTTCTGAAGCTCCGGGTCCCCTACAATCTCCGAAAATTTACATCGATTTAATTCACATTTGCGACCTGTACCCGATTTCAACGGAAATTTCGACTTTGACGTTTAATAGCTCCGAAACGAAACATCCTGTATAACTTAATTTTTTACCGAAGCTAGTTGAACTATTCCTCTATCAACCCACAAAATTCGATTTCTCTCCCTCTGACTGGTTCCGAGAAAATCAAACCTGTTCGACTTTAAGTTAAGCTTGACGTTATCCTGTAGATTTTTGCTGATCTGACGTCACTTTTCAGGACAAATGGCTGCTTTTTAATTTGTAATAAATTATACCGAAAAGTAAACATTTTTTGTAGCTAAATTATCCTAGTAATTTTCTTCAAAATATTTTTTTTATAAGTGTAAGAATAAGACAGTTTTTTGCAAGTTTATGAAGAAAGAAAACAATTAAGTGCTCAAAAGAATTAAATTCATTTTAGCAGCACATTTCAAGACAAAAATTATTTGCAAATCGCAGAAAGAATTTATTCACCCAAGTTTTTAACAACCTAATAACAATGACACAACCAAAACTTGCCAAAGCCTAACTGGTCAACTCGAAGATTAAATTTAACGTAGTGGCTATATGTCCGCCGGCGGTAGGTTACAGTTAGACTTAGAATTCCGCCGCAAGGCGGACTCATGCAAATAATAAGAACTGATCCGCCGTAAAAATTATAGTTCAGCGGAACGCAATGGTTGATAATTCATTTTCCGCCTTTCGACGGATTTTACTGCATAGTAACTAAGATCCGCCGACAAAATTTTGCCAAGCTTTATAATTTATATATATATATATATATATATATATATATATATATATATATATATATATATATATATATCCATATAAATATCACCCCACATTTACAAGTTGTTTTTCCCACAAATTTTTAGATCAGCGTTAAAAGGTGAGGTGAGGAGTTGTGAAATACGTTCTCAGACAGGTTTGCTCAGTTTTAGGTTTCAGCAGTATTTTTTCAAAATTTTTTATCTATCTTTGTTGAGTTTTTTACTGTCAGGTAGTAATAACATAGAAGGTCTACTTCCTTGTCAGGTAGTAATAACGTTCTCGGACAGGTTTGCTCAGTTTTCGGTTTCATCAGTATCTTATTTAATAAAATGTCAGTTGGATGCGGTGTTGATAAAATTTTATACCAACACGAATCGTGCAGTCGCAGTAAAAAACTCAACAAAGATAGAAAAATATCGTACATTACTCGTGTGAAAAATGTCACTTTCAACACTTGTTATGTAATATACTATTTATTGCTTCCCGAAAACAAAATAGAGAAACTATACAGGAATCTAAAATTTTATCGTTTTAACCTGTAACTTCTTCTTCCTGTTTCTTATGCTTGTCCGCACATAGGGGTCATTTGCTCCACTTCCTCATTGCATCAATGTAAGAGTGTTGTCTCCGACCTGGCGAAATATACCTAGTTGCTGCGTCGGGTATTCCACTCCAGTCTCTAACGTTGTGCAGCCAAAAATGTTTATAAAAAATATATAAAATTTTTTACCTTAACTCCCTAGCGTCACCCCTCAAGGGGGTTGAAAAAGTTAAGTTACATAAAAAAGTATTTTTATTAACCAATAAGATACAACTAAAATTTGGTGTATCTATCTTTATGAATAGCAAAGATATTTGCCCATACTAAGACTTTTCAGACTCCCTGTATGTTATATTACTTTAACCCACGATACACTTACAACGGTATGCTACGTTGTGACGTCACTTCGAGAAAAAATCTTAAATTGACTAGGCGCTTACCTGAGCAAATGAAATATGACAATGCTATTTTAATAAACGTCAACTCAACACCTATCCGACAATAAATTGACCTGTAATAATATTTTAACAAACGTCAACTCAACACATTACCCAACAATAAACTGACCTGTTCTTATGTACAAGGGGTGCAAGCGTCTAGTCAATTTAGGATTTTCCCTCGAAGTGACGTCATAGCGTAGCATACCGTTGTAAGTGTATCGTGCTTTAACCGAAGTCTTTTCGTATTTCGCATTTTCAAATTACACAAATACAAATAAATATTTGTATTTTATTTTCAAATCGGATCCTAATTTTATTTACAACTAGGGCAGACACGTCCCTGAAATAACCTATATTTACAATGCTTTAGTAATAATACGAAATATCCAGGAAATATTCTATGTGTCTCGCAAGATACAAGTATACTCCAGACCACCCACCACGGCAAAATGGCAAATTTATGAATAATACAATTAAAGGTTTTATTATAAAATTATTAGAGAACAGAACATGAAATTATTCCCACGATTTTTTTAATGTCTTAGTTCCTGATAACAACCTATATGAGAAACAAGCAATGTTTTTATTATTCCGTTAATGAATCATTAGTCAATATTTAAGTATTACTTAATGATATCTTTCTTTCGTGTAAATAATGACGTATTAATTGTAATTTGCAATGTAGTGCCATGACAATAATACGGACGTGAAAATAATATATAACTTAATACAACTAACGGCGCAGCGTGACAAATACTGGACCTCTGATATAATTAAAGGTGGTGTCCTCAATATCCTAAACTCTCCTGTCGTTGCCATTTAGGAGTACGATATACCACTGGACTGTTATAAAAACTATATACAGAATTGACTAAAAAGGTTTTTCCACACCTTGCTTTGTAAGTCATTATTATGTCACTATTATGACATTAATTTGACAGACATAAGTACAATTTACTTCTCTAGGGATGTAAGTGATTTATTTACAACCCTATAGGAAAGTAAGTAAATAAGCCTGGGACATAATATACATATTATATTCATTTATTTACTTATATATAAAGTACAATTTTCAAATTTACAACCAACAAAACTTGGTGACTCTTCTTGAAGCTTGTTTCTGTCTTCGCCCATGATACAATAAAAGGAAAATATGATACCAAACCGTGTCAAATTCGTACGGGCTCGCGCATGACGTCACGCTGTGAGTGATTTTTGAAATTTATAACGCGCAATACAGAGTTTAAGTTAGTTAGAGGCGATTTTATATAAATTCTATTGGCAATATACTTTGCCTCCTGCTCATAATACAAATTTTAAAGTATATGACTCAGAATAATCAAGTAAATAAAGGGATACATTAATTTAAAATAATAGATATTGGTAAATTGCCTGCCAACTGCGTTCTAGTACTTATTTACGTGAACAGAAAATGCAAATAATTTTATAAAATAAAACTATGCCTAATAATTAAGACAATAATTTTTATTTAGAGGCTATTCTTATTAAAATATATACTCACCTACAGTCTTCCGAAAATATGTTATAGGTAAATAAGAATTTTGTTTGGTCCTATAATTTGTCAAATATTAGCTTTGTTCGCGGAGACGATCCGTGCGCATGTGCGATTCGAAACCGATCAGGAATTGACAAATCTCCGCGAACGTTTTTGGTGAACCTGCTTGTCCGGAACATCTGCGAATCACTTAACCTTAACATATTTTATTATTTTGAATTAAATTTTTAGACTGAACAACCTAATTTAACATTATATAATGATTAAAATTGCCATAAAGACATATTTGCTCTGTTATGAGTAATTTTAAATACAAGAATAATTGAATATACTAGAGCATATTAGTATATACAAATTTATATCTACCTTTATACAACTAACAGCATATGAAATTTAACTGTTCGTTATCGCAAAATACAGCCCGCCCAAAATTAAATGACAATTTTCAAACAAATTTCACACTGCACTTGCGCGGACAAATAATTCATGCCATAATCCTCGGATCGTTTTGACTGGTTACGGATGTGTCCTGAACTTGTTCTCGCATCACCGCGAACGCCAAATTTATTGTCAAAATCAGTGATTTTCTGCACCGCGAACGCAAATAATCGCAAAGCGCACGCGCACTTGTCACGGACTAGTTCCGGATCGTCTCCGCGAACAAAGATATTTATTGCGGTGAATAAGATCTGTATGATTGTGACGGAAACATTTTTTAGGGTAGTTTTTTTTTGGTTTTTTACACTTTAAATAGTAAATTATTAAGAATTATTGTATTTTTGTGATTTTTCAAAGTTAAAAAAATCTTAAAATGCCAAAAATTATTCTAAACAAGACAAAAATATCTAAATTTACGAAATTAGGTAAAACAAGAAATTATTTTTTAAGAAAATAGCCTTTTTTCAGTCTCTTTGTCGTATTTTCTCGATTAAAGTCTGTTGATTTGTTACCCTGGAGATTTTTAGCAATTTTATTGTTTGTCGCAGTAAACTTTTTTATTGAAGCTGGTTTGTAAAAGCATTAAACACATTTGACATTCATGACATGACACAATTCATGCTTTAAATTACCTTCATAATCACTTTCGTTAAAATATATAGAACAGATTCTAGCATTTTTCACATTAAACTTATATTCTCGTTTGCACAGACGCTTCCAAACACTTTGTTTTTCTGTGTCTGTGGGGGAGCTAAAACCTTTAATATCGGACATAAAGCCCTTGCATTGATTGTCCACATCACAACCATACACAACACACCTCATTTTCACTTTTGAACTCTTAAAAGTGATATAAAAATACCAAAAAAAAGAACTTTAAAATACAACGCGATCTTAATAAAGACGTGTTTCGTTTACAAAATATGGCGGAATTAGTCACCTCGTGACGTTCATGGCCACGCCTACCTGCGCGGTGTCATATCTTCATTTATTTGTATCATGTCTTCGCCGTTATTGTCATTCCCATTCAATTCCGCAATTGTGGTTTTTGTTGACATAGAGGAGGTACTTATATGCGATATTTTCATTGACGTACTGGGTATTTCTGATGTGGGACTGGTTTTATTGTACGAAATTTTGTTTGGCACCTCATTTTTGTTGGCGATGCTATCTGCAACGTAGCCCTCAGCAATAGTATCCGATTTCCAACCTCCGTGTGTTTTAAGGGTTAGTACGTCAACTCCAGTATTTGCTAGTAGTGTAGCGGATGTTCTTCGAAAGGCATGTCCAAGTTTCTGCGTTTTGCAAATTGAGATATTTAGCTATTTTGATTGGGATTGATGAAATAGTGTTTCTACCTACAGGCTAACCAGCACATTTGTCGTGTTGGTAGCGCAAAAAGAAACGTTGATGAACACTTTTAACCATATACACCTTATTTTAAGATATTTTTAAAAAAATTTCCAAATGACAAATACTTCCTTCGTTTCGGGTAACTGTAAATCTTCGTGACATACCATTTTTTGAGTCGGGTATGTTGATAATGACTATATTCTCCATCTCTTGGACATTTTCTATCATTGCATTGCACAGCTCTTGCGAACGACATACCCCCGCAATCCTCATAATCGCAACAACTTTCATCAAAGTCAATGTCGTCAGCCTCCATCAAAAATTCGTTTATTTGTTCCAGGCTTATATCCATCGTTTTTCCTCTTTAAAAAAGTTTTGGGAATTTAGAAATATCCACATTTTCTTCAACAAATAGAACTGACTTCAACATCGAGTACTCGCACCATAAACTAGCAGGAGATTTTAATACCTTGGACTTTTCCAGGAAACGTTACACAAAACTGTTTCGGAAACTTCTATAACAGTTTTTCTCTGGCATCGCTCCTTAAAACACTTATAAGCAGCTTGATAACTTTTGATTTCTCGGGCAAAAAGGACAAACATGCAACTCTTGCCGCTTCATGGATAATTTCCAAGTCTGTTACTAATTCGCAAAAAGTGGCAAAATCAAATTTAACTTTTGACACTGACAAAAAACATACGATGACAGGTAAATATTCAAGTAAAAACCTAGACAATCAGAGGCGATTTACCAAAAAGTAAAAATGTGTGTTAAAAGAAGGCCCTATACGATCATTATTACAGGCAGTATTAAAAAAAGTTGTCGGTAATACGGATCGTGTACGGAGCATAGAAAGATGCAATGAAGTAAAGTACTGAAGAGTATTCAAATATTTTAATATTCTTATAATACTGACAGTATTACTGTTGTGTGAAATACTAACAGTAATAATGACCGTGTAGGGCCTGCTATTAACTTTAATTTTTAATAGGCACTTTTTTTACTCAAAATTAATACTAGGAGTGAAAAACATATAATACATTATTCGGGATGTATCAGTCTTAACCAGTCTCGGACTATCTTGCCAGCCCTCGCTAGCGCTCGGGCACAAAATTCGTCCTCGACTGGGAAATCCTGTTTTACATCCCTTATAACATAAATAACTATTAAGAACGATTACTGGTTTAAATTTACTTAGTGGCTATATGTCCGCCGGCGCGGCGGTAGGTTACAGTTAGGCTTAGAATTCCGCCGCAAGCCGGACTCGTGCAAATAATAAGAACTTATCCCCCGTAAAAATTATAGTGCGGCGGAACGCAATGGTTGATAATTCATTGTCCGCCTTTCGACGGATTTTACTGCATAGTAGCTAAGATCCGCCGACAAATTTTTGGCAAGCTTTATAATTTATATATATCTATATAAATATCACTCCAAATTTAGAAGTTGTTTTTCCCACAAATTTTTAGTTCAGCGTTAAAAGGGGAGGTGAGGAGTTGTGAAATACGTTCTCGGGTAGGTTTGCTTAGTTTTAGGTTGCAGCAGTATTTTTTCAAATTTTTTTATCTATCTTTGTTGACTTTTTTACTGCGACTGCACGATTCGTGTTGGTATAAAATTTTATCAACACCGCATCCAACTGACATTTTATTAAATATGATACTGATGAAACCGAAAACTGAGCAAACCTGTCCGAGAACGTTATTACTACCTGACAAGGAAGTAGACCTTCTATGTTATTACTACCTGACAGTAAAAAACTCAACAAAGATAGATAAAAAATTTTGAAAAAATACTGCTGAAACCTAAAACTGAGCAAACCTGTCTGAGAACGTATTTCACAACTCCTCACCTTATATATATATATATATATATATATATCCATATAAATATCACCCCAAATTTACAAGTTGTTTTTCCCACAAATTTTTAGATCAGCGTTAAAAGGTGAGGTGAGGAGTTGTGAAATACGTTCTCAGACAGGTTTGCTCAGTTTTAGGTTTCAGCAGTATTTTTTCAAAATTTTTTATCTATCTTTGTTGAGTTTTTTACTGTCAGGTAGTAATAACATAGAAGGTCTACTTCCTTGTCAGGTAGTAATAACGTTCTCGGACAGGTTTGCTCAGTTTTCGGTTTCATCAGTATCTTATTTAATAAAATGTCAGTTGGATGCGGTGTTGATAAAATTTTATACCAACACGAATCGTGCAGTCGCAGTAAAAAACTCAACAAAGATAGATAAAAAAATTTGAAAAAATACTGCTGCAACCTGAAACTAAGCAAACCTACCCGAGAACGTATTTCACAACTCCTCACCTCCCCTTTTAACGCTGAACTAAAAATTTGTGGGAAAAACAACTTCTAAATTTGGAGTGATATTTATATAGATATATATATATATATATATATATATATATATATATAAATTATAAAGCTTGCCAAAAATTTGTCGGCGGATCTTAGCTACTATGCAGTAAAATCCGTCGAAAGGCGGACAATGAATTATCAACCATTGCGTTCCGCCGCACTATAATTTTTACGGGGGATAAGTTCTTATTATTTGCACGAGTCCGGCTTGCGGCGGAATTCTAAGCCTAACTGTAACCTACCGCCGCGCCGGCGGACATATAGCCACTACGTAAATTTAAACCAGTAATCGTTCTTAATAGTTATTTATGTTATAAGGGATGTAAAACAGGATTTCCCAGTCGAGGACGAATTTTGTGCCCGAGCGCTAGCTAGGGCTGGCAAGATAGTCCGAGACTGGTTAAGACTGATACATCCCGAATAATGTATTATATGTTTTTCACTCCTAGTATTAATTTTGAGTAAAAAAAGTGCCTATTAAAAATTAAAGTTAATAGCAGGCCCTACACGGTCATTATTACTGTTAGTATTTCACACAACAGTAATACTGTCAGTATTATAAGAATATTAAAATATTTGAATACTCTTCAGTACTTTACTTCATTGCATCTTTCTATGCTCCGTACACGATCCGTATTACCGACAACTTTTTTTAATACTGCCTGTAATAATGATCGTATAGGGCCTGCTTTTAACACACATTTTTACTTTTTGGTAAATCGCCTCTGATTGTCTAGGTTTTTACTTGAATATTTACCTGTCATCGTATGTTTTTTGTCAGTGTCAAAAGTTAAATTTGATTTTGCCACTTTTTGCGAATTAGTAACAGACTTGGAAATTATCCATGAAGCGGCAAGAGTTGCATGTTTGTCCTTTTTGCCCGAGAAATCAAAAGTTATCAAGCTGCTTATAAGTGTTTTAAGGAGCGATGCCAGAGAAAAACTGTTATAGAAGTTTCCGAAACAGTTTTGTGTAACGTTTCCTGGAAAAGTCCAAGGTATTAAAATCTCCTGCTAGTTTATGGTGCGAGTACTCGATGTTGAAGTCAGTTCTATTTGTTGAAGAAAATGTGGATATTTCTAAATTCCCAAAACTTTTTTAAAGAGGAACAACGATGGATATAAGCCTGGAACAAATAAACGAATTTTTGATGGAGGCCGACGACATTGACTTTGATGAAAGTTGTTGCGATTATGAGGATTGCGGGGGCATGTCGTTCGCAAGAGCTGTGCAATGCAATGATAGAAAATGTCCAAGAGATGGAGAATATAGTCATTATCAACATACCCGACTCAAAAAATGGTATGTCACGAAGATTTACAGTTACCCGAAACGAAGGAAGTATTTGTCATTTGGAAATTTTTTTAAAAATATCTTAAAATAAGGTGTATATGGTTAAAAGTGTTCATCAACGTTTCTTTTTGCGCTACCAACACGACAAATGTGCTGGTTAGCCTGTAGGTAGAAACACTATTTCATCAATCCCAATCAAAATAGCTAAATATCTCAATTTGCAAAACGCAGAAACTTGGACATGCCTTTCGAAGAACATCCGCTACACTACTAGCAAATACTGGAGTTGACGTACTAACCCTTAAAACACACGGAGGTTGGAAATCGGATACTATTGCTGAGGGCTACGTTGCAGATAGCATCGCCAACAAAAATGAGGTGCCAAACAAAATTTCGTACAATAAAACCAGTCCCACATCAGAAATACCCAGTACGTCAATGAAAATATCGCATATAAGTACCTCCTCTATGTCAACAAAAACCACAATTGCGGAATTGAATGGGAATGACAATAACGGCGAAGACATGATACAAATAAATGAAGATATGACACCGCGCAGGTAGGCGTGGCCATGAACGTCACGAGGTGACTAATTCCGCCATATTTTGTAAACGAAACACGTCTTTATTAAGATCGCGTTGTATTTTAAAGTTCTTTTTTTGGTATTTTTATATCACTTTTAAGAGTTCAAAAGTGAAAATGAGGTGTGTTGTGTATGGTTGTGATGTGGACAATCAATGCAAGGGCTTTATGTCCGATATTAAAGGTTTTAGCTCCCCCACAGACACAGAAAAACAAAGTGTTTGGAAGCGTCTGTGCAAACGAGAATATAAGTTTAATGTGAAAAATGCTAGAATCTGTTCTATATATTTTAACGAAAGTGATTATGAAGGTAATTTAAAGCATGAATTGTGTCATGTCATGAATGTCAAATGTGTTTAATGCTTTTACAAACCAGCTTCAATAAAAAAGTTTACTGCGACAAACAATAAAATTGCTAAAAATCTCCAGGGTAACAAATCAACAGACTTTAATCGAGAAAATACGACAAAGAGACTGAAAAAAGGCTATTTTCTTAAAAAATAATTTCTTGTTTTACCTAATTTCGTAAATTTAGATATTTTTGTCTTGTTTAGAATAATTTTTGGCATTTTAAGATTTTTTTAACTTTGAAAAATCACAAAAATACAATAATTCTTAATAATTTACTATTTAAAGTGTAAAAAACCAAAAAAAAACTACCCTAAAAAATGTTTCCGTCACAATCATACAGATCTTATTCACCGCAATAAATATCTTTGTTCGCGGAGACGATCCGGAACTAGTCCGTGACAAGTGCGCGTGCGCTTTGCGATTATTTGCGTTCGCGGTGCAGAAAATCACTGATTTTGACAATAAATTTGGCGTTCGCGGAGATGCGAGAACAAGTTCAGGACACATCCGTAACCAGTCAAAACGATCCGAGGATTATGGCATGAATTATTTGTCCGCGCAAGTGCAGTGTGAAATTTGTTTGAAAATTGTCATTTAATTTTGGGCGGGCTGTATTTTGCGATAACGAACAGTTAAATTTCATATGCTGTTAGTTGTATAAAGGTAGATATAAATTTGTATATACTAATATGCTCTAGTATATTCAATTATTCTTGTATTTAAAATTACTCATAACAGAGCAAATATGTCTTTATGGCAATTTTAATCATTATATAATGTTAAATTAGGTTGTTCAGTCTAAAAATTTAATTCAAAATAATAAAATATGTTAAGGTTAAGTGATTCGCAGATGTTCCGGACAAGCAGGTTCACCAAAAACGTTCGCGGAGATTTGTCAATTCCTGATCGGTTTCGAATCGCACATGCGCACGGATCGTCTCCGCGAACAAAGCTAATATTTGACAAATTATAGGAACAAACAAAATTCTTATTTACCTATAACATATTTTCGGAAGACTGTAGGTAAGTATATATTTTAATAAGAATAGCCTCTAAATAAAAATTATTGTCTTAATTATTAGGCATAGTTTTATTTTATAAAATTATTTACATTTTCTTTTCACGTAAATAAGTACTAGAACGCAGTTGGCAGGCAATTTACCAATATCTATTATTTTAAATTAATGTATCCCTTTATTTACTTGATTATTCTGAGTCATATACTTTAAAATTTGTATTATGAGCAGGAGGCAAAGTATATTGCCAATAGAATTTATATAAAATCGCCTCTAACTAACTTAAACTCTGTATTGCGCGTTATAAACTTCAAAAATCACTCACAGCGTGACGTCATGCGCGAGCCCGTACGAATTTGACACGGTTTGGTATCATATCTTCCTTTTATTGTATCATGGGCGAAGACAGAAACAAGCTTCAAGAACAGTCACCAAGTTTTGTTGGTTGTAAATTTGAAAATTGTACTTTATATATAAGTAAATAAATGAATATAATATGTATATTATGTCCCAGGCTTATTTACTTACTTTCCTATAGGGTTGTAAATAAATCACTTACATCCCTACAGAAGTAAATTGTACTTATGTCTGTCAAATTAATGTCATAATAGTGACATAATAATGACTTACAAAGCAAGGTGTGGAAAAACCTTTTTAGTCAATTCTATATATAGTTTTTATAACAGTCCAGTGGTATATCGTACTCCTAAATGGCAACGACAGGAGAGTTTAGGATATTGAGGACACCACCTTTAATTATATCAGAGGTCCAGTATTTGTCACGCTGCGCCGTTAGTTGTATTAAGTTATATATTATTTTCACGTCCGTATTATTGTCATGGCACTACATTGCAAATTACAATTAATACGTCATTATTTACACGAAAGAAAGATATCATTAAGTAATACTTAAATATTGACTAATGTTTCATTAACGGAATAATAAAAACATTGCTTGTTTCTCATATAGGTTGTTATCAGGAACTAAGACATTAAAAAAATCGTGGGAATAATTTCATGTTCTGTTCTCTAATAATTTTATAATAAAACCTTTAATTGTATTATTCATAAATTTGCCATTTTGCCGTGGTGGGTGGTCTGGAGTATACTTGTATCTTGCGAGACACATAGAATATTTCCTGGATATTTCGTATTATTACTAAAGCATTGTAAATATAGGTTATTTCAGGGACGTGTCTGCCCTAGTTGTAAATAAAATTAGGATCCGATTTGAAAATAAAATACAAATATTTATTTGTATTTGTGTAATTTGAAAATGCGAAATACGAAAAGACTTCGGTTAAAGCACGATACACTTACAACGGTATGCTACGCTATGACGTCACTTCGAGGGAAAATCCTAAATTGACTAGACGCTTGCACCCCTTGTACATAAGAACAGGTCAGTTTATTGTTGGGTAATGTGTTGAGTTGACGTTTGTTAAAATATTATTACAGGTCAATTTATTGTCGGATAGGTGTTGAGTTGACGTTTATTAAAATAGCATTGTCATATTTCATTTGCTCAGGTAAGCGCCTAGTCAATTTAAGATTTTTTCTCGAAGTGACGTCACAACGTAGCATACCGTTGTAAGTGTATCGTGGGTTAAAGTAATATAACAGTAGTATAAGTAGATGCTTAGTGAGTTTCCGCATGCGCAGTAGGGTCGACCTTGAACGCTCAGGTGTGCTATTGTTGTTTGGCCTTGATATGCGCAGGTGTTGTTCCAAGGTCAAGGTCAATAACTTGGCCTTGAACGCGAGCAGATGTTTCTTTGTTTGGTGATGGCCAGGTGGACGACGCTTATTTCAAGGTTACATTTGCGGTGTATATTTTCAATGAATGCGAGCAGCTGTTTCTTTGTTTGGTGATGACCAGGTGGACGACGCTTATTTCAAGGTTACATTTGCTTGGTCTTGAACGCGAGCAGATGTTTCTTTGTTTGGTGATGACCAGGTGGACGACGCTTATTTCAAGGTTACATTTGTTTTGTATTTTTCGAGGTCGTCGGATGTATTCCTCCCACCATAAATAAATACCTGACCTTGGATTACTTCCTAATAAATATGGCTCATTTCGAAAATAGCTTTCATTGTCACTCATACATCGTATGCGTTAACTGTTGCTTTGGCATATAAAGTATTGTGTTTGTGGTGTGTTCTACAAGTGTTTATTCAAGGTACTTGACAGTAATTGTTTTTATTGTATTTTAAATCATGAGCATTTCAAAGCAGACCATAGCCGAAATTAATAATATGATAAACCAAGATATTCAATTTCTGGAACGTAGAAAATTCTCTACATTAACGGTGGGCAAAATTTATATGATAAAAAAATTTAATTCTTTGACTTCACGTTTTGGAAAAGCCATTATCGTCACATTGTTTGATCCAACACATCAAGCAACATTTGAAACATTTTTACCATGACGCGTAGCTGAAATTCTGACAGAGGATACTATTGAAATGATGAATAACTCCGGTGATCAGTACACCTTAACTTATTTGGGGCAAAGCTCACATGTATTCTCTGGAGGTAATACTAGAGCGTTGTTAAATTTTGGTTGTTTGTAATATATTGTTGATTAGGCTATTTTAATGTTGATTTAAAATGTAATAAAATAGTTCTTGTTAAGTAAATATCGAAAAACACACACTCACACACAATCACATGTCCATTATTTTCTATTTAAGATGTGTGACTGCCCTACTGTCATTGAAAATCGAGATATGTACATTAATTGGTTATCATGTAAATTAAGAGAGCTGGCTGAAGAAATACTACACTTTGCAAATTATGGTAAATCCGATATGGGTTTTAGTGAAAGTCAGTATAGGAAGTATATGAAAGACGCCGTAAATTTCACGGCTGGAGCACACACGTGCGAGAAATACCTATATGGAACCATTGATCTGGACGAATTTTGCGCTGGAATGATAAATGAAGAATTGGGAAGCTACCTATTCGAAGTGCCTCATTTACCCGATGAATTAGCTACAAAATATGGTTTGGCTCCCGCAGATGATACCACTATTCTTGATGACCTTGGAAATAAAGCAGTCACCAATGAAGTTGATAGTAAAGCATTGGGTACTGTTAGCGATGACGAAATGGAGTGTGTTCAAGAAGATGAAGAAAATCTTTAATTCATTGTATAATATAATAACATGAGATTTTAAATAAATGATTAAGTACCTAAATTATTGTTTAATTTTTTTATAAATAGGCAACCTTCACAAAAATCACATCAGTTTAAGCTAAAAATGGGTCGTGTTAACAACACAATTGATAAATTTGGGCGCCAAAAATTTAATGACCAAAATCACATTGTTCTTGTTGGACAACCAGGAGTTGGATTTAGATTGACCGATGATGGTCAATATGATATACAAGGGAAATCTCTAACTAATGTAGCACCACCAAAGAATCCTGGGGATGCCGCTAATCAGGAATATGTTCTTGAACAAAGGCGTGAAATTATTAAACGACTTAGTGAATTAGTGAATAATGATGTTTTGGAATATGTTAGAAAAGAACTTAATGAAATGAATAAAAAGCTTGCTGAAGAGGCGAATGAAGATTTTTTGCAATCTGTTACAAAAAGACTTAAGGAAATCGATTCAAAATTGTTGAATCAAGAAAAAGCTATTCAGCGTATACGTATTACGCGCATGTAGATAAAGAAACAAGTCTATTCTGTGTATGGTGACCTCGATTTTACATGGGATATGAGAGTGGAGGGGTTTGAAGGTCACCTAACAGATACAAATAGAGGCACAAAACTTTCTTGTTTCAGTCTGCATTTCAGTACTTCCAGAATACTGCATAGTAATTTATTTCCTCAAAATGCAGTCACCAAAAAGTGAACGTCAAATTGCAGTTGTTCGCCCATTCTCTGTAAACGGTCGTCAGATGTGTGCCAATTGCGAAAATTGGGAATTTATTAGTGGAATAATGGGTTTCTGTGAATGGTGTCAAAATGAGTACCATAAGAAACATGGGATGAAATCACCGCAACAAATATCTCGTGAAAATTCTAGTGAATCTCTGCAAAGTCTCGCTGTCTCAGTGGGAGGTTCATCAGAACATAATAATCACGATACGCCGGAATTCAGTCAAGAAGGGCAGCGCTGGACGTCTTCAAGCAATTTTGAAGATCTCGAAATAATTAACGAATCACCTCAAAGTCCTGTTTTCTTAGAAGGAGGAGGAGGAGGAGGAGGAGTAGGGGGAGGAGGTTCATCAGAACGTAATAATAGTGAGACCATGGAATTCGACCAAGAAGGGCAGCGCTGGTAATTCCGAAAAATAGAGACAATTTAGATATAGTGTAAAAGTTTCTTATGATAGTCATGTAATTTTAAATTTATGTGAATAAGCGCGTTTTTCTAATGATGGTGTGGATGTATTATTTAAATCTTAATAAAAATCTTTTTGTACTAAATATGTTTATTATTCACCATACATTTGAATTAACAAATCGCTCTTGATATATATTATTTCTGTGGTTCCGTTCTAAAATCCTCGCTAGCATTACATCCATTTTTCCAATTCTCCTTTGAAAACGATATCTATCAAGTATTAGTTGCTGAAAATTACTTTGTCTGGCTTGTCTATATGCAAAACACCAAACAGACATACGGTGGATAATATTTCTTTCTTCGTCAAATCTTACTTGCTTCATGGTGTATTGTAAAATGAATTTTTATTAGTTATGTCATTTATATATAGGCTGAACATAAAGAGAGTGAATTAGTTTTACTTTAAAATGGGTCGTGTTAACAACACAATTGATAAATTTGGTCGACAGAAAACTCCTGTTTGTAACAACGTATCGCGAGGGTTGCCCGGAATCGGATTTAAACTTACTTCAGATGGACATTTTGATATAGAGGGAAAATTATTAAGGAATGTTGCCCAACCGATAAATGATAATGATGCTGCTACCAAAGAATATGTCCTTACGGAAGTTCATCAACCAATACCATACTTAGTAATGTGCTAGTACCGGTTTTTCAAAAAATGTTTGAAGATGATGAGACCAAAATTACGTACCTTAAGGAAAAAATGTATCAAATTCACCCACATGCTGCACGGTATACTACAACGAAGATAAAGGATCCAAAAAAACCAAAATGGAAACCAACCTAGATAAAGTTCTATTTAAAAACATAATTATACTGTTAAATTGAAAATAAAACGCATAATAATTATGAAAAGCAATATTTATTATTATTATTTATAATGCATACATACGTAACGTAAAACCTATTTGATAATATTTATACAATATCTGATTTGTCTATCCAAGAATTAAATTGATTTGGAAAACCTAACCATTTTACAAACAATTGATCGTTTTGATTGTTCTTGCGTTTTCTAAGAATTTTCTCAACTAAATAAACACCAGGGCTAGCTGTCTTTTGCAGTTCTGCTTCGTAAAAACATCCTTTAATAGGTTGACCTTCCAATGATTGTAGCAAGTAGGTAGGTGGATTTGTATATTAACTTTTGCTATTTCAAACAGTTCCGTGGACCAGGAAGGCGTATATCCTTTGTCAAATACACCTTTGTACTTGCTAATGCGAACAATGTCACCCAAATGAATTTTTTTTTTCTTCGGAGCAATTTTCAAATAGTCATATGCTTTAATAGGGGTATCCTCTTTTACACTGTTAGGCTTCATTCCAATGGTGCAGTGTTTAGTGTTATTATAGGTCTTCGTTATAGCTGGTAATATTTGTAACCATCTGTAAGAACCTCTAGCCGAGAATTGTTTATATAACTTATTTTTCAAAGTTCTTATAACACGCTCAACAATTGCCGCTTTTTTCGTGCTATATGTGGAATAATGGTTTATATTATATTTTTTCATGAGTGCTTGAAAGGTGCTATTATAAAATTCCTTTCCTTGATCACTCTGTAAATTGTTTGGTGCATATGATGCTTCTTCAATGATGCTTTTCATGGCATTCGTAACTTCAACACCGGTCTTATTCTTAACTGCTTTCGTGTACACGAATTTGGAGTAACAATTTATACATACAACAATGTAACGGTAACCATCATTGTCAGTAGCATATTGCTGCATTTCCGCCAAATCAATTTGCCACAAATCTCGATATCCTTTTATGACCGTACGTCTTCTAACAAAATTTTTTCTTGCTGTCCTATGTAATTCATTTACGACTTTAATTTTTTCTCGGCTAGGATCCATATTATAAGGTTCCACGTCTTATCAGACACTGAGGATGGCAACTACGTGCAAAACTTAATATATTATTCCTTCTTCTCGAAGCTCTTCCATAATTGACATAATCTCATTATCATGTCCGGTATGTCCAGCTACTTTTGACCCCCACAATAATCGTAATCTATCCACTAACTCCTTAGGTTTATTCCAATAAACATATTGAGATGATTTCGACGATAGGCGCTTTTTTGCTGGTAGTTGGATTTTGTTGTCGCCTTTTTTTCTTCCTACACCACCACCACCCAGTTTGGTTCCCATAATTAGCGGTTTTATGATTCGTAAATATTTTCTCCATCGGGTTTCCCTTAAACCACGTTTCTTGTCATAACCGTCGTAGGCCGCATCCGTCAATTTCAAAATGGTTTGGTATTTTCGAAGTACATCTAGACTAATTTCGTCTTCATTATCTAGGCATGCTGGATTTTTTAGAAAAATCAAATCGTAAAGCTCAGCTGTTCCATCGAATTCAGCAATGTTTGTTTTGTTCTTGTATAACACCATCTTTCCGTTTGTTAGAAAACGAACCACCAAGTTGCCAATATATTTTGTTGATTTATTTTCTTTTTTACCAAAGCGTACACCATACACGGTATCATAATGAGATGGCTCCAATTTTAATCCATTTAAATAATCTTGAATTGTTTTTGCGGCTGAACTGCTACCACTGGATGTGTGTGGTGATGTGTAAGATGATGTTATCGTTGACGGGGAAGGGGTTTCGAACAGCGACTCACGATTTCCACGTTTTGGTGTAGGAATTTGTGTTTTTTGCGAAATCGGTGTAGATGTTTCAAAATCCGCTTCTGTTGGATGTTCTTCAAACATTTTCGCCATTCCCACCGAGCTGCTGCTGCTACTCCGACTTTGTGGTTTAGTCGTAGTACTTGATTTTTTAGTTGCGTACTGTTGCTGCTGCTGCTTTACGGCTTTAGATATAGATTCTAGTGGTTTAGAAACTGGTTCATAAAACTTTTCCAAATCATGTTCATTCTGCACTTTAGCTGCTTTAATTTGTTTAAATTTTTTTCTAACCGCATTTGTAGTTTCCAGTAGCTTTCGTTTTAATTCGATTTCTTCATTCATGATGCTTTCAAAGCACCGTTCAACGATGAAATGATTATCCAAGTTATTATTATAGGAATATATAACTATCGAATCCCTTGCGGTATCTGCCCGAATTTACATCACTATCCTTGTCAATAACTAAAAAACCATATTTATTATCCCAACATTTAGCACACATCTCTTGAAATTGTGTAAACGTCAGGTCGGGTGAAACGTGATCGGAAAATATATGTTTCATATTCATCTCATCTTGTTTAAACATAATAATGAAGTTGGCATTATCCCGGACGAGCTGCTTAGGAACACGAGAATACGTTTGCGCCAAGTAAAAGGCATCCACATTTTTGTGACGTCCCATGCTAAAATACGATCTTATAACGTCCTGTTTCTCACACATAACGTCATCAAATATAAATATTGAATTAGGTTTAGCATCCGACGGTTCCACAATGTTATTTGCGTCGCTAAAAGCGTAGTAGCCAAGACCTTTGATTGGTGATAAAATTTTCTTTAAATATTCATATTTTGGTTGATAGAGCGACTTTGAGTAGATATAAACATTTTCGAAACGCAGTCCCGAGGGGTGAGTAAGCAGCGAAATCATAACATTTGTTTTTCCACAGTTTGAAGGTCCTATTAATAATCCACGAATAGATGACGGTAGCAAAGGACCATGTCTTTTAAATAATTTTTGTTCTAGTCCAGATCCGACCTTTACATCGAGATTATCGACGGGAAGTTTTTGTTTAAGATTGACGATACGCATCTTAACAAAATCTATATTTTATACTGAACTTTCACGTAAACTATCATTCAGATGTCGCTCGTCAGACGAAGTAGACGGTCTCGTTTATCAAGTAAGACTGGAAGCGGTATTGTTAATTCAGTAATTAATAGGCTACCGTTCGAGTTACACATTCCCGGCTATCAGTATTGCGGACCCGGGACGAAAGTAGTAAAACGTGTGGCAAGAGGAGATCAAGGAATTAATTCTCCGGATGTCGCATGCAAAAAACACGATTTAGCCTATTTGCGTAATAGTGAAAATTTAAGTGCTCGCCACCAAGCAGATCAGGAACTCGAGCAAAGCGCGTGGAAAAGAGTAAAATCTAAAGACTCTAGCGCTGGTGAAAAAGCTGCAGCTTGGTTGGTAACCAACATTATGAAAGCGAAACAACGTTTTGGTATGGGTGTATCATCATCATCAAAATCTAGAAAAGCATCCACTAGAGGTAAACGTCGCTCCCAGCGCCGCCGCCGCCACACTAAAGGTAATGGCGTCGGTAAACATAAGCGACTACACAAAGTAGCTTTTGGATCATCTATTAGACGACCCGTTCGATCAGAATTGTTAAAAGCTGGTGGGAAAAAACTTATCGAGAAAAATATCATGAAAGCATCGAAAATAGCTGCAGTAGCTGCACGTAAATCCCTAAGAATAGCCGGTGGCAAACGAAAAATTCGCACGCCTAGAATCATTCCAATTCCGAAGACTGGGGGGATATTACCGTTAATACCAATATTTGCAGGACTATCGGCCTTAGGTTCATTAGCAGGTGGTGCAGCAGGCATCGTGCGTGCCGTAAAAGCAGTAAAAAAGTCGACTGCAGAAAAAATAGGTACCGGCTTACATCTAAGTTCAAGAGGAAATGGATTATATTTGAAACCATATCGCACAGGTTTGGGATTATATATAAACAACGGCAACAATAAGAAATCAAAAACTAATAGAATCCCTACCTCAAAGACCACTATCCAATATTGATATAGAAAAGTACGCCTTAAAAATGAAAATACCACACTTTCGGGGCGTATATATGAGAGATTCATTACCTGTACGCGGTCCCAAACGTTATGAGGCCGCCATTATAAATTTGGATAGTATGTCGGGTGTAGGGACTCATCGGGTAGCATATAGAAAAAGCAATTCTGATGTAACATACTACGATAGTTTCGGTGATTTACCCCCACCTATGGAATTGGTACGATATCTGCAGATGGGTTCCGAAGCGACGAAGAAAATTTACTATACATACGACCGTCAACAAGAATTTGGAACAGTCTGGTGTGGACATTTTGTGTTTGAAGTTTCTTTTACAATCGTAAAAAGTATGTCTTTGACACCCCAAATGGAACGTGACAACTACACCAAAATGTTGCTATCACTTAAAGCATATCGTGAAGTCGGAGGATTACAAAAAATGACAGCTGAACAGTTAGAAAATACGCCCAAAGAAGTGTTGATCGCATTAGCTCCAAATGAAATAGCACTAGTTTGGGATAGGTTACCTAATCACCTAAAAAGTGACGTCGATATATTGAAATATCAATACTGTTTCGAACATTATAATAGCAATAATTCAGATTCGGATGAGGGCGATGGACCGATACCAAAAAAAATATTTTGTTGTTATTGCAAAATTAACGATGTGAATATAAGGGCAGAAAACAGTTTAAAAACGCCCAAAGGAATAAAGCAACGTTTCAGTTTAAATCCATTTAACTGTTGCAAACAGCAATAAAATAGCTACACAAATAGTTTCGTCGTCAGTCATGTCTTACACATTCACTCTAACAGGACATAAAAGTGTCTTAAGTGCGGATTTTTACCCACCCATCGAGTTAAATACAACAAGCAAATATGGAGTTGCACTACTGGGATTTTACACATATAATTCGATTTTTAATATCGACGAAAGCAATAATTCATTCAGCCATTTGAAAACAGTGATACCAAAGCATTTAAGGATTCCACCAGGAGCTTACGAAATTAATGAAATAGCAAAAGCCATGTACACCGCTTTAAAAGAGTCATGCAATGAAGTTGGTACCGATTTATTTTCATTAACAGCCAATAATAATACGTTAAAATGTGAGCTAAAGTCAAAATATAGCATCGATTTTCGAGGTAGCAACAGTATCGGCAAAGTGCTCGGATTTGGCTCTGTATTGCTGCAAGGTGGACAAAGACACGAATCAAGTACCATCGTGGACATAATGAAAGTGCGCATCGTACGTGTGGATTGTAATATAATTTCCGGAGCATACCTGAATTCTTTGGAAAGTCATACGTTATTTGAATTTGATATTGACGTCGAACCCGGTTACAAAATCTCCAAAGAACCGCAAAATAATATTTATATGCCGATAATGCCGGATGGTCGTCAGTTTATCGACAACATTACTCTACGCATCTTGGACGATAGCGGTGATTTGATCGATTTTCGATGTGAGAAAATTATAATTAAACTAGAGTTGAAAAAAATCGTATAATGGGTTTTTGCTTTAACCGTCAACTGCATAAGCTGTCAACAATTCAAGATTCAGTTCAACGACATAAAAGTAAGCAGACAACACAGTCAAGGTTCATTCGCAAGTCAGACGGACGATCGAAAACACATCCGCACAGCAATCGCCAGCTCTCCGTGAAAGATTGCAAATTTCTACAATCGATCGGTTTGAAAGTGAGAAAAATTAGAAAATGATGGCCGCTAGCAGTGACAAAATCGAAGTTTTTACCGAACCCATTTTTGATAACTCCATTATTAGTTTTCAAGAACACACATATAAACCTTACGGTTCTCCAACATTCCGCAATTCCGATGAAATTCGTATACCTGTACACTTTCAAGATATCATTTTGGATATATCGGATAGTTACATTTACATCGAAGGAACATTTAAACCCAAAGATGTTAGTAAAAAATGTTATCTATCAAATTATGCCATCGCCTTTCTATTCGACGAATGTCGTTATGAAATGGGAGGGGAGCAAGTTGCCGTCGTTCGGAAACCCGGAATTACCACAACGATGAAAACTATGGTGTCATTGGGTGCCGCACAAAATAGAGCTCTCATGGCATGCGGATGGGGTCTAGACGAAGCAAATCAAGGGATACTAGATTCCACAAGTAACGTGTTCTCCGGCAAGCTTCCTCTAAAATATCTCATGGGTTTCGCAGAGGATTATTCAAAGGGTATTTTTAACGTCAAGCAAGAGTTGATTTTAATTATAGCCCGCACTTTCAACAATTGCTATATCGGTGAAGTAGATGCAGACATTTCAATTGAAAAAATTGAATGGAAAATTCGTCACATTATTCCAGATGATCGACAGAAGTTAAAGATATTATCACGCATGAATAAAGGTGGCAGTAACGCAAACGTTCCAATGGCTTACCGTAAATGGGATCTTTACGAGCTACCTTCTTTGAGAGAAACATCGTCAGACGTATGGGCCTTAAGAACTAGCACGAGTCTCGAAAAACCGAGATATTTGATTATCGGTTTTCAACCAACTAGCTCTTCCGACAACAGAGCAAAAGATAGCACACAATTTACAACGGCCGATATAAGTGATATTAGGCTCTATCTGAACTCTGCCGTATTTCCGTACGAAAGATGGAATTTAGATTTTTCAAAGAAACTGTATGCCGCAGCCTATTATGATTATGAGAATTTTCAAGCTAGCTACTACCAGCGAGATGAGTTTTGCCGACTATCTTAAAAATCCGTTATTCGTAATCGATTGCAGTCACCAACCAGAAGCCGTTAGGACGTCCACAGTGGACGTGAAATTGGAGTTCGAAACACGCAAAAGTAAATTTCCTAAAGACATTAAAGTGTACGCGTTAGTTATTCACGATGCATTTTTTAGCTACAATATACTTAATGGTTCTGTTACTAACAAATCAATACATTAGTTTGAAGTTATGTAATTCTCCAAATTATGTATTTTACATATTGAAAATAAACTTATAAAGGACATATTTGCGTTTTATTTTTACGATTGGCTTATTTTAATACTTGAAATGTGGGGCTTTGGTAAATAAGGTTATAAGGCGAAAAATAGAGAGAAATTTAGGAGAGGGGTGGGGAAAAGAAAGTATATAAGACGTGATGTCGAAAATGGAATTCACTCGAAGCCAAGATGTCGTCAAGTTCAGACAATGGTTATTCCAGCGATGACGACCAGGCAGTGGTACATAATGCGCAACATAGGGGTGTACGCCGCATGCGTAGGTTGAGACCTAGAAATTGCATCTTGTTCAACTACGTAAAATGTGGTCCCTTCTCCCCCTTGTGTATGTACTGCTACACAGGATTTAGGCGACAGATAGGTGCGAGGTTCATATCGGGCCATTATACAGTCGGGGCACGAAGTGAATGGCTGCGGAACCACTCGAGGTGTCGTCGGTGTCGGGATAGACTGTTTTCCGTCGCTCACCGGCGCTCATGCCTTATTTGCAATAGGACTTAAATTCCTATTACAAATAAGGACCCTCAAATAACAACCCTGCCTGCCCCCTGACAAAATCAGTCCTTTTCAGGACCACAGAATATTTGATCGTAGTTTGTAGTTAAACACTATGTTTCCTAAGGAAGATATTTCTCGAAGGAAAAATTGTGTTACTTTGGGTGAGAGATGCATTATGTGTTTAAATCATACATAGATAGCGAGAGAAAGAGCATTTGCAAGATTTAGCTTGTAGTTTTTATGTATGATAAGAACGCATATGCCTCTAGTTATTCAAAGTGACATAACTTTCTATCAAGAAACATATTTTAAAAAATAAATTCACTCTGGGTTGATACGCTCAAAAAGATACATCAGAATTTTCGTCGTTTCACATAGAACGTTGGCAAACCTGCTCTTAAGTATGACAAAAACAGACGTATCCTTTCAGTGTCACAAAATATTTCGAACAAGAAATCTATTCTATAGGAAATATTTTGTTACTCTGAAAGGATATGTTAGAACTGTTTAGCCCCACTCTCACCCCCACCATCCTAAATGCTTTTAAAAGCGGGAGCAGCGATCACAATTTTCATTTCTCACCCAGCCATGAAGTGGGACAGGCTGATGTTAAGGACGACAAGGGAGTCCAAAATTAGCGACTATTGGGAGGCTTGGCGTTTAAAAAACGCGAATAAGCCAACGGCCATCGTACAGCCGATCCCAAGACCGCAACCACCACCGGAGCCGGCTCCAACAGAGCCGGTGGAAGTGGTGGAAGGACCCCAGATGCTGCTGGGTCCGGAAGAAAGGGAGGCTCTCTTACAAGAGCTCACGGAGCGCCGTCGGAGCCGTCGCAGCACGCGACTGGAGGCACGAAGACGGCGTGCCGCACCGCGATCGGTGCAGATCGCGAGAGGGGAACAACCACTCTAGGTTTCCCTCTCCAACCCAACCCACCGCGAAAACGGCCCTTTTCAGGGCCACAAAAGATTTGATCGTAGTTTAGATATTTTTAGTCACTTTGTGATTGACACTGTATTAGTGAAAAAAGCAAAGATGACCATGAATGACATTTTCTGGATGTTTAAAATTGACGTTGACATTTTTGCATAACTGTTTTCGATAATTTACCTAGAAGTGTCTAAAACTTATTTTAAGTTAAAGGTCCAAGATCCGTTAAAATTGTTATTTTTCTAACTTAAAAATTGTATCCATTTAGTTATTTCCGAGACGTATATTTTTGGAACTAAAAATCGATATTTGTCGACCCACTAAGATTTTTATTTTTGTATATTTTTAACAAAAAAAGCAACCACATTAACCCTTATATAACAAAAATATTTTTATTTCGGATAAAAGCAATGCCAACAAGCACATAACTTGTGAGCTTGCTCAGGTTTGCTTGGGTTTGTTTAGCCAATACAAATAATAAGAATTTTGTTATTAATATTATTATTATTATTTGATAGTTCAAGGGCATTTCAGAACATTTGACATAAAACTTTTTATGATCGAAATGATCAGACTAATCAAAATTTCAAGAATTATGGGGTTTGATCAGGTTTGCTCATGAATAACGGGAGAAGTGTAGCTCAGATCGAAAAAAGTTATAGGAAAATATTTTGGAGTAAACTTTTTGTGATAGGAAATGACTTTTCAATATTTAATTTGGAAAAATTGAAAAAGACATTTTTCAGATTTCTAATTAATTCAAAGGGGTAGTATAGGGAAGCTGTGGGGAATAGGGCGAAGGCATGAGGGATGGGTGGCATAATCGTTTTTAAATAAGACCCGAGTGATTTGAGTCATTAAAAGTAATAAGAGGTCGGTCAAAAAAGACCTAGAGAGTAGGTATGTATTTTAGGGAAAACGGAACTATGAAAAGATAGTCAGATCCAAACTAATGTGAATTGTACAACTTGACTGTTATTCCGGGGTTCGGGGGCGATGCCCCCAAACCCCCGCCAGGGGCTACCGCCCCTGGACGGCGGAGGTTAGGTCGCTTCGCGACCTAACGACGCGGCTGCGCCGCTAACGCCGCCCCGCCCCCCCGGCCGCCCCCACCACCCACCCGCTGGCCCGCCTCCGTTGCGCAAAAACCAAACGGGGTCCAGGGGCGGTAGCCCCTGGCGGGGGTTTGGGGGCGGAGCCCCCGATCTGGGGGGCCGGGGGGCACGAAGTGGCCACCCCGGGGTTTTTCGAGGTTTTTGGGGGTCTTTGGTGCAATTTTAGACCTTCCAAAACTGAATTTTATATATTTGTTTTTCTTATATCTTTGCACGTAAAACACCCTTCAGCGTTTAAGTTTGTCATCTCCTAAGGGTTCTATCATATCTTGGTAGTCGTCACAGATTCGCACCATCATCCCCTCCTGTACTTTTAGCAAGGGTGGGGGAATCTGAGGTCTTTAAAAGCAGCTCGAGTCGACTGCTTACTTCATTACATTCGCTCATCCCAACATGGCATCATCAGATGGTGATGGATACTTAAGCGATGATACTCCTAGGAATTTGGATAATTGGGCACTTAGACAGAGGAAAGTTTTCCCCGTCCGATCCCGCCGGGTGTGCAAGACCTTAAACCTGGTGAAGGTGGGTGATGACGGCTGGTGTATTGGCTGCTATGCCGACTTGGAAAACAAGTCGGCTGGTGACCAATTCTTCAGTGGTCATGTAACCCAAGATTTCGGTAGTCGCGCGCACATACCGAACTGTAAAGGTTGTGGAGTAGCTCTTGATACTCTACAACATAAGAGTGCGTGCCTTATTTGTAATCGAGCCTGATTACAAATAAGATATTATACCTTGAAAAACGGTCCTTTTCAGGGCCACAGAATGTTTCATCGTAGTTTTAGTTACCTAATGCCATAGTATATGTGGCGTTAGATAGAAAATTATATAAGTCCAGTTGGATCGAATATAATTTTCTTTGCAAAATCCGTGCTTTTCAGGATGACAGAATATTTTGATCTTACTTGTATTTATCTAATGTCACGACATCTGTGACATTAGATAGAAATTATGTAAGTCCAGACAGATCGAGTATAAGTTTCTTTGTCGGTCGCATTTCCAGAACACAATTACACCATTTTTGAGAACTAAAAGCAGTTTTCGACAGTGAAGTCCGCCAGTATCATTTTTGGATGGAGGGCATTTGTATAATAAACTCTAGTTTGTTGGCGGTGAAAAGGTGGGGATGGAGTGGTGGAGGGGGTAGATTATCTCTATTTAAACGGTTGCGAGCGGGTCACAGAATCACTTCATTTTTAAATCTTAAAGTACGAAGATATAACTATGGATTTCGAAAGACCATTGAGTCGCGGTTCATCGGTTTTTAGCGATGATACCGTTGACATGAATGATGTCGATATGGATGACCTACTCTTGGACATCGAACGACTTCTAGACATCGAGGCAGAAGATATGTTTAATGCCTGGGAAGATGAGCGGGCGGTCGAAGAAGCAGATGTGGGTCTGGAATTGCCAAACATGGATTGGCAAAATGGGGAGTTGTCGGCTGAAGACATGGAGCCAGACTCCAGCACTGATTGGGTGCCACCACCGCCGCCGGAAGATCATGACGGTCCGGCCGATTCATCCACTTGGTGGATCACGGACCATCAGGATGAAGATGGTCCAGCTGATTCCACCAACTGATCCCGGAACCATGCCCTCCCCGACAAAATCAGCCCTTTTCAGGGCTACAAAATATTTGATCGTAGTTTGTAGTTGATTCATGTTACATCCCAAGTAACATGATATTTCTCAAGAATTTATTTCTTTTGGAAAATATTGTGTTACTCTATAAAGACATGTACGTTCTTACCATACGTTAGAACTAGCTAAATTTCTAGTAAGTTCTCTACGAAAATGCCGAGAGTTTGGTCTATTATCTTACTTGCAGTAAAATTCACATTTTATTACAAATAAGATGCATGTTCTCAGGCATTGTAACGGGTAGCCTCTCTTCACAGACATAACACTTTATCGCATACTTAAGTTGTGTGCATCTAATGATTACACACCTAAAGTTACGGCCCTACATTTTTTCGTCTATTCTTTTTTCTATTTTGCATTTTTATTTTATTTTGTGTAACTTTCGCATACTTATTTTAGAAATAAAAAATATTGTTTCATTTAACTTTTTTATTATCATATATACAAAAACATTTTATTTTACTTATATATACAACACTATTACAAAAATAACTTAACTCTATATTTACAATAAAATTCTAAAATTAATTATATGGAAAATTGTCCAATAACTTAAGTCTTTTTCTACACACTTCCCCTTCACTTTTACACTGTTCAATTTTCGCCTGCAGTTCCTTAATCTGTCTCTCGTATTGCGCCACATCACTATCATTCTTTTTTAGTTCACCCACTAGTTTTTGCCTCGCACTAAAAGCCACGGAGAAGGCACACTTCTGGCTTGGAGAAAACTCTTCCATCCAGTCCGGTATCGGCACTTCTGCAGAAGAAGCAGCAGCAGGTTGACGGGGTTGACTAACCGCCTCGAATAGCCGCTTGCACCGCTTCTTTAATGGTTTGCGGCACATTCCACGCCCAATTGTCGGTGATATAGGCGCACCCGCGATCGGCGATTTTTCGTCAGCGTCGGCCACCAACACAATCGTAGGCATGGCCTTCGGCGGCTCGGGCGTTATCGTGTTTGGGCATTCATTAATGATGACGACCGGTGACAGAGGCTTCGGTGGCTGTGACGTCTGCAAAAAATCGGGGTATTGAACTGGCACTGTTGGTCGCTTGAATACGAATTTCTTCTTCTTCTTCTGTTCACCCTCCATAGCTGCATAAAATTGACTTTTACTGCTGCCGGCTGTCTTTGGCAATTTCAACAGCTTTTCTAGCTTGGTAGTGGGTTGCCGCCTCGCCTTCTTTACCACCACATCACTAATTATGTTAATGCGCCCGCCGTCCTTCTCAGTCCAATTGTTGACGTAGTCAACCGCCGAAGACACTTTTTTTTCACCCACATTCACTTCTTCCACAAACGCAGTGTTTAGCACGTCGTCATTGTGCCACTCGTCAAACACACCCGGGGTCAGCAGGTCAATAACATCCTGCCCCATCAACTCGGCTTGGATACTTCCATCCAAGTTAAACGCATCTAACAACGACTCACTACCGGAATTCATTTTCACTTACTAACTGCACTTAACTGACAACTGTACTTACTCGGTGAACTGTTCTAGCGAACTATGAAATGCTCTGCCTAGCAAACCAAATTTATACTTATCACCCCACCATAAACTCCCCCACTCTATCTGACGGTTGATGCTTTGGAGGCCAAACAAGTTCATTCAACTTACAAGGTTGCGTTCAACGGCTAGACAGCGATTCAAGGACATATTTTCAAGGTAATCGTGTGTCCTTACTTCTGTTATTGTTTGTGCTCTCAAGGTTATATGATCCAGACAACCCATATTTATAGACGCTCTCTTTCCTTCGATGACTATTATCAGAAACTATAATGTTGCCAGCAGATCAAGATAACAATCGTCCAGCTGAGACTTTTTCAGGAGCACAAATAATAATTTCTGCTGTTTGCTATAATTGTAAAAGAGAAGTATATATTTGGACTGACCACATGCAATCTTACAGTTATATTGAATTGTTGAGAGTAAGGATTGTTAAGTGTCATTACTGTGGAACGCTGATGTGTCGACGAGGGCCGATTAGCAGATCTGATATGTTGAGAAGACAATGGATGCTTCGAGAAGTTTACAAGCAAGACATTAATTAATTTTTATTTTTGTAACTTTATTACTATATTGTAAAATAAAACAACATATTATTGAAACAATTATCTATGTATTTTACTATCCTGCGTTATACAATTTCAACTATTGCTATTACTATAGTGGTTAATAAAACTACGTGACATTGGAGTTAATATTTTTTTATTTTTCTAAAACATAGACCTTCCAACATTTTTCTAATTATAACTAATATTTTCGGGTAAAAAACTTTGCATAGCTTGTATTAACATATTTAGGTTATCTTCAGGGTTTGTTTCGTAAAACTTTATGTCTGGGTGTCCCCAAGGTAGAGTTTTTGTTGTTGATGGTATAATATAACGTTTATCGTCGTGGTGAGATAAAGCAACTTTATTAATTATTTCGGTATAAACGTCGTGTTTATAGCTTCGAAAGGTTTTCATTTTTCGAAATATCTGACCACCACGTTCTACGATATTCCGATAATCTTCCAGGTGAAGCTGTTTTTCAATTACACGTTTTTTTATACCTTTCGCTTTTTTAATTTCGCTACTGATTGAGTTTATGTAATAAGCTTTGGCTCCGGTACCATAAAAACTGATTATTGGATCACCTGGAAATTCATCCTTCATTCTACCTACTACTGACTGACTTTTTTTTATGTTAAAAATATTTCCTTCGGTATAATTGGATGTATCGAATTTATCCGGATTTTCTGCAATTATGCGATAAAAATTGTCGGTGTAAACTTTTAATACTAACGAATCTGTGTCTGTATACAGTAAAGAAGCATTTTTGCCAAATTTTGTTTTAATGAATGAGTAGAAAAAATCATAAATTACTGTTTTCGACATGTCCAGTATGGAAAATCCGATATAAATTGGTTTATTATAAGTTACCTTTAATTGATCCATATGAATGGCAACGAATTCTTTATTAAAAACCGTTGAACTTTTAAAATAAGGACGAGAAATTAATGCTCGTGCCCCAATTTTATTCCTGTCATTTTCCCATCGGGTAACTAGTTTTATATCATTACGATTCTCCACATTTTCCATGGTCTTGCCAAAAAATGATTAATTTAAAAGTGTCTTTACCAAACTTTGTTGTTGCCCTATTGCGCAAATCTGTATTTAAGTCGATATATGTCTTTAACCATGGGGATTGATTAAATTTTAAAATTCTGTGTGTTTGCATTACCATTAGGCCGTTATTGATTGCTTGTTTTAATGTTCGGTAATGAATGATGTATTTCTTTTTATCGTTTAAATTCGGAATTAACTTTGAAAATTTTGCCGATTCCGTGGGTGGTACAATATTTTCAACTAAAAAGGGTAAGTCGGAATGGTCATCATATAGCGTATCCGGATAATGAACGTCAACTTCCAAAACGTATCCTTCTGGACCATTATCGTCCACATCCATAATATTTAAATTTAAAATTTCATGCTCTGATAACCATCTAAAGCCGCCAAATGGTAATGCCTGCGACATACTATGACCGTATAGATTTGTTGCATCAAGATAAACAATGAAAGATGATGGTTCGTTAGGGTCGTAGTTTGGTACATATATGTTGTTGGCAGCGTGCATCCTTTCTGAACACTGACTTATACCGCCTCGAATACCTTTTTTGAAAAAATGAACCGTGTCGATATCAGTCAATAGCTCTAACTCTACCTTAGAAATACGCAACATACAATCAAACGAATAACTTGGAAGGGTATAGTACTGTGCTGGATCCAGTTTATACGTTTCTAAACAAGTATCGCGAAACTGTTCAAAAACATCGGTTAGTAATAAAACATCAGATTTCAAATATAAATCCGAATAGTCCCCCAAATTCTTACAATTAAATGTGTCCCACACCTTTTTAGCTCTATCATAATCTTCATCGCTAATGTGCTCCTCTGACAAACTATCATAAAACTGATTTTTTGTAGGTAAAGTTGGATGGTTCATTTTCTCCATTGAATCGACAAAACTATAGGGAAAAACACCTTTTTTGCGCATTAAATTAAACTGCTCATTATCAGAAAAATATTTTCCTGTTTCCCTGAAACTACCCACAGCTAATCCATTACCCAAATTTTCCAGCGAAGTTGATAGAAATTTAAAACTATCGATGAACCGCAATTTCAAATATTTTTTCTTTATTGTCCCACTTTTATTATCGACATAATCGTGAACGTAAATACTTTTCGTAAATGAAATATACTTTTCCTTGCTTTGAGCTAAAACATCGATCTTGTCTCCGTGACGACACAACTCTTTAATAAACATGTGGCAATCGTACCCGCTCAAGTTATGAAATATAATTGGAATAAAATTGGGTAACTTATAATTTAAATTGCAAATCGAATGAGCAGCACCAGGTCTTTTTTTCCCAGTTATGTGACAGTGGTCCTTTACTTTACAATTATTATTTTCAAAAGGTCGTTCACATATACCACATTTTGTGGCATTATTGAACTCCGCTATTTGGTCCACCGTTAAAGTTTCCATTGCTTTTATATCTCTTAAGTATGTATTGTAAAGAGATCTTAAATCACTTTCAAGTCGAGAAACGAAAACCTGGGCTGCGTCGTTTCCCCGGTAGAGCTCAAATTTTGAAATCGAATCGTCAAAGGAGCACTTAATTAAATACGCAAAAGAATATGGTTCATGTTTGATGCTTTTGACTAAGTAAGAATTTGTGGGATTTGGTTCCACAGTATCCAGCGGTTTAAGCACCGATTCAAAATCCGCGTAAACGACAAACGGTACACGCATTTGCTTTTCTATGTTTTCAAATTTTAATATATTTTCACTTACACTCCTTCCAAATTTATCTATTTTTAAATTTAGTGATGGTGTTAATGAATATTTATGGTTACAGTCATTTTTTTGGTGTGATATCAAAGATGATGGTGAACTAAAATATATCAAACAACCATCACAAAAATACATTTTATCTCTACGCGATGTAATTTGACTGGAACATAATTTCGATAAGTCTTTTATCCAACAATAATGACTTTTAGAACAACGCGTATCACAAATATGCTCATCATCATCTTTAATACTACAATCCTTTGTTATTAACAACAAGTTTACATGTCTGTTAAGTTTTCTACCCGAATACCTTAATGGACCGACAACTTCATACTTTAATATATTATTTTCGAAAATTTTTTGCAAACCATAAACGTTAACTGAAATATTATTCATTTCTTCAAATTTTGATATATCACGCAACTTTACTGGAAAGTCTATACCTGTAAAATTCAGCAGTCTTGAATAGTGTGGATAAGATTGAATCTGTGATGCCCTTCTAGTGGCGGGGCACAAAGCAGACACGATTGACCACGCAAAACAACACTCATCTTGATTAATCACATTGATGATGGCTTTTTTCAATTCGATGAATCGGGGTAACTTTATATATGAAGATCCACCAAAAGGTTTATACTCGTTGACATTTACTTCCAGGTATAGAATTTTTTCCAGAGCCCAACCTACGAAAACAAGAAAGAGTGACATAAGTATTTATTTTATTTTTAGTCGTTAATTTATAACATACCTGAATCTTTTTCCTGAAACTCAGTCGATTGAGTCTTCATGGCTTCCACTAATGATTGATATGTTTCTTCCAAATCGCTTCCTGATGTAACAATTTCATTGCGTGTATTAAATGACTTGTCACTGTACATATTATCTTGTGTTGGTAAAAGATACCGACCAACAACCACCATATTAACTTTCAAAGCACAACGCACTCTTACTAGGTCACTTACTACCTCTAACACTTTTGCTTTAATTTCATCAAAAAATAATGAATAGTCAGTATGTTCATTATCACTTGATATACGGTATGTGGCAATCCTATTTCTAAAAGCACTGGACACGAGTTCAACACCAGCTGATATTGGTGAACATGCATTACTTTTATGGTGTATTGTTCTTTGATGAGCTGCCATTCGATTTGCTGGTATGGTTATATTGCAGCAAGTGCAAGTACGCACCTCAGATGTTGATGCCCCATCGTCAACTTTTCGCTGTTTCCCACCATGTATATTTGCAAATCGTGCTACGCACGATTCTCTTTTATGTCGTAACATATTATAACTCTGGGTAAACGATTTACCACAATTTTCACACACGTACGCCATGACTTTCAAATTAACTTGCTTGAACCGTTTTACTCAACACAATGTTCTATACTAAAATTTAATTCCCCCTACCCTCATATATACCGAACCACATTAGACCCAACCCACTCGATCTTCATACCAAAACATGTTACACCCCAATAATAACTCAAGGTAAACTAACATCACAAATGTAACCTTGAAATAAGCGTCGTACACCTGGTCATCATCAAACAAAGAAACATCTGCTCGCATTCATTGAAAATATGCATCGCAAATGTAACCTTGAAATAAGCGTCGTCCACCTGGTCATCACCAAACAAAGAAGCAGCTGCTCGCATTCATTGAAAATATGCATCGCAAATGTAACCTTGAAATAAGCGTCGTCCACCTGGTCATCACCAAACAAAGAAACAGCTGCTCGCATTCATTGAAAATATACACCGCAAATGTAACCTTGAAATAAGCGTCGTCCACCTGGCCATCACCAAACAAAGAAACATCTGCTCGCGTTCAAGGCCAAGTTATTGACCTTGACCTTGGAACAACACCTGCGCATATCAAGGCCAAATAACAATAGCACACCTGAGCGTTCAAGGTCGACCCTACTGCGCATGCGGAAACTCACTAAGCATCTACTTATACTACTTATAACATACAGGGAGTCTGAAAAGTCTTAGTATGGGCAAATATCTTTGCTATTCATAAAGATAGATACACCAAATTTTAGTTGTATCTTATTGGTTAATAAAAATACTTTTTTATGTAACTTAACTTTTTCAACCCCCTTGAGGGGTGACGCTAGGGAGTTAAGGTCAAAAATTTTATATATTTTTTATAAACATTTTTGGCTGCACAACGTTAGAGACTGGAGTGGAATACCCGACGCAGCAACTAGGTATATTTCACCAGGCCGGAGACAACACTCTTACATTGATGCAATGAGGAAGTGGAGCAAATGACCCCTATGTGCGGACAAGCATAAGAAACAGGAAGAAGAAGAAGTTACTGGTTAAAACGATAAAATTTTAGATTCCTGTATAGTTTCTCTATTTTGTTTTCGGGAAGCAATAAATAGTATATTACATAACAAGTGTTGAAAGTGACATTTTTCACACGAGTAATGTACGATATTTTTCCTACGACCACAAAAATATTTGCAAAAAAACCTCAATTTCTGTCTTTTAAAACCTTCACTTTCAACACTAACATTTTTATCAAGGGTGCTGAAAATAAAACAAATGAAATTGGAACCATCTATTTCAATGTCATGTTGACAAGTACTTTTCAACACGTGTGTTGTAAAGTACTTTTCAACACGCGTGTGATATAAGACACTTTCTCGCCAAGTTAACCGTGCTTTTTTTCTCACTTTCATAGGTGGTCGTAGGAAAAAACAATTAAAAACAAAAAAAAAACCTTTTTGTTTTGTTTTTTTTTTTCAAATTTTTTATTAGATTTAGAAAAAACGCGTTTTTTTCATCACTACAATTATTACTGTTATATTGGTACTCATTTTTTCCAATGAATTTTATTGCATACGGGCAATATTAAAGTCGCTAATTTTTAATTTCGTCCCAAATAGGAACTGTTCCTTATCAATAATTGTATTATTTCATTTTTCTTACGATTTGGTCATATTAATAGTAAATAGCCACTTCTGGACCACCTATAAATTTGAAGGATTCAGAAACATACAAAAGACACTCAAAATCACACCAGACCACCACAAAAATAGCAAAAATCGATATATCCAAATTTCCAAAAATTTAATTGGTCCATTTTTCCAAAACCTCAAAATTAAGCAACAACGCCTTAATATCAGATGAATTGTTACATTACAAAACACTCAATTTGTAAAAGTTTCCCGATGTTCCCGGGATAGAAGCAACTGTTGGAAGAAGAAAATTAACAAGAGGAGAATGGTGATTTGGCAAACAGTTCAGGTTTCTATAGGACATGGAGATGAATTTATTGCCAAAGATCGTGGGCGGAACGGTGTTTCTACAGAAGTTTTTTGGTGAGGGACCAGGAAGATTAATTACCACTGGAGCAAAACATCACTTGGTCTTTTATGCGATTGTTAGAAGAATGGCCTGACAATTATTACGCCATGCGCCAGTAGGATTTCGATAAAACATTTTGTCAATTTCCATTTTTCCAATCTGACTTTATCGCAAGTCTTATAGAGAACCAGGATTTAGAATTGTCGGGTCTATCTATCTTTAAGAAAGTATTAGCAGGAATGAATTTTTACCAAAAATTAATTTTAATGCATTTATTTCGCTGTGGGAAGTATAACACGCATGGTGCATTAATGCATTCCTTTCATTTTCTATTCCTATACCAATGCAGGAAAAATAATTAAAAACTAGTGCGATTTATTACATGATAAGTATTCTAGTTTCGCAAACATACTTTTTGCCAGAATGCGGGACGCAAGGAAACTTATTTATGGTAGTCTATAGTTTCGACAACGAGAAAAAGTAGGAAATCGACAGACTAAGAATAAACCTAACAGAGATTACTATAACATCAAATCGTTTACGTCATCATGGGCAAATATTTGTAATTGGTTAACAGCATCAACGGTGCTTTCTAGCAACGGCAAGTAGCCTAGTAACGAAACATATCCATAAAAGTGCGCATATTTGTTTCAAAATTCGAATTACATAAACATGTGTCTAACCTTAATAAAGAAGATAAATTTTCTATTAATAAAATCCATGGTTACAATGTCGACGTATCGTTGCATGTGACGTATATTGTATACGGCGCTATATTTCTACCGAAAGCGTGTCCAGGCCCAATGATGACGTAATGGTAAAAATTACTGTTGTAGGACTCTACTGTTAAATGACAACCCAAGCAAATCTTTTGACATTCAACGATTTTGAGATTTATAGGTGCTTTAATCTTGCTTCATAAACATCAGAAAGAGTAAGATGCAGGTGGTGACTGAGTGAGATAAGAAATGTCAACTTTTGTGTTCAGTTTTACATTGACCTATAACTGCGTATGAGTGTAGGTATGTGTTGTAAAATTGTATCGTTTTACAGTGCTAACGGCTCAAATAGACAATTCGAATAAGAAATATTAAAATAACCAGCTTATATAAATCGAAACATTCAAAATTCGCGCATCTGCCACTTTTCGTTTATGTTGCTTGTCTTGTTGAGGTTAAGCATTAAAACTTCAAAATTACGGGTTTTAACACTAAGCAAAATAACTATAGTTTTAACGTTAATTACGGGTACTAATTAGTTTTAATGTTGTTACATTTATGAAATTCAGAATCTCCTTGGCAGTATATATAAAAAATCAATATTGAATAATCAATAAACCAATATTATCTCTTTCATAAATATTTCTTGTCATTACTGATTCTAAAATTCGAGATAATATACCAATTGATTTTGACAACACGCCAACCGCCTATATCGTAGCTAAAGTTGGTAAGAATGGTATTGGAAAATTGGTTGCTTTAAAAATAATTTATTTCTGCTTTTAAGGAAAATCCTTTTCATTTTACAACTAAAGTGATGTCATTTGAAAACCTTTTAAGTACTTTTAGGTTTTATAGTTCAGCCACAACGGCCTCTACTTAGACAGTTGTGGTTCAGCATTGCAAACATCGTTTTTAATTTTCGTAAGTATTCACTAACCTAACAATAATATAGGTACAATTTTTACAGATGCATTGGTATTGGTATTCACTAATCATAAATGACGCAATTTTTACCAAAATTAGCACCATACTAAATATATTGGGTGATGCACAGCACAGAGTAGAGCAACAGTGGACCCGTGGTATCACAGTAATTACATTTCTAGCTTGACTTACCGTTTACAGAAAGGTTGACATTAAAAGAAAAACGGGATGTTAGATTGATTTATACAACTCCATGTATATTTTTCCTATATAGAAGGATGTGATTAATAAGTGATAATCATTTAAGTGATTATCGCTTGGTGGCCACATTGTAATTGTCATTTTTTGACAAATTATTTCAGAAGTCATTTCTGTCAGTTCTTGTTACAAAATGGCGAAAGAAAGATAAAAATGTTTAAGATAAGAAGGATATATGTACTTTATTTCGTTGTATAATCTTTTGAATACAACTCGATGTTTCGGGATTACCTAATACTTTTACCTGACACACAACGCGATATCGGCATCGCTACTCCTCCTTCGGAGTCGTAGTGTTGCCGGGTAAGTGTAAGGTTACACTGGATGCGGATGCGTGCGATTTTTTAGTCGTCAGTGCGCTTACGACATCGCAACTAGTGTTGTAAATATCCGTATTCATTAGATATCCGAATCATACGGAATCGGAATCAGCTAATATCCGTATCCATTATCCGAATACGAATCCATTTCTTGACCCGCGCGAAAGCGGTTACAGATCATGTATAACGTATGCATGCAACAGACTAAAACATTTTCTATCCGGATACACGGCTAGGTAGGTCGATGCGGTATCGGTATCATACCATTCGAAGTCGAAGTTTAGGGATAAGAAGGCACCGCGTCGCGCCGTTCTCGTTTGAATTCGGTTCGGGTGAGGCGGGACCAGGCGGGACTAGTTTAACCAATGGGTCTCATCTCATATGATACCCGTTACCCCGATAACTATGCCATCTTTTCTTAGGAAATGTCATTAGAAAGAGAAAGCACAAGATCAAATATGCCAAATCGCAGACCGTGTTGTTCGCTTACACTCGATTCCGATTCCGTTTTCTCTTTGCACTTTGCATTAGTAACCACCCGATGCGAATTTATTTTGATTCCGAATCCGTATTCAAGTTCTCGGCCGGTTCCGGATAATCCGGATTCTTTTAATATTCGGATCCAACGGATTTTTGGATACGTATCCTTACATCACTAATCGCAACTAAAAACAAATACAGTGCCATCGTACAGTAGACTGTACGATGGCAGCGAGTGCACACGTGTGTGCCCGTTGCTCCGATAATTTTATCGTTAGTCAAAAGTTAGTTACTTGTAAATTCTGTAATGAAAGTTATCATCTTCAGTGCGTACAAATAAAGGATCAATTGTATAAAGCGATCAATGATTGCAAAAACTTGATTTGGTATTGTGATGAATGTGTCATAGTGGTTGAAGAAAGACTAAATATTGCAAAAAAAATTGAAAACATAGAGCGGTATGTGGCTGAAAATACGACAACTACAGGCGAGATACTAAACAAATTGGAAAATACAAAATATACAGGGAAGAATGAACAATGGTCAAGTATCGTCAAAAAGAATAACTTTCCGCCATTGATAATAAAACCTAAAAATTCCAATCAAAACAGTGCTGCGACGAAGAACGCCGTCACGCAAAAAATAAATCCCACGGAATTATCAGTTGAGGTAAAAAAATGTAAACAGGTCGGTCAAGGCAGCATTGTTATTGAGTGCAATGATAAGGAGTCTCTTAAAAAACTGCAAAACAAGGCGGTCGCTGAACTTTCTCAAAATTATACCATTGAAATTCCGAAAATAGCAAACCCGAAGATCGTCATTATTGGCATGAAGGACCAATATTTAAACAACGAAGAAGACCTTATCTCAAGGATTAAACAACAGAGTTGTCTTGCAGCAAGTGATAAAGACGCCAGTATTAAAGTCATTAGGCAGTATGTGTCAAAAAATAAAAAATTAAATAATGTTGTTTTGGAAGTACCACCAAAGGTTTTTAAACCTCTCATGAAAACTAAAAAAGTGTTTATGGACTGGGACAGTTTCCCTATTTATGAATACATTGGTGTGTTACGTTGTTACAACTGCTGGAAATATGGGCACAAAGCTGCACACTGTCAACAAAAGCATGCTGTTTGTCCGTTATGCAATAGAAATCATAAAAGTGATGCATGTACTTCAACCGATAAAGAATGTACAAATTGTAAATATGCCCACGAAGTTTTAAAAATCCCAAATATAGATTATAGACACACTGTGTTTGATAAACAGTGCATCTGTTACCAGAGAGCACAAGAAAGGGTTAAATCCAGGACACGATATATAAAGCAACTAAAAGATATAACCATCGACTCTCAATCGTTACAAAAAGTATTACTTTTGCATATAAATGTTCAAGGACTTACGTCAAACATGACAGAAGTAAAACAGTTATTACATGATCGAAACCCTCTTATTGTCTGTGTAACTGAGACGCATATTACGCCAGATATTGATGATCAAGAACTTTCTATACCTGAATATTCTACACTGATCTGCTACTCAAATAGTAGACATACCGGCGGAACCATTATTTACTTAAAAAAATATTTAAATTTTACAGTGATCCGTAATGAGGATGTCAATTATTGTTGGTGGGCACTTTTGATAAGGGTCCAAATAAAAAAGGAATTTCTTGTGGTGGGGGCTCTTTATAGATCCCCAAATTCAAATGTTAATCTATTTTTAAATTATCTTGAACAAATGCTTAATGATGACATTCTCCACAAACAAAAAACTGTACTTATGGGTGATCTAAATATCGATTTATTAAAAAATGACAGTGATGCGAAAAACTTTACAAAGAGCATTCAAGCAGCAGGTTTTAAACAAATTGTTATGCAGGAAACACGAGTTACCAATATGTCATCCACTCTAAGTGATCACATAATCACAAACGACTTTTATGCCAAGGAGGTCCAAGAGATTTTTCTATGTTAGGAGACCACGAAATTATTGGCACTGAACTGGAATTTGAATCTACTATGGAACGATCAAAATTTATATTTTATCGTAATTTAAGCGCAGAAGCAATAAGTAACCTAATAGAAGAATTAATAGGTGCAAACTGGAATTATACATCAACTGACGTAAATAAGCTGTACTTAGATTTTATAAAAATTATTCAAGAGGCAGTAGATAAGATCGCTCCACAACAAAAACATTTAGTAACAAAATATCCATGGATATATCAGTGGCTTTAAAACAAGCACAACAGAATAGAAACAGTGCATATAGAAAGTTTCGTTTAACAGAGAATATAGACGATTGGAGAGACTATCAAATTAAGAGAAACAGGGTGACTTCCGTAATTCGAAGTGAAAAAATAAAATATTATGATCAAAATATAGACAGATGCAAAGGCGATGGGAAGAAAATGTGGAAAACCCTAAAAAACCTAGTGGGAAACAATAGTCAAACTACGGATTTCACAGCAATCGACTTTGGAAAATATAATGGGACAATAGAAGACAACTTTAATAATTTTTATTCCGATAGCCTTGACGAAATCGCCGCTACTATAGAAAAAAGACAGTGGGTTTCTAATATTAACAGAAACAATAACAACTTGGTTACATTAAAAACTATTAATCTTTCGGAGTTAAAAAAAGTTGTATATGGGTTTAAAAATAAAAGTACGAGTGACGATTTGCTGAACATTAAAATGGTGAAAGATTTGTTTTGTGTAATAGGTTATCCCCTTCTGTATTTAATAAATACATCTTTAGCTACTGGAAAAGTACCTAGTGAATTGAAAACTAGTATCATTGTGCTTATACCAAAGGTGTCTAAACCAAAGTGTTCCGTCGAATTCAGGCCCATTAATTTACTCCCTGTCGTCGACAAAATTATTGAGACAATCGTTTCTCAACAATTAAAAACTTATTTTGAGACTAATGAGTTACTGTTTGTTGGGCAGTCTGGATTTAGAAGTCAACATTCCTGTGAATCGGCCCTACAGTATGTATGTGCAAAATGGAGGAACTTTATAAACGAGGAAAAAATAGTGCTCAGTGTTTTTGTTGATTTGCAACTTGCTTTCGAAACGATTGATCGTAAGATTCTTATGGAAAAGTTATTGTTATATATGGTATAAATGGTATTGCTTTGGACTGGATACATGATTATTTAGATAATAGGTATCAGAAAACAAGAGTAGATAGCAGGCTATCGAATAGCAGGGAAAGTAGATGGGGTGTACCCCAAGGAAGTGTTTTGGGCCCTCTTTTGTTTGTTATTTATGTTAACGATATTCGCACAGTTTTAAAAAATTCTTTTGTCAATTTATTTGCCGATGACACTCTTATTTGTGTTGCAGGAAACAATTTTAGGGAAATTACTGATATTTTAAACAATGAACTTGAACTATTGTATAATTGGCTTTGCCAAAATAAATTAAAATTAAATGTTTTAAAAACAAAGTGCATGATAGTAGGTTCGAAAGTGAACTGCAAAAAATATTCAGATTTAGGTTTAACACTGAAAATTAATGGCACCACGATAGACTTTGTTTCAGAAATGAAATACTTGGGTATTTTTTTAGATTCTCAGTTAACTTTTACAAATCACGTCGATTATCTTTGTAAAAAATTAGGTCAAAAAATTGGATTTTTTTGTCGTGTTTCTAATTGCTTATCTCAATGGGCCAAAACACTAGTTTATAATACCATTATTCAACCGCATTTTAATTACTGTTCTTCTTTGTTGATAGCATGTACTCAAGAAAATATATATAGATTACAAATACAACAAAATAAAATAATGCGCATAATTCTTAATTGTAATAAATACACGCCGATAAGAACAATGTTACGCACCTTGAATTGGTTGTCTATAGAGCAGGGCATTAAGAGGGCCAACCTAATTTTGATATACAAAATTGAACATGGGCAGCTACCAACATATTTAAGTGTTTTTCTTGAAAAAAGATCCAACTCTGTTGAATATAATATTCGCTCTAGACAAAATTATAGTATTGAGTTGGTTCGGACGGCAAGCTTACAAAAATCTTTATTTTACGAAGGTCTTCGCCTTTTTAATGCTCTTCCAGAGGCGTTGAAAAATGCCTCTAGCTTGGCGGTTTTTAGTAAAAACGTGTTCGAATATTTACGGAATTCATAAAAATGTAACTAAGTAGTATTAGCATTTTGTAGTTGTATGTTTTTTTGTATTTACTAGCCAAGTGCTAAATAAACACATTATTATTATTATTATTATTATTTGAAATGTACGCGGTTACAATGGATGCGTTTTAGTCTGATGTGATCGTACGCGCGCTGCTTACGACAGTCGGATGAAAACAAACAGGTTTGTTTTTTCGTCTATTGTCGGACGATGTTTAGGTTCGGTTTTAGGTAGTTTGTCTTTAAAAAATGGATGTAGAAAAGTTAATTTCATGTATTCAGGCCAAGAAACCGATTTTAACAAGTAAATGTTGAAATGTCGAAGAAAACATTCTGAAATATTCGAAAAACCTTTTGTGGTTGCTCTTTTATTTGTTTAAAAAGGGTCACATATTCACCTCCTTGATCTCTTTTCAAATATATGTATATTATTAACTGAATATATCGTTGATTATTTAAAATAATATATTTTAAACAGGAATTTATTAGAAAATATAATTCGCGTTGTTCCTCGTTCATTTTAAAAATCTACTCTAAAATATCGCACGCATCACATTGCCGGTATGTAACCACGCGCGCGTGCGACCATTAATCGTACGCGCACTGACCATTAAAAAATCGCACGCATCCGCATCCAGTGTAACCTTACACTAACGCGTTTCGTGTCAGGTAAAAGTATTATTCGGTAATCCCGAAACATCTTGTGGTATTACATTCGAGAATTGGAATCTTGATTTTCTTTAAAATTTTAAAATGTTTTTGACGTATTAGGCCTCTTAGATGATTAGCAATACTGTCAGTATTACCATTATTACTGATATCAAATCATCCGTTCGCAATTTTGTACAGTAAAATTATCAACATAAAACCTCTCTTTTAAAATAATCTAAAGCCGCCGAAAAAGTAAAAGTTTGCATAGAAAGGTTCCTCCATGTCAAATTCCTTAAATAACTTAAAACACATGGCCCAGTGGCGCTGTTGCATCATCAAGCCTCGCTATCCTCCCCCACCGAAGGGAAACGCGGATACTTAAGTCGTCGTCGAAAGATATTCTAATAAGTCCGCGGTCCGCGGAGCTGCTTATCGCGCTGTAAGTCCTCCTCTGCCTTTGCTCACCTCTCGCCTAAGCCCGTTGAGCCATCGTCGAATGGACTCGCGTCTACAGGGACCCCGGAATTTCGGCTGCTTGGCTTCTTGACGTTTGACCCGATTAATTTTTTGCTCGGAACCTTTAAAAAGACAAAACAAAATTTTTATGGAGGAAGGAGTATTTCCAATACACTTTTTAGATGCGATTTCCTAATTTTGTATATTTTAAATGACAAAAATTTAAAAAAAAGTTCCGTCCGGGCACGGAATCGAACCAACGCCTGCGGGTCAATAAGCGAATCCTTTAACCACTGGACTATGCGGCTGATGCTACAAAATCGGTAAACTTGTTAACAACGCAAACTGAAAGCTTCAAACGTCAAGCAGCCGAAATTCAGGGGTCCCTGTAGACGCGAATGTCGAATGGTAGCGCTCGATTCCTGACTGAGACAGGCGCTTGAATGCTTTACGACCAATTGCAAAAAATGCCGGCATTTCGCGAACTTCAAAGAAGTGACTAGACTATTTAGAATATCTTTCGACGTTGCTTAAGCGCTCGACGCGACCGGGAAAAGGCATTCAGATTTATATTTTCCTCTTTTTAAAAGTTAAGTCGTTACGCTGCCAGTCGAATTTTTCATATTGTTGCCAAAGAAAGAAAGTAAATTCGCATTCTTTGAATTATTGGGAGATACCCTGTACGCCTATTTAACCCGACGGCCCAGTATACTATACTGGACTGGGACGGACGTCATATAATGACGAGGGAATGCTCTCAATAACAGAATTGAAAGATTAATCAACTTACCTGTAAGGATGATTAATCGTAATTTTCCGAGCTTGTCCGTAGATATAATTACAACTCTTTAGTATCCGTGAATCATGTTCTTGGCACGACGTTTAACGCAAAAAACTTTGTTTACCATCTTATCACCAGCCGGTGTACCGGACCTGTTAATCATTCCGTTTTTGCGCAAAATCGCTTCTCTGGGTATGTTGCTGGTGAGAGAGGGTGGGTTTGTAATTATATCTACGGACAAGCTCGGAAAATTTCGATTGATCATCCTTACAGGTAAGTCGATTAATCTTTCAATTTTCCTTCGCTTGTCCTTGATATAATTACAACTCTGTAGATGTTTAGAGTAAAAGCGATTTTCTTTCTGGCGAAACATTTATTTCATAAGAGAAAATTTGAAACAAAGTAGTATATAGCCAAGTTTTAAACCAAATATATATAGGTATATACTCATTTTTTTTCTACAACCTAAAACTATGTTTAAATATCTATAATGTAAGGTTATATTAATAATAAATGATATTTTATGTATGAAATGCGTTTTTTTTTACTTCCCTATATTTAGAATTGTTTCGGCAAATTTTTCCCTAGGTTCGATCAGAGGTCTGTTATAAAATTTGAAAAAAGTATTAGAGGTTGGAGCCCAACCAGCAGTCTCTCTTATTATGTCTATATTGACTCCTGTTCTGGAGGCAGCTGAAGTTGCTGCATGGCGAGTACTGTGGCTAGAAAACATTGTGGTGTCAATTCCTCCTAATTTTAGGACAGTTTTGAGCCATCTACTTATGGTTTGGGAGGTTGCTGGGTGGAAAGGCCTTTTATGAGTTAGTATTAAATAATCCTGATTTTCGCGATACTGTGATGTTTTTTCTAGATACGTTTCGATGGTATGGGCCACGCATAATTCAGGTGCTTCGCGAAAATAAGGAAATATTAAACATGTTTGATATTTGTTCAGGGCTGATGTTTTAATCCTCTCTGATATTCGAATTTCTATTTTTTGTTCCATTCTTATTATATCCCTGATTCTTATCTTTGATAGAGTTTGTGCCCTACAGGCTGATGTGATTGCCATCAAAAACACAAGTTTATATGTTAGTTTCTCTATATTTAAAGTATTTAATGGGTACCAAGTTTTTAAAACCGATAACACAGAATCCGGATTCCACGTGAATGAATATTTTGGTTTTGGAGGTCGTATTTTTGCTACACCTTTTAAGAACCTATTTATACTTTTTTGCTCTTGTTCACTAGGAGAGAAAATTAAATTCATGGCCGATCTATAAGTATTGATTACCGAATAAGAGACGCCGTTATCAAACGTATGTTTTAAAAAATCCAAATAGTTTGCTAAAGTGTATTTTAAAGGATCTATATACTGTTTTTGCTGACAGAAGCCCCAATATTTTTTATAACAACTATGGTATTGATTAAGGGTGCCCTCTGTCAGTGAGTTGATCATGGTGGAAACTGCTGTTGCAGGTACTCCTTTTTCCAAAAACGCGAGCCTGATAATTTCCCTGCCACCAGGGAAAGGTTTTTGGAAAGGGGATGCTCCGTTCTAAAGGGAGATAAAAGTAAATTAGAATTAGGCTTAAAACAAATTGGTTTTTGTAGTAACAGTTTTTGAAAAACTGGGTACCACGGTTGGGAGGGCCAGTTTGGGACTACCACTATGCCTGAAGCCTTTTCTTGGATAATTTTGTCTAACACTCTCGCAATGCATGAAAAAGGTGGAAACGCGTAAAAATAATATTTATTCCAAGCAAGTGTAAACGCGTCGGTTGAAAAAGAACTTGGATCGGGGAACCAGGAAATATATTTTTTGCATTTTTTATTAATTCTGGAAGCGAATAAATCTATTTCAGGTTCTCCGAAGATCTGCCGGATATTTCTGAAAGCGTAATGGTTTAATTCATATTCGGTGTCGATTGATAATGATCTAGACTCTTTGTCAGCCAGGTTTTCAGATGATGTGATGTAACTTGCAAAAACAAGGATGTTTTTGTTTTCACACCATTCCCAGAAAACCTTAGTGACCTCATTTAGGTGTGGAAATTTCACACTGCCTCCTCGGTTTATACGTGAAATGGCGGTTTGATTATCAATTCTTAGTAAAATACATATATTATTCTTATTTTTAGTTAGTGACTTCAATGCTTAATAAGCAGCTTTTATTTCTAATAGGTTTATGTGTAATTGGCTCTCTTTTTCATCCCAAAACCCGTGGAATGTTTTTTCGTCACAAAAGGCCCCCCAACCCGATGTTGAGGCATCTGAATAAATTTCCAAGGCAAATGGTTGTTGTTTTATGTCTTGTCCATTTCCTACATTTTTTCCCCACCACGACAGTTCGTCTTTAATCGATTTTGGGATTTCCATTTTTTTGTTGTAATTTTTATAATCTTTTTGGATAGCTAAGTGTTTAATATGTTCAAAAACTTTTAAATGAGCAAAACCGTATTTTGTTGCAGGACATGAAGCAACTAATTTGCCTATTAATTGTGCCAGGTTCCTCACTGTACACCTACTTTTCTTTTTAAACTCTTTGATCTTTAATTTTATATCTAGGAGTTTTTCTTTAGGTAGCCTTATTGTCATATTTAAAGTATTGTATGAAAAACCCAGAAAAGTAATAATTTGTCGTGGTTTTAAACTACTTTTCTCTATGTTAATTATAAAACCTAAATTCTCTAGGAATTTTTTGGTGGTATTTACATTTTTTTCACATTCTAATCTATTATTTGCTATAATCAACTGAAAATCAAACTGAAAGAATATTCAGTTTTCTGAGAAAACAAGCAACCTGTCTAAGTAACTTTGTGAAAATAAAAGGGGCTATATTTAAGCCGAAAGGTAGTGAATTAAATTCATACAAGGTCCCCATAAAACAAAACGTCAAGTATCTTCTGTAGGTTTTCTTTACTGAAACTAGAAAATACGCGTCTTTGAGCTCGATTTTTGCTAAATAGGTATTATGGTTTATGAGTTTTAACGCCGTTCTGTGGTCCTCTAATTTGAAGTGTGGGACGTCCAGGAAAGTGTTAAGTTTCTTTAGATTCAAAATGAACCTGTTTTCCCCATTGGGGTTTTTTCTTAAAAAATATGAAGAAAGAAATTGGTCTTTAACTGGACGACATTTTGACACAGCCCCGATCTCTATTAACTTCTTAATAGCAATCAGATAGTCTTGATAGTGACCTTTTTGAATATTGATTTTGGGTTTATAATACTGCTTTGGCTTTTTATTAAAGGAAAGACTTATCCACTTGATCCAACTTAACACTTTTTTGTCTAAAGTAATATTTTTCCACGCATGTGAAAAATTGCTTAAGCGACCCGCATATTTATTTACCTTATCGTCGCCACTTATGTTCGGCGATGGTAGTATCTCTGTGCCTTGGACTGTGGATATTTGCTTCTTCCCTTTGAAACCTTCTCCTCCCCCTTCCTTTCTTTGAATCTTCCCTTGTATTGTGTCCGCTGGTAGTTTAAAGGTTGGTGTTGTCTTTGTTGGACGCCTGAGGTTCCGGCAGCTGTTTTCCCAGGGAAAAACCTTTTCAGGTCTGCGCTCGACTTTTTCAGGGCCTGATCATTTTTAAAAATTTCATGAAAGTCTTTGCCAAACAGATATTCATCCATTTTTATTGTTTTTGCAACTTTAGCACAATCCGTGTGCAAATAAGGGATAATTTTGTACTTCCTGTGAATGGACAGTGCATTGTGTGCATTTGCAATTAGCTGGCTAGCTTCACCTAATATTTTGGTATTGTTTGCTTGGTCTGCAACTGGTAAGTTTTGACCGATCACAGTGGCAATGGCCGATAAACCGTGTGCTAATTGTGACTGCACGGCCGTGATGAACTTGTCGTGCTTTGTAGCCGCTTCTGGTAGGCATGGTTGTATTTCCTCATTAATTTTTGGTGGTACCAAAACTAAACAATTTTCAGGAATTTGAAATTTTCCCATAATTTCGTTCCTCTGGGCGTTGGGTAGCTCATTTTGTAAAACCTGACACCAGCGTAAGGCTATTTCCTCGTGCATAGGAGCCCCGATTTGTGTGTTGTCCGTTGGTTTGGCCCCAAAAAAATCGAAATTAATTTCCGGATGCTCAGTTTGCTGCTTTTCAAATTCATTTTCCGTATTCCCCATTGGTTCATTTTCCGAGGAAGAAGAGTCTGCCAAAGAAGAAAAAGGAAGATACAGATCTCTTTATATATACACACATATACATTTACACATTTATATATTTTTTGTCAACGCATGTTGATCTGAGAGGAGGGAGAGAGGGAAATCGCATGATTTCCCTCTCTTTTTACTACTGTTTTACCGTTTTCCTCTTTCTGCCAGTAATCGCCCGATTTGGCTCTCTTTTTGGTCATCGCATGTTGCCACAAGAGTGTATTCCCTCTTTAAAATCACTTGATTTCAGTTTATTTTAAAACCTAAAAAAAAAATTTAAATCATGTTTCCTACCTGAATTTTCGCAGGAAGATGAATCCGTAGAAGAATCACTTGATTTTAACAATTTTATCCTATCCTCGATTTTCTTTAGTCTTTTGTGTAGTTTCCTTACTTCGCTTTCTTTCCCCTTACTGTCTCTTTTTCGTTTAGGCATTTTTTCGTAACAAACTGGGGTATAAACGCACAAACACGCGAAAGAAGAACTGTTAATAAATTTCGCCTTGCACTTCGAACACGACAAAACGGAATGATTAACAGGTCCGGTACACCGGCTGGTGATAAGAAGATGGTAAACAAAGTTTTTTGCGTTAAACGTCGTGCCAAGAACATGATTCACGGATACTACAGAGTTGTAATTATATCAAGGACAAGCGAAGGAAAATTAAATCCTGGCGATCTATTATTAAAAGAGTTGGTTCGTTTCACTTGTTAGAGATATGTATGCCGATTTAACCCGACGCACGGTGATCGATTTGGATAATCTAGTAATCTAGCTGGACAAAAATAAATACAAACCGAAATGTTGAAATTACTTTTTAATTTATTTAATTTGGTAGTAAATTTGTTGGTATAAATCAAGACCTACTTCCTAATATTAAAATTTTATAATGTAATAGTCGAAAATCATTCACATTTTTACAGCAACTTTTATTGTACAAATATTATGTAATTATAGTATTTAATATTGATAAAATTTGTAGTTAAGTTTAAGAAAAATATACTTACTTCTTAGTAATTAGAGTAGAGTATTTGTGTCAATATTAAAATAGTATATTACATAACAAGTGTTAAAAGTGGCATTTTTCACACGAGTGGGAATGTACAATAATTTTCCTACGATCACAAAAATATTTACAAAAAAACCTCAATAATTTCTGTCTTTTAAAACCCTCACTTTCAACACTAATATTTTCATCAAGTGTGCTGAAAATAAAACAAATGAAATTGGCACCATCTATTTCAATGTCATGTTGACAAGTACTTTTCACCACGTGTGTTGTAATAGTATATTACATAACAAGTGTTGAAAGTGACATTGTTCACACGAGTGGGAATATTGTCGCACGAGGCGACAGCCGAGTGCGATAATCCCACGAGTGTGCGAAAATTACTTTCACACGAGTAATGTACAATATTTTTCCTACGACCACAAAAATATTTACCAAAAATCCTCAATTTCTGTCTTTTAAAACCCTCACTTTCAACACTAACATTTTTATCAAGTATGCTGAAAATAAAACAAATGAAATTGGCACCATCTATTTCAATGTCATGTTGACAAGTACTTTACAACACGTGTGTTGTAAAGTACTTTTCAACACGCGTGTGATATAAGGCACTTTCTCGTCAAGTTAACCGTGCGTTTTTTCTCACTTTCATAGGTGGTCGTAGGAAAAGAACTTTTCAACACGCGTGTGATATCAGGCACTTTCTCGCCAAGTTCACCGTGCTTTTTTTCTCACTTTCATAGGTGGTCGTAGGAAAAAATTATTTAACACAAGTCAAGTACAATCAATGATTTATTAAGAATGGATACGGGAGGATTTAACATTCTTTGAAGCCAAAACAAACCATTCTAAGCGACACTGTAAACACAATTTGTAAACATTGGCCACATCTTATTTTACCTTGTATTTTTGTACAAAAAATACGTTAGAAGCATCACAAGATTTACTAAAAGTAATAAAAGGTCTAAAATATTTTATTTTTCTGCTAAATAATAAAAAATTTAAGTTAAAAAGATTTTATTATTTGTAGGTTATATTATTTCTAAAGGTTTATTTAAAGTCGCTCCGAGTCATTTATAAATCTATAAGTCGCACTTTTTCTTTTCTGGTTCATTAGACAAAGACGTACGTGTAACCCAGTGTTCAGACCGAGGTTCAGCCGTTTTCCTAAGCAACCAGCACAGACAGCAACACTTCTGAGCTCCAACATTCCAATGCTCTTTTATCTCTGTCTACTACCATTCTTAATTCAATTACTATTTCCTTCAAGTTCGTAAACTGTACCCATAGGGGAAGATGTTTTCATGACAAACAACAAATATAAGGCTTCACGTTCAATACGCTCACAGTATACGGAATATCGAATCCTTTCTTAATAAATCCATGAGTACAATAGTGTATGATAATAAATAAAATGGAACTTATAATCTAAACAAATAATACATAACATAATTACTTACAAATAATGTAAAACACAGAAAAAATGTTACAAATAATTACAACTTATTTAATAATATCAATATCTAAAAATATCTAGGCGGAACAAAGTACTTTAATTTTAATAAAATATCCGTAAAAACTATAAAGATCAGAATTTATTTTTTTAAAATCTGTCTTATGTATTCTTCAGTTCAGTAAAAGAGCGTTTAATTTAAAAGTTTTACGGCTCTATTTAAAGGTTACTTAATCGCTAAAATCGTTAAAAATCTATGTACTTTTCCTCCATTTGTCCTTTAGGTGAACACAAATTATTCTCTACAGTCTTTCTAATACTTGCTTTCACATTGTCGTAACAGTCAGTTAAATTTAAATATTCCATCACAAACTTGTACACATCGTTAACATCCTTGTTAACACGCCATACATCAAAAATGGTTTGTCGCCGTAAAGGAACACATGATCGCTGGAAATAAAATAACTCTTAGTTACGGGTCCCTACGGCCATAATTTTTATATTAATGAAATTTTAAATTGTTTTTATACATACTGCACTACATTTTAGAGTGGAGGATGGTGGAGAATTTTTTCTAGGGCTACGAAATGTTTAAAATATAAAAAAAATTGTTGAAATTTAAAATATAATGTTATAATATAGGAAACGATATTTGTTAAATATTATATGAAGGATAAAAAGTACTTACTCTTAATTATCAATAAAATAAAGGAAACACAATTTTTCCACAACCTCACAGAGTTTAAACCAACACATGCACAAAGGCCAAGTATGTAATGAGGTCTACTACCTGAAGTTTAACCCCTTATATAGTGTTGGGATCACTCGAGTGAAACATAGCCTACCATCCGGTTTTTTCAATAACCTGAATCATCCGGTTATCATCGGTTATAATTCGAGTGACGAAAATTCGGTTTTTATTTTCCAACACGTCTCCAATTAGTTGTTGCCCGCATGCCAATCACTCACTGCGGCTGGCAACGTTGCTATTGTTGGTATCACTCAAGTGAAAAATCACTCGATCACTCGGTTGTTGCAATCATCGACATCACCGGATTATTAAAGCCAGTACCGAGTTATAAGTTTGAGTGAAAACCGTCGCTCGTAATTGTCCACCGAACGCCGCACGTAGTGTTGGGATCACTCGAGTGAAAAATAACCTATCATCCGGTTTTTTCAATAATCTGAATCAACCCGTTATCATCGGATATAATTCGAGTGACGAAAATTCGGTTTTTACTAAACTACATATACATTTATCAATATAAAAGAACCATTGTTCGGCTCGCCACAAAGCACAACGGAGACTAGATTGACGATAAAGATAAATAAAAATATTGAATTCTAAGAACTTTTAACTTTTAACCCTTTGCTTCAACACCGATGTATGTAAACATTCGCATTCGAATTCGTGTGAAAATATGACGAGTGATAAATTAGTTTTTAAAATAAAATCATTTCAATTCTCAGTAGTCAGTAATTCCCAATACAAATGCTGTAGATGAACGATGAACCGCCAATATTAATATTAGTATTCGAGTGAAAAACCGGTTATCATCCGGTTTTTATAATCACTTGAATACTCTGTAGTCGGTTATTAAAATAAGTCGGTTATTCCCAACACTCCCTTATAAAAAAGGAAGTAATGAATGGTAATAAATAAGATTTATATGTATTTTATTACTTACTAGCGAGTACCCGGTAAGTCAAGTTGTGTAAACAGAATGTTACTAGAAATGACATGTGTCATCGGCCGCCATTCCAATCTTGCGTGAGATTGAGTATAGTGGAATGTGGAACGTATATTTTATGATTCCTAAATTAATACTGAATTATGCAAAAATTTTCCTTTCGAAATTTAAATACCGAATCTAATTTATGATATGAACCATTATTTGCCAATTTTGTAATTAAATTTTTGGACTAATAATTTAGTAGGCCAAAGAGTCGTTCAAAAAAATTGCTAAGTTGCTTTGTTTAGATTGTTTAGAAATACATACATATGTACATATACCTAAATAAGGCATCATTCACTGATAAAAATTGTTTCTGAGTGAATGCAATTTAATATTATTACTAGGGTTGCCACCTGTCCTTTTCTGGAAAGGACAGTCCTTTTTTAAAGAGTTTTGCCCTTTCATCTTTTTTTAGCTTAAAATGTCCTTTCCAAAGCCCCAACTGGTTTTCAGACCACCTGGCTGGCGCATTTTTGCAATTAAAATAATTTTAAAAATTAAAAGTGATATCCTAAGACTGCTGAGAGCATTATTCGTCGTTTGTGTTGATGAAAGTTGCGTGCGTTTCGCCTGAAGTTCATCAAACCCATCATCAAAAAGAAGAGAGAACAAAACAAAAATAACCACAACCTACAATCGAAGAGCGAATTAAATGGCGAGATGAAAAAAACAGGTGCATAGTTGATTTGGGGTCATCCATTAATTACGTCACACATAAAGGGGGAGGGAGGGGGTCCACAAAGTGTGACAAGATGTGACAAGGGGGGGGGAGGAGTCATAAGCTTCGTGACGTCACAATTTAAAATATTAAAACAACTAAATAGGGCATAGGGCCACGGGCGAAATGAACGTTATATAAGTATGTTATTTTGAAGTGTAAAATTGTTTGCCTTTGGTAACATACACCGAAAGATCGATATCGCCTTTGAAAAAGCCGACGTAAAGGGATTTATTGTTTTATTATTTGTTTGCAATGTTACCAGATCTACCGTTTACCGGTAGATCTATCGTTTTCTGCTCCGACCTACCGCCCTACCGTTTACGAACCTGATTCTATCGTAACTTTTAATCTGAATAATGTACAGTGACCGCCAGTGGCGGCTCGTGACCTAAAATTTGGGGGGGGGACACAATTCACAATTTCAAATTTCTCTATGTCAATGTGCTAGGTATAAAAAGGCGAACATTTCTGGGATAATATAATATTATTTTTAATCTTTCATAAGTTCACATATTTCTGATAGCTATTTTTAAAATTAAAACCGACAAAATAAATTTGGGGGGACCTGTGCCCTTCCTAGCCCCCCCGACGAGCCACCTCCGGTGACCGTCCGAGTCTGCAAGTCTACACCATATGAGAAACTTTTTTAAAATTTGATTAAGATCAAATTTGACTTTGGCATCAATTTTTGCTTGACCAAGAATCTTAAATGACATAGTCACGTGATCCATGATAGCTGTCAAAAGTACCTAAAAATGGTATTATTTCTAAAAATTTTGAAAAATGAAATAGTAAAAAGTTGTGTGGCTTGTCATCGAGATTCCATTATTAAAGTTTTGTTCAAAAATTTTAACTTTTAATTTTTACATATTTTTTTAGCATCATAAATTTACTTATATTTTTAAAGTTTATTTCGTTATTATTAAGTTTAAACGCCATATTGCAACGTTTTAGGCCAAGCTGCCACGCTCTTTTCCGCACAGAAGAAGAATTTTACTTCTACTTACCCTTCATAAATAAAAATTCAAAGTTCGGTAAAAATTAAAAAAAAAAAAATATTGAGAATTTACAAAATTAACTCACGTAAAGAGTTGAGTTGAATGCGAGAGGCTTGCGCATGCGTGCCAAAAAAATGCCCTAGCTCCAATGCCGGAGAGAGGGGGGGTTTAATAAGGGCGCCACTGTTTTTAATGCCGGGTTAAAAACAGAAACCCTCCTAGATAGTGTTGGGATCTCGCCTTCAACTCACTCCGAAACTAAAGTTACCATATTAAAAGAGAAACTAACTGGAAACTGCGTTGTCTGGTGAGGCAAATAAAACACTACCCTTAAAACAAATTTACAATTTATTTACAAAAAAATAACTTGTTGGTCGCGTGACCAGTTTTGCAATTTTTGTACTCAAACCCTGAGGGGGAAATAAAAGGAAAAATATAAAAGTTCAAATTGATTCGTCATTAAGCGCAATATAAAAAAAAATATGCATATATGTATATTATACGGTTACAATCAACTTAATAATAAGAAAAAAAAATTAAAGTTGCCTGAAGGGGTGTCGTCCCTGATGACTATGTCCTGGTTCTAGGCTGTAACGGCCCATGCAGCTACCAGTGACACAAAAGAACTGCCGGTGAAAGACTGGGGTCTGTCTCCCAGCCAAAAAGAAGTTGTGGGGTAGCGGTGTCCCCCAGTAAAAAAAAATATTGGTATCTCCACCAACAAGAAAGAAAGATGGCATCTCCACCCAAAAGAAAGACCCTTAAGCTGTAATGTCGGGTCTACACGTGTGACTGCTAACATCTACGGCTTAGATCCATGAAAATGGGATTCTTCCGGAATAAGGTAACGGCATTCAAAGTCAAACAAAAACGGTATCAAACAACCAAACGGCACCAATTGCCAAACAAAACCCGGAAGAAAAATTCGGGGTCACAACCCCAAATCCTTATGAGCCCAGCAGGGCTGAAAGGGTTGCACCCCTCCCGACTTCAGCCAGCAGCAAGGTGGAAATGATCTCGATTTTCAGTACCCCAACGAATCCAAAATTCATTCATTTTTTTTTCCTCGTCCTCACGCTATAGAGCGGTGCAGAATATTACCGATTCCAACCACGGTAATCGATACCGTCAAGTATCGACAGCGACGGAAACTAACCCCTTAACACGTCAAACGGTCGGGTGTCAAGACTAGGTACAAAAGAAATATATCGCGCCCCGTCCCGCTTATAAGTTCGTAACATATTGTCCGTTATACAAAAATCAAACATCTAAAATAGTATCGACACCTTCTGGATCGACTTAACCGCACGTCCCTACGACATCGTCGCGCGCAGTGCCTGAACCCGGTAGTAACTTAAATGCCCGTTGCATATATCACCGTTTAAAGGAAAAGGTCGCGCGAACTCTATGCATACACAAGTAAACTTAAACCGGTCATTCAGTTGGAAACTATCTAGATCAGAAGTACGCCCCGAAACCGAACCCAAAGGTGGCGCTACCTATATCAATATTATAATTCGGCAATAAAAATATATTATAATTCTTTGCGACAAAAATTAAATGTTATAAAGCAACAGAGCAAAATATGTATTAGCGATTTTTTGACATTAATCCTATTATAAAACAGCCCGTGCCATCATCTGAAAGACGATCCGTAGATGATTCCTGTTATATTTCCAACTCTGAAATGTTTTCCTTTAATTTCTTATAAGGATTTTTAAGCGAAAAAAAAGCGATTTTTTTAGTTTTTTGCTTATAAAATGAAAAGTAATGAAGCAATCTTAATGGTGTAAATAGACAGAGAGTAAATTGTAGAGAATAAAAATACGAACAAAATGAGAAGTCCAACGTCCCGATAGGTGAAGTAGCAACGGAGAAAATCCGGAAAAACCAGAAAATTAAGAGTTTCTTTTTAAAATTTATAAATGGACGATTTTTAAACGTAGGGGGTTCAAACTTTGGGAAAAAGTAGTAATTTATAGCTACTTTACGTGTGCAAAACCCCGACGCTGTCCGACGATTAGTTTTGTCACAATCGTCATTTTCATTTTTCAATACACTATTTTGCAACAGGTCTGGATGCTCTATGGAACGTCCGATTTTAATTATTGAAACGGATTTGAAAAGTACAAGTTTAATTGACCAAAATGTATATTTTAATTTTACCATAAAATGCTACGAAACTGGTTGAAAATGTACGTAAATATGCGTGAAAATGGCCGAGCGCGCGAATGGCTCTCCTACGCTCCTCCGCTTTCCCCACTCACTACTCCACGCTTTCGCGCGCTCAGCCATTTTCACGCATCTTTACGTGAATTTTCAACCGGTTTCGTAGCATTTTATGGAAAAATTAAAATATACGTATTGTTGAATTAAACTTGTACTTTTCAAATCCGTTTCAATAATTAAAATCGGACGATCCATAGAGCATCCAGACTTGTTGCAAAATAGTGTGTTGAAAAATTAAAATGGCGATTGTGGCAAAACTAATCGTCGGACAGCGTCGGGGATTTGCACACATAAAGTACTACTTTTTCCCAAAGTTTGAGCCCCCTACGTTTAAAAATGGCTGATTTATGAATTTAAAAAAAACTCTTAATTTTCCGGTTTTTCCGGATTTTCTCCGATGTTACTTATTCTATCTTGCTTCATTACTTTCCATTTTATAAGCAAAAAACTAAAAAAGTCGCGTTTTTTTGCTTAAAAATGTTTATAACAAATTAAAGGAAAAATTTTCAGAGTTGGAAATATAACATCAATCATCTACGGATCATCTTTGAGAAAATGGCACAGACGGTTTTCTAATAGTATTAATGTCACGACAAATCGCACTATTGCTTGGCCTATTTCTAAAGATGAGGTATACATTTTCTAAAGTTTACAGAGTTTTTATAGCAAAAAAATAAATATTTTATAAAATTCCCTGAGCGCTATTGGACTATTACTTGATTTTTTAAGTGCTACACAGAGCTTATTATTAACGATATCAAATACAACAGTTAGAAAAGCATATCATCTATAGGATTTTAGAATCTAGCCAATATAAAACTTTTTTTATTAAAACTTTTATTTTTAAACTAAAACAGGAAAAAAATTAAAATTTAAAGCTTATTCTTAAAACAAAAAAAAATGTTTACATTTTAGTGTGCCGTCCTTCCCTTTCCATACATTTAATTGTTTTTCTGGAAAACCCTTTTGTAACATTTGCCAGAAATCTTGGTGGAATTTCAAGGCGAGCCTCTCCTATCGTATTTTCCAAGAGATCCACGTTTTGAAATGGCCCTTTACGGTACACTTTTTGTTTGAGATAACCCCACAAAAAGAAATTCATGGCAGTTAGGTCAGGTTTGCTAGGAATACTCAAAATATCTGCCAATCCATTTTCCTCTAAACAAATTGTCTAAAAAAGTTTTGACCTCAACAGTGCTGTGAATTGTTGGTATCACAATATCAATCTTTCCGGTAGTGACATGTTATCAACAACATTGGTTATCTCAGTCCTTAAAAAGTTTAAATAAATTACTGCGTTTAAGTTTTCTCTAAATGAATAGGGCCCAATCAATCTTACGTTAAAAATTCCACACCAGACATTTACTCTAAAACAATATTGCACTTTGCACTCAATTATGAAGCCAGGGTTTTCATGAGCCCATCAGCTACAGTTCTGAGAACTCACTTACTCCCATTTGAATAAAAAGGTGCTTCGTCTGTAAACATTTTTCTTTTGGACGGATTATATTCTATTTCCCCTTGTACCCAGGCATAAAAATCAAAGCTTGCTTCAAAACCTCTTTCTTTAAGAATATTTATAAACTGACGTTTGCTTGTGTTCAATTGCATCTTATAACACATTTTCTTCATGTTCTTCTAGTTCCCAATTTACATGTGGTTTCTTAAAATCATTCAAAACTGTTCCAGTTCGTTTGAATTTGTCCAGAATACATCCAACTGTGGAATGCGAAACAAACTTTTGTGGGTGTTTTTGATTAAAAATATTCCCAGTGTCCCTATTGTCCTATTTTTTACCGTGAATTAAAACTATCTCTATTTTTTCTTCGGTAGTAAGCATTTTTTAATCGATCTTTAAAAAACTTTTACACCAGTTAGTAGTGATTTAGTGACAATTAATTACCGTCCTATGTCAACTTGTCATATTTACATTTGTTTTAAAGTTTACTGTTGAATTAAATTACAATAAAAATGGTCTTTTTCAGTTTTAAAAATTTTAACGATGCTTGTAATAAAAAACAAAAGTTTTTTTATTAACTAGCTTTTAAAATCCCATGGATATGCTTTTTAACTGTTGTGTTTGATATGGGGAATAATAAGCCCTATAGATCTTAAAAAATCGGATAATAGGCCCAAAGCGCTCAGGGAATTTTAAAAAATATTTATTTTTGTGCTATAAAACCTCTGCAGACTTTGGGAAATGAATATCTTATCTTTAGAAACGTTGCAATATGGTGTTTAAACTTAAATAATAACGAAATAAACGTTAAAAACTGAAATAAATTTATTATACTAACAAAATATGTGAAAAATTAAAAGTTAAAATTTTTGAACAAAACTTTACACATAGAATCTCGTTGAGAAACCAAACAACTTTTTCCTATGACATTTTTCGAAATTTTGGCAAATATCATTTTCAGGACATTTTTTTGTAAAATGTAATTTTTGACAGGTAACATGAATCACGTGACTATCTTTATATATGTCATTTAAGGTTCTTGGCCAAGCAAAAATTGATGCCAAAGTTAAATTTAACCTGAATTAAATTTTAAAAAAGTTTCCCATATTGTGCAGACTTTTTGGCGGACACTGTGCCTATATACTATTATCTTATTTCGTCACTGATATTACGGCCGGTATTACAGGTCGCTAAAACTGAAAGTTCAGATGATCTCAGGTTCTTCTGGTCCATGGAAACAGGGTGATTAATTTTTTTCAGTTCAGTTCAGTTTCAGCCAAAAACAATGTAAGAATATTGTTTTTTCTATTGGTTTTGAGTACCTATCTATTGTTTGAGAACGTACCAATTGTTACTTTAATGAAAATATTTTTTAAAAAATAATAATATTGGAAGTGCTGTTTTCATTAAGTTATAAATTTCAAATTGCAAAATGAGTGACGTCACAAAGGGGGGGGGGGTCCACACGAATGTGACAACGTGTGACAAGGACGAGGGGGGTCAAAAAACGATGAAATTTGTGTGACGTAATTTATGGATGACCCCTTTATATAAAGCTGAATTTTTGATTTTACAATTAATTTGAAGGAGACGTGTAACGAATTATCATACGATAAAGAATGACAAAAAATATTATAAGCTGAAAAATCAAATGAAAAATATAGAGTTAAGTTCGAAAAATAGATATTTATTTTTAAAAAATATATGTATATTACTTTTTCCAAAAGCAAACCCAAAATTACAATTTTTGATAAAATGGTGAAAGCGCATTTTTCCGGATTTTCTAATGTCCTTTTCTCCAATTCTGAAAAGGTGGCAACCCTAATTATTACCTTTAAATACTTTTTGTTAAGTATCATAAAGATATAGAGAAAAAGTGTAGTTAACCCTTACACATACTCGATTTTTGCAAGTGTTCTAGACTGAATAAAATTCGTTTTCACTTATACGAATTCCGATAAGACACAGAAATGCAATTAAAAGGAGCATATTAAATCTTCTTATGGAAGTAAGCTATAATATAATAATTTAAAAAAGACGATTATATTTAGCCATAATTGAATACTGTTTGTTTTATGTTCTTTTACAATGATATATTTAAAATATATTATTATAAATAAAATTCCATTTGATCTTTGTCATATTTTTTTAATGACTGGTTTAGAACTAGGAGGTGGGCCCGCCACTTGCAATTTCTTCGGGTTTGTTAATAGCTATACCTGTGGTTCCCAAAGTGTGCACCGCGACTTCTTCACAGGGATGCCGCCGGATGAAACTTATTATAAAAATCGCCGCGATTTTTATAATAAATTTCATATTTTAAATTTTTAATTGAATATGGATTGACAACCTGGCGAAAGCAAACAATTAAATAAGTATACGGAATTTGCTTATTTGATAGTAGATGTTACTATTATGAATATATGAAATCTGTACTGCTGTAACATCTGTACATCTGTTAGCTTCTTGAATTTTCTTGACACTTAGCCCGGCCGCACATCAAAGAAACTTGATACGCGAAATAGGAAGCATGAAACATATTTTATGAAATAACAACACATCAGTAGCAGCTGGTGAAATTTTGAAAAAACATACATGTAAAAATAGGCCAAGTTCTCGTCAGGACTGTGTGTTTTGTTATCTGAATAAAATAACTGAAATGTACAAGTTCCGTGCCCATACGTTATTAGCAGTGTTTTAATTAGCAGAGAAAAATATTGTGTGAATTGATAAATTTACAGACTAAACTTGACACGTTTTCATTAAAGAACTGAGCAATATTGAGACCCTTGAAAACTTGCCAAGTTTGTCTGTAAATTTATCATTTCACACAATAATTTTCTCGGCTTATCAAAACAGTGCTAATAACGTGTAAGCAAGGAACTTGGCATAATTTTTACATTAGAGTTATTTTTTTTCAGATAACACAACACACAGTCCTGACGAGAACTTGGCCTGTTTTTTTACATGTATGTTTTTGGTGGGATTTCATAAGTTTTTGTTCTGATACCAAATGACAACAATTTCAGCTCTGTTTCGAAAAACTTAGAAGTAATAAAGGAGCTATTTAGAAAGGAAAGTTTAAAGGGAAGGTTTTGCAGGAAAAGGTAGACAAAAAACCTGCTTGATATTAATGACTAGATGATGACATAATGGCAATTACCTAATTATTATGTAATAGCTAACTACTTACATTATCCATTCACTCTCTCTCATTCATACGTCATTCCACGGGCGCCCGCGGGGTGGGGGCGTGCCCCTCCTGAGATTGTGAGATTGTCATACTTTTTAATTATTAATGTATTTGTATAAATCACTACAAATAAAATGTTTAAAAATATATAATTTTTTTTATTTTGCCCCCCCCCCCCCCTTGAGAAAAAAGTCTGCGGGCGCCATGCCATGGGCGCCCGCAGGAAGGGGCCGGGGGGGGGGGGGGGGGGGGCGTGGCCCCCCTGAGATTGTAAGATTGTCATACTTCGTACTTTTTGTTGGACGAATTGCTAAATATCTTTCTTTTTATGATAAATGTTGTCTATTTTTCTGATGTTTGAACATCTTTACAAAGCCACGTACAAAAACATCAATTAGGATTAGGAATATTATTGAAACCCAGTCCTAACTCAATGCAACCGGCACGGTAACCAAATTACCATACATTTTCTGCAGTCTGCATGTTTAGTTTATGAAGAAGATTTTAACATGTTTTTTCTTTTTAGTGTTCCGTGCTAAAATTAGCAAAACGGAATCACTTCGGTGTCCGTCCGTCCGTCTATCATAAGCGGTTTTCTCTGAAACTATTGGGCGTAAAAATTAGAAATGTAGCACAGAAATAGTGGTGGCCCAATTATAGACGTGAAATATAAAAAGTTGAATTTTGATTCTGGGAGTTAATTTTAGGGGGTAAATTTGGAAATGGAAAAAAATGAAAGCTTATTGACGGACGAATTTAACAATATGATATATTTTTTATGCGTTTTTTTAAACATTTTTCGGGAAAAACGCCTAAAAATTGCTGTCCCCCACTCTCATCACCAAAAGAGCCGCTCAGAAAAATCTGAAAAAAATCATGAACATTGAGAATTTGGTGTAGATTGAGCCAAAAGTATCGAGATTGAAAAATTCTAGCGCGATCAATTGTTATAAAGAATTTAATTGTTTATTTCCTTATAACTGCTGAACATTTGGTTTTAGAGAAAAAAATTTTGGACAAAAAATATTTCTCACGATGTAAAGAACAACTTTTGTCCTTACACGTTTTTAAAAATTTTTAATTTGGCTCAGTCGAAACGCTCCCCACTCCGCGCATACGCGATGTGATACGGCGTTGGTGCCGTCGGCGGCGGGTATCGCGGGAGATGGGCGGCCAAGGTTTGCTCAGGCTAAGTGGGGGGTTAATGGCATGGAACACTAATTGTGCAAGTATAGCTTGCACTTGACCGAATTTTTCTGATTTTAATTATTAGTGTATTTGTATAAATCACTACAAATAAAATATTTAAAAATATTTTTTTCATTTTGTCCCCCCTGAGAAAAAAGTCTGCGAGCGCCCATGAACGATATCATTATCTAAATAATTTTATTTATAATTACAGCACTATAATTAATTTTCAGTATCCGCAATTTGCAAAATATTTATGTCTTAATGGGTGTATGAATACATTATTGTTTTTAATCATTTATGAACATCAAGATTAATCTATTTTTAATAACCAAGATGTTTAAAAACGTACTGGTAGTTGTTTTTTCACTTTAAATGCCCTATAATAATAAATACTGCTTTCAAGTTAGTTCTATTCCTTTATTTGCAGTGCTGCAACCTGCCCCTCAACAGATGTTTTTCACGTAGCACTCACAAATGGACCGCCATAGCGGCGGGGGACCGCCGCCCCATTTAGGGGGGCGTCCCGTCTCTGGATTGGAGGCGGCACACGCCATCGAATACTTCGAACCTTTCCTTAACGCCACTACTCTTAAGAATATTTTAGGATATCATAGGTAAAACGTTATATGTGTGATATGTAGCATTTTTGAAATGATCTGGTTATGTTTGTTCTTTTATGTTGCACGAAAATGCACTAACCTACACTTTTTTTTATTTGTGGAAACACCCATTAGAAAAAAATCAGTGCAGTTTCGTGCAACACAAAAGAACAAACTTTTTGATTCTGGGAATGTTTTTCTTAAAACATCTATATTTTTGCTAAGTAAAGGACGTCTATAAATGAGCCGATTCGTTACTTGTTTGTAAAAAAAACTAGTATGCTAAATCTGAAGCACTGAAGAGCACTGAAAATATTAAAAACTAGTAGCTATTTGTATATGTGGCACTAGCCAATAAATTTCAATATAAATAAATGACTTAAAAATATCACTCTGTAGATTGTTTGAGATTGTAATACTCGTAGTAGTTTTATAATTTTATCGTTTTGTTTTATAGATCTATGTGCGAATTTCTTCATCTTAAACCAAACGTTTTTCCACACTTCTATCCAAAACTTCGTTCTAATCTTACTTCATGGAGGGCAAAAGCTCTATGGAAAAAATTCGATGCGAGGGCCTCACACAAATGTTATGGAAAGGGAAAGACATGTGCTGGAATGAGGGTATTAGTTATTGGAGGGGGTCCTTGTGGATTAAGAACCGCTATTGAAGCCCAATTGTTAGGTGCTAAAGTGGTAAGTTGTAGATTTTGTTCATATTTTAACTTATAGTTTCTACACTAAATTTAGTAAAATGAAGCACTGAAGTATACCTACAGCTAATAGATAATATTAATTGTTTTTGTAAGTTCCATTCCTGCGTCCTGCCCACTTATAAATTCGTCCAAGTAGAAGTTTGCATAATCATCAAATATAAATTTTAAATTGTTTGCCTTAGAAAAAATGCAACAATATTCTGTTTAAGTAAAGTGACAATAGAAAACTGATCCCGTAGCCCAAAAGACCTGTTACATTGCTTTGTAGTATTGTGGTGTTTATTATAGTTTATTTTGTAATCTTTTAAATGCTTGCTCTCAGAAGCGTATACAAGTAGGGCAGAAAGGACCAGCCACCCCCCCACCCAATACCGTATACGGGGTTTTCCCTTCAAACTTTAAACTTCTACAGAGGTAGCCATAAATACAATGATTACTGACAAATATTTTGGTATGGAAGTATAGTAGTTATTCTGTAATATAAGCCTGAAAAAGATAGAGGCTCTATTGATGCCTATCATATTTATTTGGTTTCGCAAATGAGTGCACTTGTGCTGACTTTTTATTATTATCGTCTACAACATAAATGTAAATCAGCCTTCTTGTAAATGCGTACTTGTATAGGCCGTTATTTTTTAAAAAACATTTTTGTTTATATTTGTCTCTATAAATGTATATATTCAACGATAAACCGTATTTAATTTTTCTACACAGATTACTTTCCATACCGGTTTCTCAATTATTTGCGTATTACCACAAACAATACCTATAGTGTTTGTGGTAATACTCTCTAGAAACGAAGTAATTGTCAATCGCCTCTAAAAAGTCTTGGATACGCCACTGTTTGCAGTGTACAAGTATAAAGAGTGATGAGTTGTGTATCAGCGTGTTTTCTCTTGTATTGGTAATACTAGTAGTTTTTTTATACTTAACAGGTTCTAATAGAAAAACGAGACCGTCTGTCGAGAAACAACGTGCTTCACTTATGGCCCTTTGTGATAGAAGACCTGCGGATGCTGGGCGCTAAGAAGTTTTTTGGTAAATTCTGCGCTGGTTCCATAGATCATATCAGTATTAGACAGTTACAGTGTATATTACTTAAGGTGGCTTTACTGTTGGGCGTCGAGGTGCATATAGAAGTTAGCTTTGAGAAGTTGATAGAACCTAGTGCAACAGAAAGTAAGTACATGTACCAAAAAAGGCTCATAATCTGACAGTGGTATGTTTTTGGACTAGTTAAAATTGCTAAAACGTACAAACCATAAACGTTTCTAAATCAAGCTCTAGTTATGGCCAAATTTTAGCCCTTGCATTGAGCTAACGAGGAATATGGGCTGGGGATGACGCCTGATACAGAACTAAGCGATATAATATATCAAAAATAATATGATAATATAAATAATATCATAGACTAAATAATACCTAGACGAACACTGACGTGCAACGAAAAGCGGATCTCCCTTGAGACATTTGCTGGGTTTACTGGTTTATGGTTTAAAAGTTTGTTTGTCTACCATTATATAAATATGTATACTATGTATCTTCATGTATATATAATGGTGGACAAACAAACTTTTAAACCATAAACCAGTAAACCCACCAAATGTCTCAAGGGAGACCGGCTTTTCGGTGTATTCGAGTGTATGTCTATATTCTTTATAGTCTCTGACAATATGAATAATAGATGAGCCTGTAGAAGCACTTATTAGCTTGTTGTATGAAATTGTTTTTAAAAATCTTCATTTGAGGATCGTATTAAGAAAAAAAAAGTTTTAATAAAATAAGGGGCTACTGCAGTCTTAATTAACTTATGGAATAAAAAATATATTTTGTTAAAAAGTTTCGCAATAAACGAAAATATAGTAAGTTCCCCTTATTTCTTCTTTGGTGTAGGTCTCTTCCCAATCCTGTGTTTCTTAAATAGAAATAATTTAATTTTTTAGAGACTGGATGGAGGGCAGAAATTAAACCCGAAAATCATCCCGTTTCGCAATACGAATTCGATGTAATTATAGGAGCAGACGGCAAACGAAATACGTTGCAAGGCTTTAAAAGGAAAGAATTTCGAGGAAAATTAGCCATAGGTAAATGATAAAAAAGGACCAATAATAAGAATAATAAATGCTTTTTTACTCATAATCAGTAACCTTATTTCAATTTATTTTAATGTTGCATAATAAAACAATCCTAGTGTGACAATCATTAAACTTTTTAAATTAACTTCAAAGTGACAGTACTGTATATATTTATGTTGATGTATGCATTTTGCTTATATTAACATCAGTGGCGGTTCGTGGTTTTTGAATATGGGGGGTGCAAAGCATAGACAAAATATATTTAGACGTTCACAACGTATTCGCGACGCCAGCTGAATCCGTCCAATGTATGGGCGAAAAAGTGCGTTTGTACGCATATGGCGCCAGTCAGGTTTTTAAACGACGGTTCTCTCGAGGCATGCGCACTCGGGACGTCTCGCAAAAGTGGTTGTTGAACTCAATGACGCAACTCGGCGATCAGAACCGGGCCGAAAAAATGTCAGTCATTTTTATGTTATGGTAGTTTTGGTTGGGGTGGCGAATATAGCGAACCTCTGAAGCTTGTTATTTCGATACAAAAATAGTCTTTACAAAGTGTTAAAGACATTTCATATGTTTCGCCAATTATGTATCCAACTTTTTAATATAAGGAATTATTTCGTAGTCTATTTCTTACAATTAGTGCATAAATACAAATAGTTTAATTCCAAATTTTCTTACAATTAGTGCATAAATACAAATAGTTTAATTCCTAAATTTGAAGTGAATACACCATAGAGAAAATAATATATAATAGAGAAATAATGTCATTTGCGAATGTGGCAAATTTACCAAGCTGAATCCGTAAACACAGACGGTCTTCTGCGGGCTTGCGCCTTGTCGAACGTTTGCCTTGTGATAGACAGGACCGTACTTCAAAATTTATTTCAGATGACGTGAATCTTTTATCGAGTAATAAATGCTAAATATATTACTTGTAATTATTCTTTTTATTAATGATAAAAATGTAACCATTAGTGAGATTTTAACAAAAATTGTATAGTTTGTTGGCTTAAATCTGAGTTTTCTTGCTATACAAAACTGTCGATAATTCCTCGAAAATAGCTCAGTTTATACATATACAGTGCGTCTCTTTAATGTCCCCCCTCTTAGTTTTTTAAACGTTACATTTACAAAATTGAAAGTTGAAATAAAATATAAACATAGTATTCTAAACAATAGAAATAAGATATGCAACTGTTTTAAGAAGTAAAATAGTAAATAAAAAAATTACCAAAACTATGTGTATATTTTATTGGATTGGCATCCTATCCTGTATAATTATTGAACAAACCAAGTTCTATGGTAAGATGTAAATATTTTTACACCTATTTACAGTGTGTGCACTTGATACTTTGGTGAAAGCGCTACTTACTTACGGCCCCATGTCAATCTAATCCACTGATATTTTAGCGATCCTTTGGCGAAAGCGCTTTTTTCTTTCGCCATCCCTTTTAAAATACTCTCCTCTACCCTAATCCACTAGTATTTTTAGTGCCCCTTTGACGAAAGCGCAAATATGCCTTTTGGACACTCGCCCTTCTAATCCACTGATATCTTAGCGATCCTTTGGCGAAAGCGCTTTTTTCTTTCGCCATCCCTTTTAAAATACTCCCCTCTACCCCAATCCACTAGTATTTTTAGTGCCCCTTTGGCGAAAGCGCAAATATGCCTTTTGGACACTCACCCTTCTAATCCACTGATATCTTAGCGATCCTTTGGCGAAAGCGCTTTTTTCTTTCGCCATCCCTTTTAAAATACTCCCCTCTACCCTAATCCACTAGTATTTTTAGTGCCCCTTTGGCGAAAGCGCAAATATGCCTTTTGGGCACTCACTCACCCTTATGCAATATAGGGGAAGGAGGCATTGACACTATATATGACCTTCTTACACCATCTTACCCCTTATACAATGCCCCTAATACACACACACACCATCAGTGCCTTTCTGACACCTTGATCACACTCAATATACGTCACTGATAAATATTGCTACTTCTCCGTGTGTGTGTTCACTTCAACACCGGAGTGCATTTAAGATAAAAGTTAGAAAATTTATTTGGTTAGAGTTAATCTTAATAACTCAAAACTTAAAAGTATTTTTGCAAATGGAAATAGCAACTTCAGCATTTACAACAGCTGTATTCCATGTGTTTCCTTCAGTGATTACAACTGGGTCCGGTTCTGATCGCCGAGTTGCGTCATCGAGTTCAACAACCACTTTTGCAAGACGTCCCGAGTGCGCATGCCTCGAGAGAATCGTCGTTTAAAAACCTGACTGGCGCCATATGCGTACAAACGCACTTTTTCGCCCATACATTGGACGGATTCAGCTGGTGTCGCGAATACGTTGTGATGGTCTAAATATATTTTGTCTATGGAATACACACACGGAGAAGTAGAATATTTGTCAGTGACGTATATTGAGTGTGGTCAAGGTGTCAGAAAGGCACTGATGGGGTGTGTGTATTAGGGGCATTGTATAAGGGGTAAGATGGTGTAAGAATGTCATATATAGTGTCAATGCCTCCTTCTCCTATATTGCCTAAGGGCGAGTGAGTGTCCAAAAGGCATATTTGCGCTTTCGCCAAAGGGGCACTAAAATACTAGTGGATTAGGGTAGAGGGGAGTCCGGGAGTATTTTAAAAGGGATGGCGAAAGAAAAAAGCGCTTTCGCCAAAGGATCGCTAAGATATCGGTGGATTAGAAGGGTGAGTGTCCAAAAGGCATATTTGCGCTTTCCCCAAAGGGGCACTAAAAATACTAGTGGATTGGGGTAGAGGGGAGTATTTTAAAAGGGATGGCGAAAGAAAAAAGCGCTTTCGCCTAAGGATCGCTAAGATATCTTACCATAGATCTTGGTTTGTTCAATAATTATACAGGATGGGATGCCAATCCAATAAAATATACACATAGTTTTGGTAATTTTTTATTTACTATTTTACTTCTTAAAACAGTTGCATATTTTATTTCTATTGTTTAGAATACTGTTTATATTTTATTTCAACTTTCAATTTTGTAAATGTAACGTTTAAAAAATTAAGAGGGGGGACATTAAAGAGACGCACTGTATATGTATAAACTGAGCTATTTTCGAGGAATTATCAACAGTTTTGTATAGCAAGAAAACTCAGATTTAAGCCAACAAACTACACAATTTTTGTTAAAATCTCACTAATGGTTACATTTTTATCATTAATAAAAAGAATAATTACAAGTAATACATTTAGCATTTATTACTCGATAAAAGATTCACGTCATGTGAAATAAATTTTGAAGTACGGTCCTGTCTATCACAAGGCAAACGTTCGACAAGGCGCAAGCCCGCAGAAGACCGTCTATGTTTACGGATTCAGCTAGGTAAATTTGCCACATTCGCAAATGACATTATTTCTATATTATATATTTTCTCTATGGTGCAAAGCAGTTGTTACCCTTAACAAAGGAGAAGGGTTAAAGGTGAGGAGTGAAAAGCGCCGAATGCTGGCTTGCACTATTTTTTTCAAAACGTCACAAACACCATTAATTTTATTTCTAAATCGGGTGTTAGGCGACCCAACTTTTTGATTGCAACTTTTTCTTCAAATTGAACAGGTCTATTTTCTAAAATATACTGTACAGAATTCATATCGACAATGAAAATACCGAAAAAACAGTAAGCAAAACAAACTATTTAACGGCAAAAGCAGAAAGGCTGCAGAAGTTTTGAGACCGAAGCACGTGTACTATGTCGGCCGTTGTCATAGCAACCACAGATTTATTCGCAATTTGATTGGTCATCGAGCATCGCGTCGTTTTGCGTGACATCATCTCGCGGTTGTTCTCAAGCTGAGACCGTGCGGAAGTAAGGATTAGGTTCGCGCTTGATCCACCGTTCAGATTATAACGTGGACTTTTGCCAAGGTAGGTACTCCAAACTACCTTTCAAGCAAAAACGCTGCATTATTTATTTGTGCTTTCGCTGGCTCTGTAATTTAGGGATGTTACGGAATAGCTTTTTTTTGTACCTTGTAGGACCTGTACCTGTTCCAACCACAAACCTATTCCAAACACCTATTCCAGATCCAACCTATTCCGCATCAAAATATGATGGGTGACAAGCGGCCGGTGCTATTCCGGCTGCATAATCATTAAGCATCTTCAAGTGATATTCGAGCCGAGAATTTTATTACTTTTATTTTTAAGAATATTTGTTTTTTTAATTATAGTTCTATATTTTTGGTTATTTTTCTATTTTTTAATTTCTGCTGATGAAAAATAAAACATCCTATCCCTATTGGCGACTCCAATTAGGGAGACGGCAACACCGTTCTGGCCAACTAGCGGCCGTTTTGGTACTAGTATAACGGGGAATGTTTACGTTTTATATAACTTTTGTAGCATTTTTGAAACGTCGAATTTAGTATTATTTAAAAAGTTTTTTTCGGAGTGCTCAAGGATATATAAGTATGACTACGAAGTACAACAGAAACAATAGTAAAACTCAAAAATCATTTTGAAATACCTTGTGTACACAGCAGTTTTTTTCCCCCGTCGTTCGGTAAATTATGCTCAGTGTTTCGTTGATGTTAAGGCATAATATCCGCCCAAGGTTATGAAATAGTGTACCATAACAGTTTTCTAGGTTATATTATTATTTTTGTGTAACAATTCATTGTAATTCTTGGATATTATAACGTTTTTTCTCATTTTTTTCCAATGAAATGCGTTGGGGGACACAAATTAAGAACGTGGCGTCCTCATCAGCCGATTTGCTAAACTACTATAACGGGGAATCAGCTGATGGCGGAGGAGTTCGAGTTGACGCTTGGAACGGTTCGAGAACACAATTTAGACATTGTATATTACTTCTTACTTTGTCATCTATATAGGATATGTTAAGAACGTATGTCGGGATTTGTCGGCTCGGATAAATCGCCGCGCCTCTAGCAGCCACTTTTGTAACTAGCATATCGGGGGTTTTTTACCTCTGTTTGTTTATTTATACCATTTTTAAAACCTCAGAATTAGTCCTATTTTGTAATTTTTGTTACAAAATCTAAAGTATATTGAGAAATAAAGAAGAAATGTAACAAGAACAACAAGCAGACCCAAAAATCATATTTGAATTACTCTAGTGGGAAAGTCGATTAGTGGCCCCGCCATTCGACGAATTGGTTAGTGTTTTTCAATGCCTGTGCATAAATATCCGTTTTACTCGTGTAAAATACTGTGCATTGACTATTTCCTCAGTTCTCTTAATATTTCTGTGTAATAGTTCCGTATAAGTTTCGCTTATTACATTTTTAAAATGCAAGATTTTTAACCTCGAAAGACCAAACCACAGACCGAATCAAGAGAGTGTGCAAAATGTAAGTTAAATGAAAGTTGAGTAAGTTTAAGCTCACATCCCTTTTTATCAAAAAAAGCCCTAAAAATGGAGTGACCATATCCTTAATGATGGAAGAAAATACCTATGGACAATACTGGAGACAAACCTCAATATGAGGAATATATAATAAGGTTTTCCTACAAATGAGTGACAGTGTCCTTCTTACATTTTACACTACGAGATTAATTCATTGCTTTTGATGGAGGTAGGTAAATTCATCATTTATAACTAGTTAAGAATTGTGAAAATGTGTTTGTTAATAAATGTAACTTTTACCATTTTAAAAGGCAATGTTGAGGGCAATGTATTACAATGTTCTGCGTATTCTCATAATATATAAAGTACAATTCTATGCACTATAAAATTCTATTTTTAAAAGCAAATCTACATTTTTGTACTCCATAATAAACCTAATGACTGGCAGGCATAGATAATATCTTGGTTTCTATTATAGATAGACAATATAATATTGTCAGTGTTCATTTTTGAATGTTTTGATGACCACAAAAGTCTTACTTATTATATTAGATAGGTAATTAACCTATAGTTGATTCTTTTTTAAACTGCTTTAATAATGTAAAAATGTCCCTACATGGGGATTGATACTGGAGTTATACGAAGAGTTATAGTAAATATGAAGGAACAGTAGCTGATAAATATTCTAAAATTTAAGTACCCACTTGTGATTTATTATTAAATAATAAATTAAATACAATTTTGTTTATAAACCTAATTAACATTGAACTACTTTAAAATCATCTAGTGGGTATTTTGGATTTTCAAGTCTCCTTACTTTACATGTCTTTGAAATTAGTTTTTGCGATATTTATAAATTTTGTTCATTGTAGGTAATTATGCTAGGCATGCAAAATTAAAAAGGGTTGCTCCCAGAAATTACCAGTATAATCTCTGTTTAGTACAATTTTTGTGAAGCTAAGAAATGCAAGAAGTGAAGCATCAGTAGGTAAGTATGAAATTTGGTTATGAAAGGTGAGCGGGGAAAACAAACTAGTGTCTATATAATTTTATGAATCGAGTATTTTTACTTAGTTTTACAAAGTAGATATTTACAAAAAGTAATAATAAATTTTCTTTATTTATAAAATAGTGCATATGTCGTAGGCTAATTACAAAAACCGTCGTTTTATAAAAAGCCTAATCGTTTTATAAATGACTAGGTATATTGTAAAATGAAAAATAAATACTGAATTTTTACAATTCGACTGAACTTTTTAGGCGTTTCATAAAACGCCGAATTGCTCTCATGCTTATTGTAAACAGTTCTTAAAATCTTGTTTGTTTTAGGATATGACCGATTATAACTAGTCGTTTTGTAAAAGACTGGAAAGTACTTAGGCATTTTATAAAACACCGATTTATATTGTTGCTGGATCGTATAATATTTCAAACAAATAAATAGTAAGTTGGACACTTTATTTTAGTCATAACATCATAATAGTTATTTATGATATAAGTGTTAAAAGTACAATTTTACGGCACGAATTTGAAAGTTTGCAGAATGAGCGAAGCGAATTCTGCAATTCAAATGAGTGCCTTAAAAGTACTTTTAACACAAATATCATACAAAATTTTTTCTACAAACGCCAATAAAAATCAAAAACACAATTACAATTTTTAGAAAGTTTAACATATTGGAAACACATAGTTTTAAGTAGCATCGTAGATATAATATAAAATTATTAAGTTGACATTTGTCAAAAAAACCAACAACCATTGTTGGCGTCGTAGTTGCCATAGTATTACTTTTAACACTAGTGCTATAAAGTACTTTTAACACTAGTGCCATAAAGTAACATTTTTAAGGCATCTGCGGCGTGTTAAAAAATGCATTTTTAACACGTTTGTAGAAAAAGAAATTAATGGATAACTCTTACGACACATTCGCTTTTTTTAATTAATTAATTTAAAAGTAATATTATTTTACTTATTTGAACACGGTCCGCTTGAATGACATTTACTATTGCATTTCAAGTGAGCCTTAAAACAAAATCACTTATTTGTGTGGCACTGCGTTTTGCTTGCTTTGCAGGAACATTTTTTGAATCCCTGCCCTCCAAATTTAGAAAACTTTGTTAAAGCTTCTCTCAAAGAAATCATTTTTCCTTCCAAAACCTGAATTGGTTCGGGGTTTTCAATGCCAACGATTTCGTCTCTTGAAAACCATCGATTCAAAATTCCGTGCTTAGTACCAATTTGGTATACTCCATTTTTTATTTCTACGATATTTCCCAATATATTTTTAGGGTCTAGTGGTCCCCTATCGAATTTAGGTCTCGCCTAACTCGATAGCAGTCTTATTATAATACGCCTATATATGTCTACTTTTATTCCAGGCGCATTGTAAAAATAATCGCCCACACCTTCATTTTACAATAAGCAATTCGGCGTTTTATGAAACGCCTAAAAAGTTCAGTCGAATTGTAAAAATTCAGTATTTATTTTTCATTTTACAATATACCTAGTCATTTATAAAACGACTAGGCGTTTTATAAAACGACTGAATTTGTAATTAGCCTACGACAGACATATGAAATGTCTTATAGTTCTCACTAACCGTGACTGGCTATACCTAGGTGTAGCCGATTAGAATAAGGTTATTAGACCTAGTTCTAGCCGACTGCGACTGGTGATACCTAGGTATAGCCAGAAATAGGTTACATCTAGCGCGCGCATTCAATATTAGCGTACACTTAGCTGATACACCTAGTTCTAGCCGGCTGTGACTGGCCAGACCTAGGTGTATCTGGTTATAATGAGGTTTCTAATAAGTTACACCTAGGACTAGCCAACTGCTAATGGCTACACCTAGGTGTAGCCGCACTTAGGGTTCTACCCGTAACATATGTACTTATTATGAGAAGTTAATGACTTGAGGCTAAACTACGAGCCATACTACCCCTGTTATTCAAAGTATTATAAAATTTTATTAAGTTCCTTAGCATTAATTAATTATCTTACATTTATAAGTTGGGGACAAATTCTTAGATGTTTTTAAAAAAATTCTTAATTTTTATACTCAGTACGCCACTGACTATCTTTTATTTTCACGCATTAGAACTAGTTACTCTACAACTATTTGTGAAGAAATTAGAAACCTCCGGTAGGTATATTACTTTACCTCAGTGTTTTTATTTTTTTTAGGAGAATTATGACATCGCTTGTTTCAATGAGCTTTTGTGAAGAAAATTGTGTTAATTTAAATTAAACATTAAAATAAACTTTGCATAAACATATTTTTATGCCCTGTCGATAAGCTATAAACTTTAAAAGCAGTACCTACCTATTTATTTAGTTACAATTTACATTTTTTTTTTGTAAAAGCTTATCGAGACAAGCGGTGTCATATTTGGCTAAAAAATAAAAACGCTAATGCATATAATTACATATCAACTACAGAGTTCTAATTCGCAGATTGTTGTACGGTGATAGTCCTAATGCGTAAAAATAAAAGATAGCCAGTGGCATACTGCTGCAAAGAGTAAAAAATTAGAAAAATAATACAAAAACGACTTTCTTAACATTTTGCAATCAAATTAGAAATTTATTCTAAGAAACTACTCTTAATAACACCTTTGAATATTTTTAAAAATTTAAAACAGAGCTAGGTAATTTACTCTAGTTATTTTCAGTTTTTTTAATTTCCCGCTCTAATAGTGATGACTTGTAATTTATTTATTGGAGGTTGTAGATGCACTAAATTTTACTGACAATTGCATTTTCAGGGAGTAATAAAAAAGGTTTCCATTTGTTTAAAACTTTAATATATATATATATATATAATATATATATATATATATATATATATATATATATATATATATATATATATATATATATATATATAGTTTATGGTTTGATTTGTTTCTTGGATCCTTATAATATATTTTTTTATTTGAGGGTTCTTGGGTTTTTGGATCCCGGGGAAAAAATTATACAAATTTTTAACTATAATTATGTCTGTGTCACTGTTCCTATGTAAATATAATTTGTGATGGTTTACCAGTGCACCGCTGAAGTTTCGTTCGAAGGTAGGATATTTTTAAATTTTAATTGTAAATAAATGACTAATAAAGCGGTTTTTAGCTTTCAAAAAACACAAATAAAATTCTGATGAAGGCCGAAGAATACGACCAAAACGTAAATATAATGTGAATAAGAACCCACAAATTTGTATAATTTTTTCCCCGGGATCCAAAAACCCAAGAACCCTCAAATAAAAATATATATATATATATATATATATATATATATATATATATATATATATATATATATATATATATATATATATATTTATAAAGTGGAGAAAATAACGGGGAAACTGTCCGGAAGGTAGTGCTAGACACGTGTTTCGTGCTTATTAGCACTCATCAGTAGCACATAACCAAGTTATTGGATGGGAAACTTGGCAGTTGAAAAACACAAAAGAGTTCACAGACCAGGGCCTGCTAGCCCATTTGCAGTTTTTTTTGTCAGGTGACCCATGCGGTTTGTGGGCAACAACCAAACAATATCCACGGAGGCTGCAATAGCCCTGCGTGAACACTCTAACCCCAAGGAACAAGACAAAGTAAGGAAATAACGACAGTATAATTTATAAAGTGGAGAAAATAACGGGGAAACTGTCCGGAAGGTAGTGCTAGACACGTGTTTCGTGCTTATTAGCACTCATCAGTAGCACATAACCAAGTTATTGGATGGGAAACTTGGAAGTTGAAAAACACAAAAGAGTTCACAGACCAGGGCCTGCTAGCCCATTTGCAGTTTTTTTGTCAGGTGACCCATGCGGTTTGTGGGCAACAACCAAACAATATCCACGGAGGCTGCAATAGCCCTGCGTGAACACTCTAACCCCAAGGAACAAGACAAAGTAAGGAAATAACGACAGTATAATTTATAAAGTGGAGAAAATAACGGGGAAACTGTCCGGAAGGTAGTGCTAGACACGTGTTTCGTGCTTATTAGCACTCATCAGTAGCACATCTATATATATATATATATATATATATATATATATATATATATATATATATATATATATATATATATATATATATATACAGGGTGTCTGGAAAAGGTCTGTACAAAATGCTACAACGTATTCGTGAGACTAAAATAAGACGATTTAACCCAACTTACCTATATCCAAAAGTGTTTCGTTAGGGAGATACAGAGCCCCAAAGGGGTACTTAACGATTTACTTTTTTGGCTCTAACTTTTGAACCGACTTGTATAATTTAATGAAATTTTAATATTTTATGTTAGTCATAAAGACTCATAAAACTATACTACAGTAGATGTTTGACATCGTCAGGGAAGTCAGGAACGGACTTGCCACCACACTCTTTGGGCCAAATTTTTTACAGGTATCATTTTACAGAGCTGAAAACGGATTTTTTAAATACTTTGGTCATTCCTCTTTGAAAAAGGTACTCTACATTTGTTTCGATAAAATTAGCCGTTTTCGAAAAAATTAAGTTTTTGTACAACACGTTATTGAAATAATTTTATCAGAATACTACAATAAAACATCAGTCGTTTTTATTTCATTAACAATGTGTTATTGACAACACTTTTCAAAATTGTCTGAATTATTATACAAGAATTAAGTAATGGAGCATTATTCCTATAGCGAATATGCTGACATGCATCTAATTTATGGACAAGCAATTGGCAATTGTGTGGAGGCAAGAAGAATTTATTCTGGTACATTTCCAAATCGACGTTTACCGCACCGGAGAACTTTTGAAAGGGTGGATCGTAGCTTAAGAGAAACAGGTAAAAAGTCAAATGAAATAAAAAAAACTGCTAAAAATAGCGAATCTTTTGCTAATCCATTTTAGGAAGTTTTTTGGCGCGCCGTGGTGGAGAAGGGCCTCCAAGAAGAGCAAGACACTCTCAGTTAGAGGAGGAAATTCTGGATGAGATTGCTGAAAATCCCTCTAATAGTGTAAGAAAGTTGTCGGTTTAAGTTCATGCAACAAAGTGGGTTGTTCATGAGACCCTTCGAGAACAACTGCTACATCCGTATCACGTCCAAAAGGTACATGCCATGTCTCCCGCTGATTATCCTGCAAGAGTCAATTACGCAAATTGGTTTTCTCAACGATTTAGGCAAAATCCAAATTTTACTAGTATTGTTTTGTTCACGGACGAAGCCGGTTTCACCCGAGACGGTGTAATAAATTGCCATAATTTGCATATCTGGCATGAAGAAAATCCCCATGCAATAGAACAGACAAAGCATCAACAAAGATTTATGGTTAACGTGTAGCGGGGATTATTGGGAATCATCTCATTGGACCGTTCTTTATTGAAGACAGATTAAATGGTGCCATCTATTTGCAATTCTTGCAACAAAACTTAAACGGTTTATTAGAAAATGTGCCCTTAGAAATTAGAAATCACATATGGTTTATGCACGACGGTGCACTGCCCCATTTTAGCAATTTAGTTCGTCAGCACTTATCAAATACTTTTGGTGATAGATGGATAGGTCGAAGTAGGCCTATTGTATGGCCGAGGTCGCCCGACCTGACTCCTTTAGATTTCTTCTTGTGGGGAAATTTAAAAAGGCTTGTATATTCAACGCCAGTTCACACCAGGGAAATCCTGATAGAAAGAATAACACACCATTGCAACGAAATTCGAGACAATCCTGGAATGTTGTTTCAAGTACAACAACAAAACATCCGTCGGATAAGAAAATGTATAGAGGTACAGGGCGCCCACTTCGAAAATCTGCTCAAGTAAACAAGAAGAAGGAGAGCTTTCACATTTTTAACATTTTTCTGTTTAAGCGATTTCTGAAATATCAAAAAGATTCAGTTTTAAGTACTTCTTATGATTTAACTTTTACCTGTCAATAACACATTGTTAACGAAATAAAAACGACTGGTGTTTTATTGTAGTATTGTAGTATTGTTTCAATAACGTGTTATACAAAACCTTAATTTTTTCGAAAACGACTAATTTTATCGAAACAAATGTAGAGTACCTTTTTTAAAGAGGAATGACCAAAGTATTTAAAAAATCAGTCTTGAGCTCTGTAAAATGATACCTGTCAAAAATTTGGCCCAACGAGTGTGGTGGCAAGTCCGTTCCTGACTTCCCTGATGATGTCAAACATCTACTGTAGTATGGTTTTATGAGTCTTTATGGCTATCATAAAATATTAAAATTTCATTAAATTATACAAGTCGGTTCAAAAGTTAGAGCCAAAAAAGTAAATCGTTAAGTACCCCTTTGGGGCTCTGTATCTCCCTAACGAAACACTTTTGGATATAGGTAAGTTGGGTTAAATCGCCTTATTTTAGTCTCACGAATACGTGGTAGCATTTTGTACAGACCTTTTCCAGACACCCTGTATATATATATATATATATATATATATATATATATATATATATATATATATATATATATATATATATATATATATATATATATATATATATATATATATATATACAGGGTGTTCCGGTGATCATGTTACAAACTTCTAGAGTAGATAAAACACACGAAAATAAGAAAAAAAGTTCATGTGAACATGGGTCCGGAAACGCTTCTTCAGGGAGCTAGGGCCCTTCGAAGATGACCTTCAAAAACTACTCTTCGTTTTATAGCTTCGGTACTACTGCAGCTATCGCCACCAATTTTGGGACATGAAATCTACTTGGTAGGTTCATCAATTTGAGCCTTCCGGATTTTGTCACCTTTAACCAGGGGCGCACAAACCAGGGGGGTATTTGGGTAAATTTGACCCTACTCCTCTTAGGCTTTAATTTCTTACCATTTTTATATCTGATTATGATTTTCCAATGCCTTTTACATAAAAAAGGTACTCTTAGTAAAAGTCGCTATCTGTCACCGTTTCCTCGGAAAATGGTTAAATCCAATCAATAATAAATTATTGGTCTTAAACCAATTATTACCTTGAAATATGAAAATGAGGTTCAGTACAGATAGTGAGCATTAAAAGTTAGTCAAATCTTCTTTTTTAATGAAAATAAATTAGATTAGAGAGATTCATTGCCTTTTCGAAATTGAGGGTATAAAAAGTAAAAGGGTATACAAAATATTCCAAAAAAAAAAATTAAACCTACACAAGCAAAACTAATAATAAATTTGCAATAAATCATTCACGAGCACCAATGAAAAACTTAAAGTTTAGAAATTTCAAAAATACAAAATAAACAAGTAACACAAACAGGTTTAACGAGTGAGTCAAGGAGAAGGCAGAGTAAATTTTTGTCTTGAAGATGAATTTACTAACGCTGTCGTTGACTGACCCTGTACGTACCAAAATAAATTCAAAATAACAATTGCTGAAAATGCCTGCCACCACGTTCAATACATTTATTGCACCTACGTAGCATATTTAAATTGACGTCAGTGAAAACATCAGGCATGGTTTGGATCATTTCAGCCGCAACAGAAATCCTAGCCACCAAATCTTCCTCCGACTGTACTGGAGTTTCATATACAAGGCTTTTCATATGTCCCCAAAGAAAGAAATCCATAGGAGTTAAATCTGGGGACCGGGCTGGCCAGTTGACATCGCTTCCACGTCCAATCCAACGTATTCTAAAACGATCATCGAGGTGCTCACGTACGACATGTGAAAAATGAGCGGGTGCTCCATCATGCTGGAACCACAGATTCCGACGTATGTCGAGGGGCAGCTCATCCAATAACTCAGGTAAGGTGTATCTTAAAAAATTGAGGTACACCGTCCCAGTTAGTCGAGGAGGCAACATGATTGGTCCAATTAGACGTTCTCCAACAATTCCAGCCCACATGTTCACCGAGAATCGATGTTGGTACCCTCTTATTTGAAGAGCATGAGGGTTTTCCTCCGCCCACACATGGCTATTCCGTGAATTAAAAATACCTTCTCTCGTAAAAACAGCCTCATCAGAGAAAAGCACAAATTTCGGAAATTGGGGTTCTTGCGTACACTGTTGAAGAAACCACTCGCAAAACTCTACGCGGGGTGCATAATCATTTGGTCTCAATTCCTGTACTTTTTGGCGATGGTAAGGATGAAGAAGTTGTTCGTTAACAATCTCCCATACACGTACATGACTTACATTCATGGATTCTGCAACAGCTCGGGTACTAACACCAGGATTTTCCTCGAATTGTCGGAGTACCTCTTCCTCAAATTCTGGAGTTCGTACAGTTCTTTGAGCGCCATTATCTGGCCTCGATATTTTTACGGAGCCAGTTTCCCTTATGCGCTGATTTACCCTCTCGAACAGCGTGTGAGCAGGTACACGCCTCTCAGGAAACCGCTCCTGATACAATCTTGAAGCGGCTCTTCCATTGCAATGAACTTCGCCATAAATTAATAGCATATCGGCATATTCGGCGAAAGTATAATCCATGATTCACTGGCGACACAATGTTTTATTGACAGATTTTTGACAACTATCTGTACTGAACCTCATTTTCATATTTCAAGGTAATAATTGGTTTAAGACCAATAATTTATTATTGATTGGATCTAACCATTTTCCGAGGAAACGGTGACAGATAGCGGCTTTTACTAAGAGTACCTTTTTTATGTAAAAGGCATTGGAAAATCATAATCAGATATAAAAATGGTAAGAAATTAAAGCCTAAGAGGAGTAGGGTCAAATTTACCCAAATACCCCCCTGGTTTGTACGCCCCTGGTTAAAGGTGACAAAATCCGGAAGGCTCAAATTGATGAACCTACCAAGTAGATTTCATGTCCCAAAATTGGTGGCGATAGCTGCAGTAGTACCGAAGCTATAAAACGAAGAGTAGTTTTTGAAGGTCATCTTCGAAGGGCCCTAGCTCCCTGAAGAAGCGTTTCCGGACCCATGTTCACATGAACTTTTTTTCTTATTTTCGTGTGTTTTATCTACCCTAGAAGTTTGTAACATGATCACCGGAACACCCTGTATATATATATATATATATATATATATATATATATATATATATATATATATATATATATATATATATATATATATATATATATATATATATATATACAGGGTGGTCAAAAAAGTTTGCAACAAATGGAAAACTTTTTTATTTGACGTTTCTCAAAAAATTTTATTCTTGAGAAAAGTTGGTGCTTGTTTCAAAACCTTTAAATACCATGACAGTTTTTCTAACATTTGCGTACTAAGGTCATAAATTATAAAAAAGTGAAAATCGCCGAAGAATAAACTACCTCTATTTTTAAAAATTGACGAAAACTTTACTTAGAAAAGTTGCTTAGGATCTCATAAAAGTCCCAAATACAAAATTTGAAGTTAAAATTGTAAAGAAAAAAGTTTGCAATATTTTTCGCAATTTTATATCGCCCGAGTACGGCTCTGGCTCGTTTTATTTTTTTAAATGCGCGACTCTTATTCATGCGACGAAAAAATATTAAAAGAATAATTTTTGTTAAGTTCTACTAATTAGTTTTAATGATTAATGTTTTTTATAAAATTCTACTTGTTTTTTTGTTTCAATGAGAATTTTCTGGAACAGTGTGCAACAAAATTCGCAAAAGGCAGTTTAATTAAACCAGTTGTGCTATAAGGAACACGTCTAAACCATTACTGCAGCAATTTTCTCTATACTGTTGCTCCCTTTAGCATAAATTTGGTTACCCATATTGCTTTTTAGTATTTGTAAAATACCTTACACCTTTGAGTCCGTCGTAATCCAAATTAAAGTTTTATAGATTAGTAAATTTAGATTTAATTTAACAAAATAATAATATTGACGAATTTTACAATATTTTATCAGAAGACACTATAGTTTTTTTGTTACAAGGTTATATTTATGGTTAAAACAATAATGAACAAAAAATAAAAAAAATTAAAGAATTATTTACAATCCTTGTTGAGTCTCAGTGTGATCACCATGTCTCTCTATACACTTTATTGTACGCAGCCTAAACTCATTAAGTGTTGAAATTAGCATACCACGTGGTATTTCTGCCGCACAAATTCTTATTGTATTTTCGAGTTCTTCTAAGTTTTGAAAAGGCCTATTTTTATAAACCTTTTCCTTCAGATATCCCCAAAGAAAAAAGTCTAAAGGTGATAAGTCTGGTGAACGAGGGGGCCAGTTAAATTCCGAATACCTTCCTATCCACTGCTGGGGAAATGTGACATCAAGCCAATTAGAAACCTGCCCAGTACTATGCGCTGGGCAACCGTCGTGTTGATACCACATCTTTAATCGAATATTTATAGGCAACTCTTCAATAAAATCTTGGACTACAGATTCCAAAAAGGCATAATATCGTTCTCCGTTTAGAGTGTCTCTAAAAAAATATGGCCCCACTAACTCTCCATTAAAAATTCCACACCATACATTGGTCTTTTGATATTTTTGATCCCTATGATCAATTACAAAATTTGGATTGACGTCTGCCCACCACCGACAATTCTGGCTACACACAACACCGTTCGTGGTAAAGGTTGATTCATCCGTAAAAAGTATGTAGTTGGGGAAATCATGATTTTCTTCTATTTGGCCTTGTATCCATGCAGAAAATCCAAATCTCTGATGGTAATCAGTATCATATAATTTATTCACATATTGGGGTTTATATGGACGAAAACTGTTTTTATGTAATATCGTCTTAACCGATGTTACTCCTACTCCTACCTGGTCAGAAATTTTCCGAGTAGATATTTGGGGTGACTCAACTACAGTCTGCAAAACAGCTAACTCATTTTCTTCTGTTCTGGCAGTTTTTTCATGAGGTTTTTTATAATTACTTTCCAGGGACCCAGTTTCTTTAAACTTCTGCAACAATCTTTGCACGGTACTATAACTGACATATTTGTCAGGATGGCGCATATTGAAAATAACGGCAGCTTCTCTCACTGTTTTATAGTTATCGCCACAAATCAATATAATTTCTGCTTTTTCCACCAAAGACAAATTTGAAGCTGGCATTTTAAACTGTTTTTACTATGAAAAGCGTCTTTATGACTTTCATTTATAAAAATGACAGCTACGGCAAGATACCATCCTAATTTAAAACAAATGCATTCCAAGCCAACTAATAAAAATAATCTCTATGAATCGAACTAGAAGTGAACTAATAGGGGTTTATTTTGTTAAAATTATGGATAAAATAAAGATACTGATACAAGTTTACACCATTTGGCTTAAGATATTATTATTTTCTTAAATTAAATCCAAATGTATTAATTTATGAAACTTTAATATGGTTTATTATTCACAAATGGGAGGTATTTTACGGATACTAAACACCAACATGGCTTACCAAATTTATGCAAAAGAAAGCAACATTAGAATAAATTGCTGCAATTAGACTTTATTCGTGTTCCTTACAGTACCACTGGTTTGTTTAAATCTCCTTCGGAGATTTTTGTTGCACACTGTTTCAGAAAATTCTCATTGAAACAAAAAAACAAGTTGAATTTTATAAAAAAAATTAATCACTAAAACTAGTTAGTAAAACTTAAAAAAAACTATTCTTTTAATGTTTTACCGTCGCATGAATAGGAGTCGCACATTTAAAAAAATAAAACGAGCCAGAGCCGTACTCGGGCGATATGAAATTGTGAAAAATATTGCAAACTTTTTTCTTTACAATTTTGACTTCAAATTTTGTATTTGGGACTTTTATGAGATTCTAAGTAACTTTTCTAAATAAAATTTTCGTCAATTTTTAAAAATAGGGGTAGTTTATTCTTCGGCGATTTTCACTTTTTTATAATTTATGACCTTAGTACGCAAATGTTAGAAAAACTGTCATGGTATTTAAAGGTTTTGAAACAAGCACCAACTTTTCTCAAGAATAAAATTTTTTGAGAAACGTCAAATAAAAAAGTTTTCCATTTGTTGCAAACTTTTTTGACCACCTGTATATATATATATATATATATATATATATATATATATATATATATATATATATATATATATATATATATATATATATATAGTAGAAAAATGGAAGATTTCTTGGCCTATAGGTAATATAATAAATGTAAATGCGAAGATTTACTTCTTCGCTAGTGCAGCGATAAGGCCGTGAATGAAAAATAAAAATAATAAGGACTATCTTTGATTCTGGTCTGGGTGACCTCCTGCTATCGATTTCTGGGCCCTTACCCATCAGCGGGCAGGCTTACACCCAGGGTGGCTGAAGAACAGACCACGATTTGACCAGAATCAAAGAGAGTTCTTATATCCAAAATGTTCGGAAATGATGGGTAAGATGTAGTGGCTCGCGCCAACTAGTTCACCCAGTGTTGCTCCAAAAATGTTTGGCTGCTAACACAATAATACTCGAAAGTATGTCGATGTCGACTTTCTCGACATCGACGGTACAAATGCACCATTGTACAACAATAGTAGAAAAATGGAAGATTTCTTGGCCTATAGGTAATATAATAAATGTAAATGCGAAGATTTACTTCTTCGCTAGTGCAGCGATAAGGCCGTGAATGAAAAATAAAAATAATAAGGACTATCTTTGATTCTGGTCTGGGTGACCTCCTGCTATCGATTTCTGGGCCCTTACCCATCAGCGGGCAGGCTTACACCCGGGGTGGCTGAACAACAGACCACGATTTAATAAATCTTCGCATTTACATTTATTATATTACCTATAGGCCAAGAAATCTTCCATTTTTCTACTATTGTTGTACAATGGTGCATTTGTACCGTCGATGTCGAGAAAGTCGACATCGACATACTTTCGAGTATTATTGTGTTAGCAGCCAAACATTTTTGGAGCAACACTGGGTGAACTAGTTGGCGCGAGCCACTACATCTTACCCATCCTTTCCGAACATTTTGGATATAAGGACTCTCTTTGATTCTGGTCAAATCGTGGTCTGTTCTTCAGCCACCCTGGGTGTAAGCCTGCCCGCTGATGGGTAAGGGCCCAGAAATCGATAGCAGGAGGTCACCCTGACCAGAATCAAAGATAGTCCTTATTATTTTTATTTTTCATTCACGGCCTTATCGCTGCACTAGCGAAGAAGTAAATCTTCGCATTTACATTTATTATATATATATATATATATATATATATATATATATATATATATATATATATATATATATATATATATATGTATATATATATATGTATATATATATATATATATATATATATATATATATATATATATATATATATATATATATATATATATATATATATATATATATGTATATATATATATATATATATATATATATATATATATATATATATATATATATATATATATATATAAGGGAGAGTAGTCGCGACTGACTAGTTAAGAAAAAATATTCAAAACTGGAGTAGTGGGGATGCAGTCTTTATTGAAGGTGGCCTTAACTAAGGAATAAAATCCTTTTTTGATTTGTCAAGCTTTCGAGAATTTATTTTTCTCTTCTTCAGGACTTCTACAATACTAAAATTAATTTAAGTTAGTAAAATCTAACCTAGTAATCTTCATAATAAAAGAACTCACCAAAGTGGGCAATTAAATTAAAAACAGGAATCTCCATGCGAAAATGCTGGATTTGTCTCCATTCTTTATCACACCACTATATTCCTCGGGGTGTTATGAGGAAAACCGAACGGAAAAATCCATAGGAAAAATCCCGCGCTTTAGCAGGATAGACGCGACAGGAAATTGACATTTGACAGATTATGAAATTATGCCCGACATTCATGCTTAGTAACACTTGGTTAAAAGAAGACAAGTGAATACAGAGGGGTAAGAAGGAGAGAGACAACACTCATTAAGCACTGGCGCATGGTATCGGAAGGTTAGTAAAATGTTCATCGGTTGTTGAGAAGTTATTGAACCAAAAATATAATAAGTTGTTGATAAATTGGCGGAGAGTTCCAAAACTATCATAATTTAGTTAATCCTAGTAAAACAGGTATAATATGTACAGAAAGGAAAGTTTTAGGCAACGTAATTACACCCTCTCAACCCAGAGCTACTACTCATCAGGGGCTGGATAATCAAGTAAACTGAGATATTTTTCTTTCTCAAGTCGTAATAAGTAACTGTAGACGGTGCTAAGTTCTGATATATCACTTTTTTTATTAAGGCAGTTAGGTTCAAGGTTGATGTGAACCATCTCCAGGAAAAGTCTTTTATAGTATGAATTTTCATTTTCTAAGATCTCAGCACCTTCCCAGTCCATTTGATGATCTTTATCAATAACATGCTCTGCCAAAGCGCAAGAATGTACACCTCGGCGGCAGTCACTTTTGTGGGAAGTAATACGGCCCTTTACATTTCTAGATGTCTGACCTATGTATGATAAGTTACAATTTTTACAGGGGACTCTGTATACAATGCCACATTTTTCATCCCTGCTAAGAGGGGCCTTAGTTCTAGAATAAATCTGAGAAATGGTTTTTATTTGCTTTCTCGCTATTTTTATGTTAGTATGTTTAAAAACATTTATTAATTTTTCTGTTATATTGTCAATATGTGGTAATGAACAATAGAAAGTTGTTCGAGGATTGTTTTCTACTACACTATTGTTTTGTGTGTAAGAATTTGATGGATTAACAGAAATCGGTGTTTGTGATGTTAGGGACATGGGTTGTGATTGCCTTTCAAAAATGTTTTCTGGTATCTTGCACTGAGTGCTGAACAAGAATTTGTTAATAAGGTTTATTGGATAGGAATTCTCCACCAATATGCCCCTCAGTTGGTCTAAAGCTTCTTTTCTGTGTTGGGGGTGAGTGAGTTTAACTGCTCTATTTTTCATACCTAAGATTAGGTTTATTTTTGTTCTCATAGGGTGGTAAGAGAAGTAACTGACAAACCTATTCGAACAATATGGTTTTCTATACCACCTCGTTCGCAGGATGTCGTCATTATCTCTAGTGACCAGCATATCCAGAAATGGGATAGAGTTATTAGTTTCTTCCTCAATAGTGAATTGTACATGTCGGTCATAAGAGTTGAACAATTCTAGAGCTACCTCTGCTCTACCCCTATATATATATATATATATATATATATATATATATATATATATATATATATATATATATATAGTTTTATTGTACTTCTTGGGCTTTCGGTCAGTTTAAATTAAAGTCTTGAAATGGTTTTGACGTTTCGGTTTATTTCAACTCTAAACCATCATCAGAATCCTAATAACAAAGGTGTAATAGTAATATATTTTTCTATGTAAGATTTATATAAACAAGAGATAGTAGAATAGGACATACCTTTTAAATTGATTTCACTTAAACACTACATTTTAACAAAATGACTTATTGCAACATGGTTTTAAACTAGACTGATTTGTGGATGTTTACAGTAAAGAGCTTTGGTTTTATTATTCCAGATGTTTAAGGGTAGGGACACAAAAATTTTGCTTTTACTTTTTTATGATAAGGTTGTTGTAAATGGTACTTAAATTATCCGTATCTGTTCTATAGTTTAGGGTGTTATGGGTTTTTTTAATATGTATCATTTCCTTTATGTTTCGTTTTTTGTAGTTTGATTCATAATCTAAGATTTCTACGTTATTAAAATTAAAGTTGTGTAAATATTCTAGTGAATGATTTGATAGAGCTGTTGAACTGTGACTAACATTTCTAATACTGTTTTGATGTTCCTTAATTCTGTTTTTAAGATATTGCTTTGTTTGCCCAATATAGGTTTTTGGGCAATCAAGGCAATTTATTTTGTAAATGAGTTGAGACTGGTTTGTTTTTGGAATATTTGGTTTTGGATTTGTGAATAGTTATTAATTGGTTTTTCTGCTATTTTGATCTTATGTGGGTGAAGTACTTTTTTAATTTTCTGGTTTATTTCTTTTATGTATGGAGTAGATACGTAATGGTTTTCATTCATATTTTTGGGGATATTTTTCTGTGGGTTGTATATTTTGTTTATTTTTGCTTTTATGATTGGTTCATAGAACTTTTTAGGGTAGTTATTGTTTTGTAAGATATTTCGTACTTTTTTTTTTAAGTTTTTTGGTCTGTGTTTATTATCATTTAATTAATTTAAACTGACCGAAAGCCCAAGAAGTACAATAAAACTATTTAATCAAAAACGGTCAAGAAACCAATATATATATATATATATATATATATATATATATATATATATATATATATATATATATATATATATATATATATATATATATATATATATACATTCAGTGTCCGCTACATATGGGAAAATTATTATTGATATTTAAAAAAACAGTGTACTGTGGTTTCGTTTCTGCATGTCCTACAACCAAAAAAATCTAAGATATCCAAAAATTTTTACAGGCTTCCCACCAAAATTTTTAAATCGAATTCCCTGACATTTCCCGACTTTCCAGGTCTCCTTGAACACAATTTCCGAGAATAAACAGAAGCTAACCGAGCAAGAAAATTGTTTTTTATAGTTAATAGATAGTTTTTTACCTACTTTTATTGCCTTATTTTCAATTTTGTTATGCAATGACATTATTTTTATCGATAAGACACCCCCGGATTATTTTTAATTTTTTTGGGAAATGAAATTATTTTTATCTATAACTGGAAAAGGCAAAGTTGCCAGGTTTTCAACTAGTTTTCCCTGACATTCCCTGACCACTTTTGAATCCCCTGACATTCCCCGACTTCTCTGACTTTCCAGAAAAGTGGGAACCCTGTTATATAAACATGGATCCCCAGACGCTTCTTTTTCGAGATACAGGGTGTTTAATATTTTCTTTTTAAAAGTTTGTTTTTAATTTCTCCAAAATGCGTTAAGATATTGACATGAATTTTGGTACACGCCAGTATATAATCAAAGGTTACTTTTGCGTGCAAAATCTTATTTTCTAAAGTACTGGCATCAGTGGCGTGCGTGCTAGTAAGTCTTTATTTTTAGCGAAAAAGATGGCACGCCACTGTTTTTTTTTGCAAAATTGATATTGTTTTCTTTAAGCCCAACCAATTCTACGTGAAAACTGTCTCTTGAGTCTTTTTGTTCCGTTTTCGAGATAAAAATTAATTTATTTCTTACAATAAAAACAAATAATAAAAATGAGTTTTTTTAATATCATTTGTTCAGGAAACTGTGCTTTTTGATTTAGGCCTATAATAATAGTATATGCTGGAAATGGCTCCGTGCTTCAATTCATGCTCTAAATCGTCTTCGCATATTTCTCCTAACTTCGGAATACTTGAGGTGTGAAATATTAAACACCCTGTATCTCTAAAAAGAAGCGTTTTAAGAATCCATGTTTATATAAACTTATTTTCATATTTTTAGATGTAGAAACCGTCCTTAAAATTTCTTAACATCTTTTTGTAACACCCTGTATATATTCAAAAGCTAATACTACTAGTAGTAAAAGAAGTAGTACTTTAATACGTCAAATTAACCTCACTCCAAATAAAAGTTTTTCCAAAAAATGCACCACTATCGTCTGGTTGCATAAACAATTTAATCACAAATTAAACTAATTAGACACTTGTAATGTGAGAGCACTCATTTTAACATCATTGCCAAAGATGACTTTAAACATCAATTAAATTTACTACTTGATTAAAAGTTTTGTGCAGCCTGCTGTATGACCAGTAACCATTAAATGTATTTAAAAATTTAATCAAATTAACAGTTTATTGTTTTTATTTGTAGATTATTTGAAATATATCTAGGACCATAGTTAACACAGATTCAAGTTCCTAGAGTTAAGACTGACAAATGTACAGAAGCATCAAAGCAATCAAAGGAAACTGCCATACATTTGTTGAAGCCCCCTAAACACCTTTTCTTGTTTTAAAAAGATTAGCTTACCTTGATAAGTTATACATTGCTTTTTTCTTTTAGACTTTGTTTTTACATTTACTCATATTGTGCAGTTCTATAGTTCAATATATGTATGTTCTCGCATTTTCTCTTTTTAGACATACTATTATTATAAAAAATCAAATCACTTCACAAATCATTTATTTTTCTGAATGGATTATATAATTGTTTAGCTAAATAGAAACATTTAATAATAAAAGATTGTTTATCAACTGTTTAACAAGAATGTTACTACTAGTACTAAATGTATAAAAGACTGTTTACATTTAAAATTTAAAACTCAGAATTACCAGTTGTAGTTCTGGAGTTTGTATTTTATTTTATTTAATTTGTATTGTAAAAGGTAACAATCACATCATACATAGTTATTCTCGAGTCAAGGAGTAATTCATTATGCTTACAACTGTTGACATATTATTATATGTTGAAATACAGCACTTATTCTAAAAAAAATGTTTATTCTAGTGTTGAATTTTAAGATACAAGGAACTTCCCAGTAAAATGAACGACTTCATTTCTTTATACTCTAAATTTAATCTTTGTTTGCCAACCTTTTCTGGCACACATCATTTCTTTTGTCTGGTGGTCTCTAGGTGAATTTTATGATCAAGAAAGTGTTAAGATATTTTCTGATCTGTCCAACAAAATTCGGCTCATATAGTAAGCCTACTGATCCTGTATGTATCCAGTCCTAAAATTTTTGTCAAATAGTTAAAAAACTACAATTTACTTAGTCTTACTTGGCTCAAAATTAGGAATGCCATAAAATAGGTTTATATTATGAAATAAAGTATAGCTTGCTGGAGTAAAAATAGACCAATTTAGATCTACTAATCTTCATATAATGTTGCTTCCTTAAACAGTTATAGTCCTTAGAACTTTGTGTTTTACTTTACACTGCATTGACAACACCCTACCCACCTAACAAACCAGAGCACAATTGTACTAAGATAAGTTTGTCTAAATCGGTGTATTTTGACTTCAGGAAGCTACTATTAAAATATGTCGCATTCGTTTCCAGACACCCTTTATATACAATATCAATTAATGAAAGTTTCTGCTCACCAAAGAAATTAGATTCACCATAAGAAAATTTTAATTTCTTGTATAGGGTGCTCCAAAAATGCAAAAAACAAGGAATTGTGTCAAGAATAAACATGCGTTATTTAGAGTTTTAACCATAGACAAGATATATTTAGACCATCACAACGTATTCGCGACACCAGCTGAATCCGTCCAATGTATGGGCGAAAAAGTGCGTTTGTGCGCAGTGGGCGCCAGTCCGATTTTTAAACGACGGTCCTCTCGAGGCATGCGCACTCGGGACGTCTAGCAAAAGTGGTTGTTGAACTCAATGACGCAACGCGGCGAACAGAACCGGGCCGAAAAAATCTCAGTCATTTGTATGTTATGGTATTTTTGGTTGGGGTGGCGAATATAGCGAACCTCTGAAGCTTGTTATTTCGATACAAAAATAGTCTTTACAAAGTGTTACAGACATTTCATATGTTTCGCCAATTATGTATCCAACTTTTAAATATAAGGAATTATTTCGTAGTCTATTTCTTACAAGTAGTGCATAAATAGAAATAGTTTAATTCCAAATTTAAATTATATGAATATGTGAAAGAATAGGAGGTAAAAAATATAATTTATCTTAAATGCACTCCGGTGTTGAAGTGAATACACACACGGAGAAGTAGAAATATTTGTCAGTGACGTATATTGAGTGTGGTCAAGGTGTCAGAAAGGCACTGATGGGGTGTGTGTGTATTAGGGGCATTGTATAAGGGGTAAGATGGTGTAAGAAGGTCATATATAGTGTCAATGCCTCCTTCCCCTATATTGCATAAGGGTGAGTGTGTCCAAAAGGCATATTTGCGCTTTCGCCAAAAGGGCACTAAAAATACTAGTGGATTAGGGTAGAGGGGAGTATTTTAAAACGGATGGCGAAAGAAAAAAGCGCTTTCGCCAAAGGATCGCTAAGATATCAGTGGATTAGAAGGGTGAGTGTCCAAAAGGCATATTTGCGCTTTCGTCAAAGGGGCACTAAAAATACTAGTGGATTAGGGTAGAGGGGAGTATTTTAAAAGGGATGGCGAAAGAAAAAAGCGCTTTCGCCAAAGGATCGCTAAGATATCGGTGGATTAGAAGGGTGAGTGTCCAAAAGGCATATTTGCGCTTTCGTCAAAGGGGCACTAAAAATACTAGTGGATTAGGGTAGAGGGGAGTATTTTAAAAGGGATGGCGAAAGAAAAAAGCGCTTTCGCCAAAGGATCGCTAAGATATCTGTGGATTAGATTGACATGGGGCCGTAAGTAGTAGCGCTTTCAGCAAAGTATCAAGTGCACACACTGTAAATAGGTGTAAAAATATTTACATCTTACCCTAGAACTTGCTTTGTTCAAGAATTATACAGGATGGGATGCCAATCCAATAAAATATACACATGTAATTTTTTTGATTTACTATTTTACTTCTTAAAACAGTTGCATATTTTATTTCTATTGTTTAGAATACTATGTTTATATTTTATTTCAACTTTCAATTTTGTAAATGTAACGTTTAAAAACATTAAAGAGACGCACTGTATATATATAAACTGAGCTATTTTCGAGGAATTATCGACAGTTTTGTATAGCAAGACAACTCAGATTTAAGCCAACAAACTATACACTTTTTGTTAAAATCTCACTAATGGTTACATTTTTATCATTAATAAAAAGAATAATTACAAGTAATATATTTAGCATTTATTACTCGATAAAAGATTCACGTCATGTAAAATAAATTTTGAAGTACGGTCCTGTCTATCACAAGGCAAACGTTCGACAATGCGCAAGCCCGCAGAGGACCGTCTTTGTTTACGGATTCAGCTCGGTAAATTTGCCGCATTCGTAATTGACATTATTTCTCTACTATATATTTTCTCTATGGTTTTAACACAAAATGTTATAATAATAATAAAGTCGTCTATTCAAAATTGTGCTACAATACATGATAGACAACGCATCAAGCCTATTATCTAAAGTCATGAATAGAATATGGTTCCAATTGAACTAGCAATTTCCTCACAGAATGAAGGAATTAATCTTATTTTTTCGGCAAGTAAAATCTTTTATTAATAATGACATTTAGTCTTATCATTAAAAATTTGGTCCTCTTGTGAACCCCATCTGTGGATACTGTATATTATGCAAAATAAACATTTTAAAATTTTTTAAAATTTTCTCTTAGTTTTTTAATGTTCATTTATCACATGTTAAAATATGACAAAAAGTTACTGGGTTGTAAAGGAAATAAAAATCAAAAATGAAATACTTCCGCTGGTAAGGAAAGTAAAAAAATAGTTGAACTTTCTATCACTGAAGGTATATTTTTTTTAAATATTTATTTTTAGTTTGTCTTTGTTCAGAGTAACATTTAATTTGCTGGGGTTTGCTATCTATAATATAGTGCAAGATCAAATTTTGGTAATGAGGTAGGTACACATTTTTATATTTTAAATTTTTCATCCTGTAGAGTGTAGATCATGTAACAGATTGTTTGACCATAGTTTTCGAAACCAGCAGGATTCCTTATAAACAGCAAGTAACTTCTTTGAATAATAAAAAACTTGGAGTTTTAAAATAAATTCACTGACGCATAAGTGCTGCAAATTTTGACTCGAGACCAACAAGGGTTTTTTTCACAATCTGCATACTTAATAACTAGAGAAATAGAAATCCAATGTTTTAAAATATTAGTTTTTACAAGACGCAAATGATTAGGAAAAAATATTTTCAGTAAAAAATTTCCATGATTATTTCACTCATGTGTTAAAAGTCCCATAAGATGAGTAAAGTTTTTTAAAATTACAGCGATAATTTTTTGACGTTACGTCAATTAAAAAAATTACACCGATAATTTTTTCCTTTTAATTTAAAAGTAAGGTTTGTTGTTTAAATTGTTTAATAAATATTTAATTCGAATTTTTTGTGTTTTCATTCGTGAAATAATCCCTAAATATCACTCGAGCAGTTTGTGTTTTCATTCGTGAAATAATCCCCTAAATACCACTCGAGCTTTAAAATTACTGATAACTTTTCACTCTTACGTGTTTTCTTTGCAAATTTCACTCGTCCTGCGGACTCGTGAAATTATAGAGAACACGCAATCGTGAAAAATTATCGGTAATTTTTAAGCTCTCGTGGTATTATCCCCGAAAATTTTTGTACTAGATAAATTTTCAGTAAATTTAAAAACACGTGTATTTTTGTGGAGCATCGTTTCTTAAACTGAGGGCAGCGAGCCTCAGAAGGGTCGCGATCTGATAGGGGGGGGGGGTCGCAATCTGTCAAGAAAATAAGGCACGTATACTAAAAATCCTTTTATTAAATAATGAATTTTACACATTAGTAATGTAAAACTGTGATAAACATTAAAATGTACAGTGAGGGAGTCGTAAGGTTTTTACTTTATTTTTTGGCTTTTTCGGGGGTCGCGACTCTAAAAAGGTTAAAAAACAATGCTGTAGAGAATTTAGTTTAAAATATAATGCACAAATCTGAAGTGAATCGAGATATTTGCGGTGCTTTTTAGCTTGGGGTTAAGTACATGTAAGTAAGTATTTTACATATCTATATTAAGCAAAATCAATTTTTTTAACAACCTGTATGGAATATTAATACTTTCTTGATGACAATCCATAAACAGTAACTTGTTTTTAAATAAAAAGAAAAATAAAAATTGAACCCATTGAGCAAAACCTATGTATATATTAACATAAAAAATATAACTTAAATTCAAGTAGTTCAGACTCAATATAGACTGAGGTATATAACTGGAAATTGAAGCTCCCTTTTTCTTGTTCTATATGCACTGAATGTCAGTGGAAGATAACTCTTCCATTTCAGTTAAATTAGATCTAAAACAGAAACAAAAACTAAGATAATTAATAATGATTGATATTCAGTGACATACCTTGGGGGCTAGGGGGCAGTCAGCCCCCCTCCGCCCTAGTTCATGGCGCCTCTAGCTACTAAAATTGTGCATCTAATAAAAAGTATTCTTATTTGCAAAATAATACCAATTCACCCCCGCCCCAAAATGGTAGGTACGCCACTGTTATCATCTTTTAATCACTGGAAAACCTCAATGTCATGCCCAATTTAATTATGAGTTATACAACCTGGTGCAATGTAACAGAACTGCTGGTATATGCTTACACTTTTTCCCTTACAGGAACACCTCATATTCTTAACTTCTAGCTGATCGTGAATAATTTTAAAAGTTCCAGTAACTTCATGAGGTGCAGAGTTTAGAGATGTTTGGAGACATAGAGACAAAATTTTAATGAACGAATCTAAAACAATAATTCGAAAATAAGTTACGTAATATGTATAGTTATTTGAACAACATAAAAAGGTGGCATTCACACCAAAATATGTTTGTCCTAGAAAGTACTGGCAAGACCATATGTTTTTTAAGTAATAACCTACAAACTTTTTTCATCATACCCACAATATTCATCCCTTTGGTATTAATAATATCGCATAATCGTATTTTGTTAATTAAAAATTCCAAGGGTAAACTACCCAAAGATTAACTCACACAATTGTGGGAATCAGTGTATTGACAGCTACCAAAACTTATCTTAAATTGTACTTTGCGTTATGGCTACTATTAACACTTCTTTATGTAAAATTACTTACCGGTTTTTTCTAAAATTCCACACGTAATTATGTGTTTGGCCAAAGTTTACAGAATATATATTCTGTAAACTTTGGTTTGGCGTTTAAAAGTTCTCTCCCTTCAATCACATTTCTAGAGGCAGGGGTTTCTCAAGAAATTTAAAAAGAGTCAAAAGGGTTTAAAACATGATCGCTTGTCGTAACCCACAAAAAGTTTAAAAAACAATACGATTTTAACAACTAATAATCACGAACTACGAGTAAAGCACAGTTTGTTGTCATTAACCAAAAAGTAAGGTTGACGTTAGTTTGACAAAAGTCATGAACTTCTCAGAGAAGACATGAACCCAAATTATCGCATAGGTTTCTGTAATTTTGCATCGAGTGGGCCATTGTTCCCCGTTATATCAGCTGATTGCAGCGGTGGCAACGCTGGGTTTCCTTAATTGGAGTCGCCAATAATCTCTTATATTTTTTTAGTGACAGGTAGATAGATAAATCACGGTCTTTGATTCGTTTCTTTTCTACCACATGCTATTGAAAGATTTTAGCATTACAGTCCATTTATTTTACATATTATGAAAAAAAAAAACGCGTTGCAAATTTCATTCAGCTGCTTCGATAATAGGTAACCCATCCGATTTAAGAAAATACCTATTTCCTATTATACCTGTGCTCGAACTGTACCTGTAACCGATTTCACTGAAACAAGAGATTCCAAACGCGACAGTGCGCCGTAACCCGTCGCGGTGCCAGCGGAATCGGAATAGGTATATCTGATACCTGGTAATAGGTACACGGAATAGGTAGGTGATACCTATTCCAAAACAACAGGTCCAGTTCCACTGTAACATCCCTACTGTAATTTACGTTACGAGGAGAGTTTGAACAGATTCTTGGTGCTATGAGTTGCTTTAATGAAATAAATATTTTGGCCATTGTTCCCCGTTATATCAGCTGATTGCAGAGGTGGCAACGCTGGGTTTCCTTAATTGGAGTCGCCAATAATCTCTTATATTTTTTTAGTGACAGGTAGATAGATAAATCACGGTCTTTGATTCGATTCTTTTCTACCACATGCTATTGAAAGATTTTAGCATTACAGTCCATTTATTTTACATATTATGAAAAAAAAACGCGTTGCAAATTTCATTCAGCTGCTTCGATAATAGGTAACCCATCCGATTTAAGAAAATACCTATTTCCTATTATACCTGTGCTCGAACTGTACCTGTAACCGATTTCACTGAAACAAGAGATTCCAAACGCGACAGTGCGCCGTAACCCGTCGCGGTGCCAGCGGAATCGGAATAGGTATATCTGATACCTGGTAATAGGTACATGGAATAGGTAGGTGATACCTATTCCAAAACAACAGGTCCAGTTCCACTGTAACATCCCTACTGTAATTTACGTTACGAGGAGAGTTTGAACAGATTCTTGGTGCTATGAGTTGCTTTAATGAAATACATATTTTATATATTTATTAATTATTTTAGTTGGTAATTTAATTGGGGGGTACGAGACCCTGCGCCCCATGGCAGTAGCCGCCCCTGATTAACATAATAACTTAGTTCCTTGCCAATATTACAAAAATTCAGGATTTATTTGGCATGTTTAAATTAAATAGAATTTTGAATCTTTCTAAGTCAAGCCTTAATAGTGATATTACAGCAAACCAAAAGTAACCTCTTCAGACGTCAATATAATCATCTGGTTTCGACATATCAGGCAAAGAATTTGTTAATTAATTTATTAATGTAAAAAGCAATAGAACTGTCAATTTTTTTAGTTCAATGTCAGTTATTGTATCATTTAGACACAGATATTACATCGACTCAAAAAATGCCTTAGTGCAATTTTTAGGTCATTGTACCGGGTATTTACTGTTTTTTAAAGTTTGTCCAAATTTTTTCAGAAAAAAACATTAAGATAATCTACAATAATTTACCTATACCATTTTTAAGGGTAGACCTGATAACAAAGTTCTGTTTAATTCTATTTCTGCATACCCTTTTGCCACTAGAAAAAGCCAAAATAAGAAGCTAATTTTTATTTTCTCAAATAATTTTCTAAATTTCCTTGATAAAAGAGCGAGGCGTCTAATAGAAAAATAATTCAATTCAATTTTTTATTCGCATGCGCAATACAAAACTGTACATTGGTTCGTCAATGCAATGTTATAAAATAAATCTGCTCTTTGACACACTTTTCATGATCTTATTATTTTTACTAAAAAAAGTCGATAAACTTTATCAATGTAAAAACACCAAATACCCTGCTCTGAAGTCGCTAGAGTAAAAATATAGATTTAGGTTTTAACGCTAGTAGAGGTATATGATGCTTCCTGAGTCTCCGCATGCGCAGTAGGGTCGACCTTGAACGCCCAGCTGTGCTATTGTTATTTGGCCTTGATATGCGCAGGTGTTATTCCAAGGTCAAGGTCAAGAACTTGGCCTTGAATGCGAGCAGATGTTTCTTTGTTTGGTGATGACCCGGTGTACGACGCTTATTTCAAGGTTACATTTGCTTGGCCTTGAACGCGAGCAGATGTTTCTTTGTTTGGTGATGGCCAGGTGGACGACGCTTATTTCAAGGTTACATTTGCGGTGTATTTTTCGAGGTCGCCGGATGTATTCCTCCCACCCTAAATAAATACTTGACCTTGGATTACTTCCTAATAAATATGGCTCATTTCGAAAATAGCTTTCATTGTCACACATACATCGTATGCGTTAACTGTTGCTTTGGCATATAAAGTATTGTGTTTGTGGTGTGTTCTACAAGTGTTTATTCAAGGTACTTGACAGTAATTGTTTTTATTGCATTTTAAATCATGAGCATTTCAAAGCAGACCATGGCCGAAATTAACAATATGATAAACCAAGATATTCAATTTCTGGAACGTAGAAAATTCTCTACATTAACGGTGGGTAAAATTTATATGATAAAAAAAATTAATTCTTCGACTTCACCTTTTGGAAAAGCTATTGTCGTCACATTGTTTGATCCAACACATAAAGCAACATTTGAAACATTTTTACCATCACGCGTAGCTGAAATTCTGACAGAGGAAACTATTGAAATGATGAATAACTCCGGTGATCAGTACACCTTAACTTATTTGGGGCAAAGCTTACATGTTTTCTCTGGCGGTAATACTAGAGCATTATTAAATTTTGTTTGTTTGTAGTTTTTGTTGATTAGGCTATTTTAATGTTGATTTAAAATGTGATAAAATAGTTCTTGTTAGGTACATATCGAAAAACACACACTCACACACAATCACATATCCATTATTTTCTATTTAAGATGTGTGACTGCCCTACTGTCATTGAAAACCGAGATATGTACGTTAATTGGTTATCATGTAAATTAAGAGAGCTGGCTGAAGATATACTACACTTTGCAAATTATGGTAAATCCGATGTGGATTTTAGTGAAAGTCAGTATAGGAAGTATATGAAAGACGCTGTAAATTTCACGGCTGGGGCACATATGTGCGAGAAATACCTATATGGGACCATTGATCTGGACGAATTTTGTGCTGGAATGATAAATGAAGAATTGGGACGCTACCTATTCGAAGTGCCTCATTTACCCGATGAATTAGCTACAAAATATGGTTTGGCTCCCACAAATGATATCACCCTTGTTGATGGCCTTGGGAGTGAAGCAGTCAACACGGATGAAGTTGATGGGGAAGCGTGTGCTATTGTTAGCGATGAGTGTGTTGAAAAAGATGAAGAAAATTTCTAAATTTCTATTCATTGTATAATGTAACATGCGATGTTAAATAAATCATTATGTACCTAATTTATCGTTTTATTTTTGCTTTAACTAGTCTTAATATTTCTTATAAATTGGTAAACTTGCAAAATTACTTTAGTTTAAGTTAAAAATGGGTCGTGTTAACAACACAATTGATAAATTTGGTCGTCAAGGGACCAATGTACAAGTTCAGATATTACGTGGTTCACCTGGAGTTGGTTTCAAACTAACCCATGATGGACAATATGACATTGAAGGCAAATCTTTGTCCAATGTTGCAAATCCGATAAAAAGTGATGATGCGGCAACTAGTGACTACGTCCTGAAGGAACTTGATAAAATTCATACACAAATATTATCTAAAATTAATACGGAGGTACATTCACTTAATGAGAAGATCACCAACCTTGGAGATAGAAGCTACAGCTTTCTATGGAGCCTTCAGAAACGAATTAGCAATTTGGAAGGTCAAAAAAAAAGCCCAGGCAAACCTAAAACGAAGTTAAGATAGGGGTGGGGATGCCAAGGTTATGTCGGTGTGTGAAGGTCGACTCTTGGGTATAAGAACTTCTGTCGAAATTTTTAAAAATCAGTTCAGTTGTATTATTTGGTTTTGAGTTTACTACAATATATTTTTTAAAATGCAGTAGAAAGAAGAACGTCCAACTGCAATGGTTCCGCCATTTTCCATTCATGGTCATCAGATGTGTGCCAATTGTGAACATTGGGAATTGCTAGTGGGACAAATGGGTTTCTGTGAATGGTGTCAAAATGAGCACAGAAAGCAGCAAGAAGAACAATTATCATCATCGCATATCGCCCAACCCACACAAACCCCAATCACTTTAAGCGGAGGAGGAGATTTGTTAGAGCAGCAGCGACAGCAAAATTTCAACTCTTTTACAGAAGAAGAAGTCAACGGAGATGGTCCATTATCGCCGTCGTCGTCGTCATTACCGTCAGAGTGGTCACCAGGTAGAACGTCGCTACCGGATGCCCCATTCTACTCTTCTGATGAAGAGTATATGCGCAAAATAAGTGGTGATGATGATGAATATGATGCAGAACAAGGTTTTCGAGCCATATGTTTAAGGAGAAGCGAACTTATACAATTTGGATATAGTCCATAAATTTAATTTTATATATATTTTAGTTTGTTTATGAAATAATAAAAATCTTTTTGTAATAAATATGTTTATTATTCACCATACATTTGAATTAGCAAATCGCTCTTGATATATATTATTTCTGTGGTTCCATTCTAAAAACCTTGCTAGCATTGCATCCATTTTTCCAATTCTCCTTTGAAAACGATATCTATCAAGTATTAGTTGTTGAAAATTACTTTGTCGGGCTTGTCTATATGCAAAACACCAAACAGACATACGGTGGATAATATTTCTTTCTTCATCAAATCTGACTTGCTTCATGGTGTATTGTAAAATGAATTTTTATTAGTTCTGTTATTTATATATAGGCTGAACATAAAGAGAGTATATTAGTTTTACTTTAAAATGGGTCGTGTTAACAACACAATTGATAAATTTGGTCGACAGAAAACTCTTGTTTATAACAACGTATCGCGAGGGTTACCCGGAATCGGATTTAAACTTACTTCAGATGGGCATTTTGATATAGAGGGAAAATTACTAAGGAATGTTGCCCAACCGATAAATGATAATGATGCTGCTACCAAAGAATATGTCCTTATGGAAGTTCATCAACTTGGTTCGCAGATAAATTCCATACTTAGTAATGTGCTAGTACCAGTTTTTCAAAAAATGTTTGAAGATGATGAGGCCAAAATTACGTACCTTAAGGAAAAAATGTATCAAATTCACCCACATGCTGCACGGTATACCACAACGAAGATAAAGGATACAAAAAAACCAAAATGGAAACCAACCTAGATAAAGTTCTGTTTAAAAACATAATTATACTGTTACATGTAATAAATTAAAAATAAAACGCATAATTATGAAAAGCAAGGTTTATTATTATTTATAATGCATACATACGTAACGTAAAACTATTTGATAATATTTATACAATATCTGATTTGTCTATCCAAGAATTAAATTGATTTGGAAAACCTAACCATTTTACAAACAATTGATCGTTTTGATTTTTCTTGCGATTTCTAAGAATTTTCTCAACTAAATAAACACCGGGGCTAGCTGTCTTTTGCAGTTCTGCTTCGTAAAAATATCCCTTAATAGGTTGACCTTCTAATGATTGCAGCAAGTATGTAGGTGGATTTGTAATATTAACTTTTGCTATTTCAAACAGTTCGGTTGACCACGAAGGCGTATATCCTTTGTCAAATACACTGTACTTGGTAATGCGAACAATATCACCCAAATGAAATTTTTTTTTCTTAGGAACAATTTTCAAATAGTCATATGCTTTAATAGGGGTATGCTCTTTTACACTGTTAGGCTTCATTCCAATGGTGCGGTGTTTAGTGTTATATAGGTCTTCGTTATAGCTGGTAATATTTGTAACCATCTGTATGAACCTCTAGCCGTGAATTGTTTATATAACTTATTTTTCAAAGTTCTTATAACACGCTCAACAATTGCCGCTTTTTTCGTGCTATATGTGGAATAATGGTTTATATTATATTTTGTCATGAGTGCTTGAAAGGTGCTATTATAAAATTCCTTTCCTTGATCACTCTGTAAATTGTTTGGTGCATATGATGCTTCTTCAATGATGCTTTTCATGGCATTCGTAACTTCAACACCAGTTTTATTCTTAACTGCTTTGGTGTACACGAATTTGGAGTAACAGTTTATACATACAACAATGTAACGGTAACCATCATTGTCAGTAGCATATTGCTGCATTTCCGCCAAATCAATTTGCCACAAATCCCTATATCCTTTTATGACTGTACGTCTTCTAACAAAATTTTTCCTTGCTGTCCTATGTAATTCATTTACGACTTTAATTTTTTCTTGGCTAGGATCCATATTATAAGGTTGCACGTCTTATCAGACACTGAGGATGGCAACTTCCTGCAAAACTTAATATATTATTCCCTCCTCTCGAAGCTCTTCCATAATTGACATAATCTCATTATGTCCGGTATGGCCAGCTACTTTTGACCCCCACAATAATCGTAATCTATCCACTAACTCCTTAGGTTTATTCCAATAAACATTTGGAAGGTAGACGCTTTTTTACTGGTAGTTGGATTTTGTTGTTGACTTTTTTTCTTCCTACACCACCACCGTTTTTGTTTCCGTAATTAGCGGTTTTATGATTCGTAAATATTTTCTCCATCGGGTTTCCCTTAAACCACGTTTTTTGTCATAACCGTCGTAGGCCGCATCCGTCAATTTCAAAATGGTTTGGTATTTTCGAAGTATATCTAGACTAATTTCGTCTTCATTATCTAGGCATGGTGGATTTTTTAGAAAAATCAAATCGTAAAGCTCAGCTGTTCCATCGAATTCAGCAATGTTTGTTTTGTTCCTGTATAACACCCTCTTTCCGTTTGTTAGAAAACGAACCACCAAGTTGCCAATATATTTTGTTGATTTATTTTCTTTTTTACCAAAGCGTACACCATACAAGGTATCATAATGGGATGGTTCCAATTTTAATCCATTTAAATAATCTTGAATAGTTTTTGCGGCTAAACTGCTACCACTTGATGTGTGTGGTGATGTGTAAGATGATGTTATCGTTGATGGGGAAGGGGTTTCGAACAGTGACTCACGATTTCCACGTTTTGGTGTAGGAATCGGTGTAGATGTTTCAAAATCCGCTTCTGTTGGGTGTTCTTCAAACATTTTCGCTATTCCCACCGAGCTGCTGCTGCTGCTACTCCGACTTTGTGGTTTAGTCGTAGTACTTGATTTTTTAGTTACGTACTGCTGCTGCTGCTGCTTTACAGCTTTAGATATAGATCCTAGTGGTTTAGAAACTGGTTCATAAAACTTTTCCAAATCATGTTCATTCTGCACTTTAGCTGCTTTAATTTGTTTAAATTTTTTTCTAACCGCATTTGTAGTTTCCAGTAGCTTTCGTTTTAATTCGATTTCTTCATTCATGATGCTTTCAAAGCACCGTTCAACGATGAAATGATTATCCAAGTTATTATTATAGGAATATATAACTATCGAATCCCTTGCGGTATCTGCCTGAATTTACATCACTATCCTTGTCAATAACTAAAAAACCATATTTATTATCCCAACATTTAGCACACATCTCTTGTAATTGTCTAAACGTCAGGTCGGGTGAAACGTGATCGGAAAATATATGTTTCATATTCATCTCATCTTGTTTAAACATAATAATGAAGTTGGCATTATCCCGGACGAGCTGCTTAGGAACACGAGAATACGTTTGCGCCAAGTAAAAGGCATCCACATTTTTGTGACGTCCCATGCTAAAATCCGATCTTATAACGTCCTGTTTCTCACACATAACGTCATCAAAAATAAATATTGAATTAGGTTTAGCATCTGACGGTTCCACAATGATATTTGCGTCGCTAAAAGCGTAGTAGCCAAGACCTTTGATTGGCGATAAAATTTTCTTTAAATATTCATATTTTGGTTGATAGAGCGACTTTGAGTAGATATAAACATTTTCGAAACGCAGTCCCGAGGGGTGAGTAAGCAGCGAAATCATAACATTTGTTTTTCCACAGTTTGAAGGTCCTATTAATAATCCACGAATAGATGACGGTAGCAAAGGACCATGTCTTTTAAATAATTTTTGTTCTAGTCCAGATCCGACCTTTACATCGAGATTATCGACGGGAAGTTTTTGTTTACGATTGACGATACGCATCTTAACAAAATCTATATTTTATACTGACCTTTCACGTAAACAATCATTCAGATGTCGCTCGTCAGACGAAGTAGACGGTCTCGTTTATCAAGTAAGACTGGAAGCGGTATTGTTAATTTAGTAATTAATAGGCTACCGTTCGAGTTACACATTCCCGGCTATCAGTATTGTGGGCCCGGGACGAAAATAGTAAAACGTGTGGCAAGAGGAGATCAAGGAATTAATTCTTTGGATGTCGCATGCAAAAAACACGATTTAGCCTATTTGCGTAATAGTGAAAATTTAAGTGCTCGCCACCAAGCAGATCAGGAACTCGAGCAAAGCGCGTGGAAAAGAGGAAAATCGAAAGACTCTGGCGCTAGTGAAAAAGCTGCAGCTTGGTTGGTAACCAACATTATGAAAGCGAAACAACGTTTTGGTATGGGTGTATCATCATCATCAAAATCGAGAAAAGCATCCATTCGAGGTAAACGTCGCTTCCAGCGCCGCCGCCGCCACACTAAAGGTAATGGCGTCGGTAAACATAAGCGAGTACACAAAGTAGCTTTTGGATCATCTATTAGACGACCCGTTCGATCAGAATTGTTGAAAGCTGGTGGGAAAAAACTTATCGAGAAAAATATCACGAAAGCATCGAAAATAGCTGCAGTAGCTGCACGTAAATCCCTAAGAATAGCCGGTGGCAAACGAAAAATTCGCACGCCTAGAATCATTCCAATTCCAAACACCGGGGGGATATTACCATTAATACCAATATTTGCAGGACTATCGGCCTTAGGTTCATTAGCAGGTGGTGTAGCAGGCATCGTGCGAGCCGTAAAAGCAGTAAAAAAGTCGACTGCAGAAAAAATAGGTACCGGCTTACATCTAAGTTCAAGAGGAAATGGATTATATTTGAAACCATATCGCACAGGTTTGGGATTATTTATAAACAACGGCGCAAATAAGAAATCAAAAAACTAATAGAATCCCTACCTCAAAGACCACTATCCAATGTTGATATAGAAAAGTACGCCTTAAAAATGAAAATACCACACTTTCGAGGCGTATATATGAGAGATTCATTACCTGTACGCGGTCCCAAACGTCACGAGGCCGCCATTATTAATTTGGATAGTATGTCGGGTGTAGGGACTCATTGGGTAGCATATAGAAAAAGCAATTCTGAGGCAACATACTACGATAGTTTCGGTGATTTACCCCCACCTAGGGAATTGGTACGATATCTGCAGATGGGTTCCGAAGCGACGAAGAAAATTTACGATACATACGACCGTCGACAAGAATTTGGAACAGTCTCGTGTGGACATTTGTGTTTGAAGTTTCTTTTACAATCATAAAAAGTATGTCTTTGACACCCCAAATGGAACGTGACAACTACACCAAAATGTTGGTATCACTTAAAGCATATCGTGAAGTCGGAGGATTACAAAAAATGACAGCCGAACAGTTAGAAAATACGCCCAAAGAAGTGTTGATCGCATTAGCTCCAAATGAAATAGCACTAGTTTGGGATAGGTACTAATCACCTAAAAAGTTACCTCGATATATCGAAATATCAATACTGTTTGGAACATTATAATAGCAATAATTCAGATTCGGACGAGGGCGATGGACCGACACCAAAAAAAATATTTTGTTGTTATTGCAAAATTAACGATCTGAATATAAAGGCAGAAAACAGTTTAAAAACGTCCAAAGGAATAAAACAACGCTTCAGCTTAAATCCATTTAACTGTTGCAAACAGCAATAAAACAACTACACAAATAGTTTCCAGGTCAGTCATGTCTTACACATTCACTCTAACAGGACATTCAAGTGTCTTAAGTGCGGATTTTTACCCACCCATCGAGTTAAATACAACAGGCAAATATGGAGTTGCACTGCTGGGATTTTACACATATAATTCGATTTTTAATATCGACGAAAGCAATAATTCATTCAGCCATTTGAAAATAGCGATACCAACGTATGTAAGGATTCCACCAGGAGATTACGAAATTAATGAAATAGCAAAAGCCATGTACACCGCTTTAAAAGAGTCATGCAATGAAGTTGGTACCGATTTATTTTCATTAACAGCCAATAATAATACGTTAAAATGTGAGCTAAAGTCAAAATATAGCATCGATTTTCGAGGTAGCAATAGTATCGGCAAAGTGCTCGGATTTGGCCCCGTGTTGCTGCGAGGTGGACAAAGACACGAATCAAGTACCATCGTGGACATAATGAAAGTGCGCATCGTACGTGTGGATTGTAATATAATTTCCGGAGCATACCTGAATTCTTTGGAAAGTCATACGTTATTTGAATTTGATATTGACGTCGAACCCGGTTACAGAATCTCCAAAGAACCGCAAAATAATATTTATATGCCGATAATGCCGGATGGTCGTCAGTTTATCGACAACATTACTCTACGCATCTTGGACGATAGCGGTGATTTGATCGATTTTCGAGGTTAGAAAATTATAGTTAAACTAGAGTTGAAAAAAATCGTATAATGGGTTTTTGCTTTAACCGTCAACTGCATAAGCTGTCAACAATTCAAGATTCAGTTAAACGACATAAAAGTAAGCAGACAACACAGTCAAGGTTCATTCGCAAGTCAGATCGGCAGCTCTCCGTGAAAGATTGCAAATTTCTACAATCGATCGGTTTGAAAGTGAGAAAAATTAGAAAATGATGGCCGCTAGCAGTGACAAAATCGAAGTTTTTACCGAACCAATTTTTGATAACTCCATTATTAGTTTTCAAGAACACACATATAAACCTTACGGTTCTCCAACATTCCGCAATTCCGATGAAATTCGCATACCTGTACACTTTCAAGATATCATTTTGGATATATCGGATAGTTACATTTACATCGAAGGAACATTCAAACCCAAAGACGTTACTAAAAAATGTTATCTATCAAATAATGCCATCGCCTTTCTATTCGACGAATGTCGTTATGAAATGGGAGGGGAGCAAGTTGCCGTCGTTCGGAAACCCGGAATTACTACAACGATGAAAACTATGGTGTCATTGGGTGCCGCACAAAATGGAGCTCTCATGGCATGTGGATGGGGTCTAGACGAAGCAAATCAAGGTATACTAGATTCCACAAGTAACGTGTTCTCCGGCAAGCTTCCTCTAAAATGTCTCATGGGTTTCGCAGAGGATTATTCAAAGGGTATTTTTAACGTCAAGCAAGAGTTGATTTTAATTATCACCCGCATTTTCAAAAATTGCTATATCGGTGAAGTAGATGCAGACATTTCAATTGAAAAAATTGAATGGAAAATTCGTCACATTATTCCAGATGATCGACAGAAGTTAAAGATATTATCACGCATGAATAAAGGTGGCAGTAACGCAAACGTTCCAATGGCTTACCGTAAATGGGATCTTTACGAGCTACCTTCTTTGAGAGAAACATCGTCAGACGTATGGGCCTTAAGAACTAGCACGAGTCTCGAAAAACCGAGATATTTGATTATCGGTTTTCAGACAACTAGCTTTACCGACAACAGAGCAAAAGATAGCACACAATTTACAACGGCCGATATAAGTGATATTAGGCTCTATCTGAACTCTGCCGTATTTCCGTACGAAAGATGAAATTTAGATTTTTCAAAGAAACTGTATGCCGCAGCCTATTATAATTATGAGAATTTTCAAGCTAGCTACTACCAGCGAGAACTTAGCGATCCTATGATGAGTTTTGCCGACTATCTGCAAAATCCGTTATTCGTAATCGATTGCAGTCACCAGCCAGAAGCCGTTAAATCATCCACAGTGGACGTGAAATTGGAGTTTGAAACACGCAAGAGTAAATTTCCTAAAGACATTAAAGTATACGCGTTAGTCATTCACGATGCATTTTTTAGCTACAATATACTTAATGGTTCTGTTTCTAACAAATCAATACATTAGTTTGAAGTTATGTACGTCTCCAAATTATGTATTTTCACATATTTAAAATAAACTTATAAACAACATATTTGCGTTTTATTTTTGCCATTGGTTTATTTTAATACTTCAAATATTTATGAAAATGGTAAAAAAGTTGAAAATTTTTATTTCTTATTTTTCCAAATTTAAAAAATGTCAAAAAATAGTGTAAATTAATATAAATCTTTTGTGCTTTACACTTTGGCCGAAAAGTGTCGGAAAATATCTTAAAAAAATTATGAAAATGGTAAAAAAATTAAAATCTTTGTTTCTTATTTTTTTTTCTAATTTAAAAATGCTAAAAGATTTGGATTAATTTAAACCATTTTTGACATTTTTTAAATTTCGAGAAACTAAGAAATAAAGATTTTCAATTTTTTTAGCATTTTCATAATTTTTTTTAAGGCATTTCCCGACATTTTATGAAAAACTTGAATACGACTAAAACGATTCTTTTACTACCATTAACCAATTTCCGAGGTTATTTTTTTTATTTGAAAATAATGAGACATAAGGATTTTTTGCACCATTTTCATAATTTTTTAAGGCATTTCCCGACCATCTACAACCAAAGTGTAAAGCACAAAAGATTTGGACTAATTTGCACTATTTTTCGGCATTTTTTAAATTTGAAAAAAATAAGAAATAAAAATTTTCAATTTTTTTACCATTTTCATAATTTTTTTAAAGCATTTCCCAACACTTTACGCAAAAATTGTATTAGACTAAAACGTTTCTTTTACTACCATTAACCAATTTCCGAGGTTATTTTTTTATTTGAAAATAATGAGAAATAAGGATTTTTTGCACCATTTTCATAATTTTTTTAAGGCATTTCCCGACTCTTTACAGCCAAAGTGTAAAGCACAAAAGATTTGGACTAATTTAAACTATTTTTCGGCATTTTTTAAATTTGAAAAAAATAAGAAATAAAAATTTTCAATTTTTTTACCATTTTCATATTTTTTTTATGGCATTTCCCAACACTTTACGCAAAAATTGTATTAGACTAAAACGTTTCTTTTACTACCCTTAACCAATTTCCGAGGTTATTTTTTTATTTGAAAATAATGAGAAATAAGGATTTTTTGCACCATTTTCATAATTTTTTTAAGGCATTTCCCGACTCTTTACAGCCAAAGTGTAAAGCACAAAAGATTTGGACTAATTTAAACTATTTTTCGGCATTTTTTAAATTTGAAAAAAATAAGAAATAAAAATTTTCAATTTTTTTACCATTTTCATAATTTTTTTATGGCATTTCCCAACACTTTACGCAAAAATTGTATTAGACTAAAACGTTTCTTTTACTACCCTTAACCAATTTCCGAGGTTATTTTTTGATAATAGTAAAAATTATGGAGCTCAGGTGGTCAATAAAAATAGACTCACTAATCACCCAATCAAACCCAATCAAACACATGCTAAGTCCAATTCAATAGGTCGCCCACGTGTGGACGGTCTTGATTTATTATCCTCTTTTATTGACACTCGAAAAAGGGGCTGAAAAAAGTCTGCATTAAAAAAATAAATATATATCACCCGCTTTTGGTCTGCCTAACATACTAATAAAAAAAGATCCCACGTATACTCCACAAATCTTTACACAATAAATCTCAAACATCACACAGGTCTGTCGGCATCATAACATAATAGTCAGAGAACAATAATGGGTTGATAATAGTTAAAATTATGGAGCTCAGGTAGCTGGACAATAAAAATAGACTCACAAAAGAACACATGCTAAGGCCACCGCAAAGTAGAAGTTATGGTACTTGAGCGTAAAGGTTCTCTATGGCACTTTGGCGTAAATTTCCGATCTAACCCGAGATGTGTTCGGTTTCTTTCGCAAAGCATCGAGGCATTCCACACGTGGGCGACCTTATTATCCCGCTTTTTTGGAATTTTTAAGAAATAACCTCAGAAATGGGTTAAGGGTAGTAAAGGAATCGTTTTAGTCGTATTCAAGTTTTTCATAAAATGTCGGGAAATGCCTTAAAAAAATTATGGAAATGCTAAAAAAATTGAAAATCTTTGTTTCTTAGTTTTTCGAAATTTAAAAAATGCCAAAAAATAGTTCAAATTAATCAAAATCTTTTGTGCTTTCCACTTTTGCCGTAGATGGTCGGGAAATGCCTTAAAAAAATTGATGAAAATGGTGAAAAATCAAAAATCTTTATTTTTCATTATTTTCAAATTTTACAAATGCTAAAAATACTTTGAATCAACCCGCTACACCACACCGGGGTGGGGGTGGGGCGGGTGGGGGGATCTGAGGTCTTTAAAAGCAGCTCGGCTCGACTGCTTATTTCATTACACTCGCTCATCTCATCATGGCATCATCAGATGACGGATACTCAAGCGATGCGTATGTACCTGCGAATCCGGATAATTGGGCAACAAGACGGAGGAATGTTTTCCCCGGCCGATCCGAACGGGTTTGTATGACCATGAACCTGGTATCGGTCGGTGACGATGACGACAACTGGTGTATGGAATGCTATGAAGGCTTTGAAGATAAGTCGGTTGGTGATCAATTCACCAGCTTTCATATCACTGTGGATTTCGGTAGTCGCAAGCTTGTGGGGTAGCTATTGGTTCTCTACAACATCAGAGTGCGTGCCTTATTTGTAATCGAGCCTGATTACAAATAAGATTTTATCCCTTGAAAAACGGTCCTTTTCAGGGCCACTGAATGTTTCATCGTAGTTTTAGTTACCTAATGCCATAGTACATGTGGTGTTAGATAAAAAATTATATAAGTCCAGTCGGATCGAGTATAATTTTCCTTGCAAAATCCATCCTTTTCAGGACCTCAGAATATTTTGATCTTGTATTTATCTAATGCCACGGCAGTAGTTGCCGGTTTATGAGGTGCAGCCGGACTCCAGCACTGATTGGGTGCCACCACCGCCGCCGGAAGATCATGACGGTCCGGCCGATTCATCCACTTGGTGGATCACGGACCATCAGGATGAAGATGGTCCAGCTGATTCCACCAACTGATCCCGGAACCATGCCCTCCCTGACCTACCCCGACAAATCAGTCCTTTTCAGGACTACAAAATTTTTTATCGTAGTTTGTAGTTGATTCATGTCACATCCCAAGTAACATGATATTTCTCAAGAATTAATTTCTTTTGGAAAATATTGTGTTACTCTGTAAAGACATGTACGTTCTTACCATACGTTAGAACTAGCTAAATTTCTAGTAAGTTCTCTACGAAAAGCTGAGAGTTTGGTCTATTATCTTACTTGTAGTAATATTCACATTTTATTACAAATAAGATGCATGTTCTCAGGCATTGTAACGGGTAGCCTCTCTTCACAGACATAACACTTTATCGCATACTTAAGTTGTGTGCATCTAACGATTACACACCTAAAGTTACGGCCCTACATTTTCCGTCTATTCGTTTTTTCTATTTTGCATTTTTACACTATTTTTTGTGTAACTTCCGTATACTTATTTTAGAAATAAAAAATATTCTTTCATTTAACTTTTTTATTATCATATATACAAAAACATTTTCTTTTACTTATATATACATTACTATTACAAAAATAACTTCAAAAACATCGGTTAATAATAAAACATCAGATTTCAAATATAAATCGGAATAGTCCCCAAATTCTTACAATTAAATGTGTCCCACACCTTTTTAGCTCTATCATAATCTTCATCGCTAATGTGCTCCTCTGACAAACTATCATAAAACTGATTTTTTGTGGGTAAAGTTGGATGATTCATTTTCTCCATTGAATCGACAAAACTATAGGGAAAAACACCTTTTTTGCGCATTAAATTAAACTGCTCATTATCAGAAAAATATTTTCCTGTTTCCCTGAAACTACCCACAGCTAATCCATTACCCAAATTTTCCAGCGAAGTTGATAGAAATTTAAAACTATCGATGAACCGCAATTTCAAATATTTTTTCTTTATTGTCCCACTTTTATTATCGACATAATCGTGAACGTAAATACTTTTCGTAAACGAAATATACTTTTCCTTGCTTTGAGCTAAAACATCGATCTTGTCTCCGTGACGACACAACTCTTTAATAAACATGTGGCAATCGTACCCGCTCAAGTTATGAAATATAATTGGAATAAAATTGGGTAACTTATAATTTAAGTTGCAAATCGAATGAGCAGCACCAGGTCTTTTTTTCCCAGTTATGTGACAGTGGTCCTTTACTTTACAATTATTATTATTTTCAAAAGGTCGTTCACATATACCACATTTTGTGGCATTATTGAACTCCGCTATTTGGTCCGCCGTTAAAGTTTCCATTGCTTTTATATCTCTTAAGTATGTATTGTAAAGAGATCTTAAATCACTTTCAAGTCGAGAAACGAAAACCTGGGCTGCGTCGTTTCCCCGGTAGAGCTCAAATTTTGAAATCGAATCGTCAAAGGAGCACTTAATTAAATACGCAAAAGAATACGGTTCATGTTTGATGCTTTTGACTAAGTAAGAATTTGTGGGATTTGGTTCCACTGTATCCAGCGGTTTAAGCACCGATTCAAAATCCGTAAACGACAAACGGTACACGCATTTGCTTTTCTATGTTTTCAAATTTTAATATATTTTCACTTACACTCCTTCCAAATTTATCTATTTTTAAATTTAGTGATGGTGTTAATGAATATTTGTGGTTACAGTCATTTTTTTGGTGTGATATCAAAGATGATGGTGAACTAAAATATATCAAACAACCATCACAAAAATACATTTTATCTCTACGCGATGTAATTTGACTGGAACATAATTTCGATAAGTCTTTTATCCAACAATAATGACTTTTAGAACAACGCGTATCACAAATATGCTCATCATCATCTTTAATACTACAATCCTTTGTTATTAACAACAAGTTTACATGTCTGTTAAGTTTTCTACCCGAATACCTTAATGGACCGACAACTTCATACTTTAACATATTATTTTCGAAAATTTTTTGCAAACCATAAACGTTAACTGAAATATTATTCATTTCTTCAAATTTTGATATATCACGCAACTTTACTGGAAAGTCTATACCTGTAAAATTCAGCACTCTTGAATAGTGTGGATAAGATTGATACTGTGATGCCATTCTAGTGGTGGGGCACAAAGCAGACACGATTGACCACGCAAAACAACACTCATCTTGATTAATCACATTGATGACGGCTTTTTTCAATTCGATGAAACGGGGTAACTTTATATATGAAGATCCACCAAAAGGTTTATACTCATTGACATTTACTTCCAGGTATAGAATTTTTTCCAGAGCCCAACCTACGAAAACAAAAAAAGAATGACTTAAGTATTTATTTTATTTTTAGTCGGTAATTTATAACATACCTGAATCTTTTTCCTGAAACTCAGTCGATTGAGTCTTCATGGCTTCCACTAATGATTGATATATTTCTTCCAAATCGCTTCCTGAAGTGACAATTTCATTGCGTGTATTAAATGACTTGTCACTGTACATATTATCTTGTGTTGGTAAAAGATACCGACCAACAACCACCATATTAACTTTCAAAGCACAACGCACTCTTACTAGGTCACTTACTACCTCTAACACTTTTGCTTTAATTTCATCAAAAAATAATGAATAGTCAGGATGTTCATTATCACTTGATATACGGTATGTGGCAATCCTATTTCTAAAAGCACTGGACACGAGTTCAACACCAGCTAATATTGGTGAACATGCATTACTTTTATGGTGTATTGTTCTTTGATGAGCTGCCATTCGATTTGCTGGTATGGTTATATTGCAGCAAGTGCAAGTACGCACCTCGGATGTTGATGCCCCATCGTCAACTTTTCGCTGTTTTCCACCATGTATATTTGCAAATCGTGCTACGCATGATTCTTTTTTATGTCGTAACATATTATAACTCCGAGTAAATGATTTACCACAATCTTCACACGCGTACGCCATGATTTTTCAAATTAACTTGCTTGAACCGTTTTACTCAACACAATGTTCTATACTAAAATTTAACCCCCCCTACCCTCATTTATACCGAATCACATTTAGACCCCCCACTCGATCTTCATACCAAAACATGTTACACCCCAATAATAACTCAAGGTAAACTAACATCACAAATGTAACCTTGAAATAAGCGTCGTACACCTGGTCATCACCAAACAAAGAAACAGCTGCTCGCATTCATTGAAAATATGCACCGCAAATGTAACCTTGAAATAAGCGTCGTCCACCTGGTTATCACCAAACAAAGAAACAGCTGCTCGCATTCATTGAAAATATGCACCGCAAATGTAACCTTGAAATAAGCGTCGTACACCTAGTCATCATCAAACAAAGAAACATCTGCTCGCATTCAAGGCCAAGTTCTTGACATTGACCTTGGAATAACACCTGCGCATATCAAGGCCAAATAACAATAGCATAGCTGGGCGTTCAAGGTCGACCCTACTGCGCATGCGGAGACTCAGGAAGCATCATATACCTCTACTAACGCTGCTGTACTTTCTTCCCAATTTAAAATCGTCTATATAAACTTAATGTGAAGTTTTAATACACAAACATTACCGAGTAACCATAATTAGAGATGTGCCATGAGAACATTCTCAGGGGGATATTTCCGGAGAACGGTAAATTACCGAGAATATTTCCCAGCATAAATTCTCGAGAAGTTATGATTTTAGAAAAAAATATAAATTACTGGAAAATTACCGAGAATATTTCCGAGAACGAGAATGTTCTCGGAAAAATTCATATTCTCGGAGAATTTATGATAGTTTGCGGAAATTTAAGGTAATTTATTTTAATGCCGCTATTGTATCATAGATGGAGCTTGGAGCATCTTTATCTTTATTTCTTTTCTGTGTTGTTTTAAACAACTTGTTTAGACATGTTATTTTATACAATGCGTTTCTAAGTTGGGTTTTATTTATAAATAAAGTTACTGGAAAATAATGGAAATAAAAATTTAATGTGTCTTTATTTTGACTAAGATGCGTAATCACGTTAATTTACAATTTAAATATTTTCTAAATTAGGTATTGTGCAGTGCTATCTCTTTATTTTTTCAGATAAGATTATTGTAAAAACTACTTTTCGTAAAAAAATATGTTCTTTCAGTTTATGCAATCGAAACATAAAATTCTCCAACATATAAAATAAATTCTCCAAAATTTCCGATAAATTCTCATTGTTCTCGGAAAATATTTCCCAAAAATAAATTCTCGAGAATGTTCCATCTCTAACCATAATATTTAAAGAATCTTTCAATTCCCATTGTACTGCACCACTTTATTATTTCAGCTATAACTGCAAATTTCATCAACAAGAAATCTGAGGCAGAAGCACGCGTAGAAGAAATAAGTGGAGTGGCTTTTATATTTAATCAAAAATTCTTTAAGGATCTCCAAGAAGAAACTAGGATAGATTTAGAAAATATTGTATATTATAAAGATGATACTCATTATTTTGTAATGACTGCGAAGAAAGCTAGTTTATTAGAAAAATGTGTTATTAAACAGGTACGTTTTACACCTTTGTAAGTTACATTAGAAACATTAGCGTCTATACGCAACAAAAAGACGACGTTAGTGAATTTGTGAACTGAAAGGGGTAGTGTGTTCTGCTCTTTCATTGAAGTGGTAGTTTCATTGATGATGGCGCTCCCAGGGGTATAAACTTCCGGAGGTAAACTACCCCTCCCTTCATATCTCCGGGCGAGGGGTACTCATTACACCATCGAAGAATTCCAAGAGCATAGTAACCTTTGCCAACATCTGCGGGCTTAATTCCAATTTGGACTCTGTCCACCACTATCTCCAATCATGCAAATCCCACATTCTTTTTCTGACCGAAACCCAAATCAGCTCCAAATCCTCAACCAATCATCTGTTTCCAGGCTATGAACTTCTGCCATCTTTTCGTCTTCATGGTGGGGTATGTGCCTACGTTCACAGCAGCCTTTCTTGCACCAGACTCCCGAACCTGGAATGAGGCCAACCCGATAGTCTCTGGCCAAAACTCGCCATTAAATCTACTAAATTTATCTGTTGCATCTATCGCTCCCCATCAGACAAATCCTACAATGAGTTCTTTGAATTTCCCTCCGCTGAAGTTATCGTCCTAGGCGACTTTAACGTCCATAGCAAGGAATGGTTAGGATCCACAAAAACTGACCCAGAAGGCAGAGCAGCAGAAAACTTCGCAATCAGCAACTCGATCACCAATTTGATCAGAGAACCAATATACTTTCCCCGCGTTTCTACCCATAATGCAAATCCTCTAGATCTTTTTCTTACCACCCATCCTGAGCCTTACTCAACATCTGTATGCGCTCCCCTTGGTCGTTCATATCATGGCCTCATTACCGTCTCTTGTCCCATACATCCCGAGTTTGCTGAAATCATGCCAGAACGCACGATCTGGCACTACAATTCTGCCGACTGGGATGGTCTTCGAAACTTCTTCTCTGCTTTCCCTTGGAACCCTGTCTGTTTTTCCACTCCCGATCCCTCCGAAATTTGCTCTCATATCACAGACATTATTCAAGCAGGTATTGAAGGTTTCATTCCACATACCCGCAAAAAACCTAAACTCCACCATCAAAAGCCATGGTTCTCCAAGGACTGTGACAAAGCCAGGCTCAAAAAAGCCCAAGTTCACAAAAGGTATCTTCAAAATCCTACACCCGAAAATCGTGAAATTTTCACCGAGACCAGAAATCAATACAACCAAACTGTCTTAAAGTCCAAAAATGCTTTTAACAACCGCATAAAAGATAAAGTGCTTTCCTGTTCCAACGGCGGCAAATCTTTCTGGTCACTTGCCAAAAACATTAGTCAGAACTTCTGTAGAAGCGCTTTTCCTCCCCTGACCTCTGACAACGAAGTTATCTCCACCTCTAAAGGGAAAGCAGAACTATTCGCCAAACAATTCGCTTCCAGTTCCACCCTGATCCCTCCCCCCAATTTCGCTCTTCCAACCGCTAAGTCTGTACCCCACAAAATGCCTGATATAATACTTAAGGTCAAACAAGTTCAAAAAATTCTTCTATCCCTTGACACCAAAAAGTCATCTGGACTGGATCGCATACCAGCAATTGTCTTAAAAAAATGCGCTCCAGAACTTGCACCCATCTTAACTCGTCTTTTCCAGATCTCTTATGACAGGGGTATCTTCCCAGATGGCTGGAAGACTGCTCGTGTGCAGCCTATCCCGAAGAAAGGCTCCAAGTCTCTTCCATCCAATTATAGACCTATCTCTCTTCTCTCCGTTGTCAGCAAAGTTATGGAGAAAGTAATCAACTTGCAAATTCTAAAATATCTAGAAAAACACAAAATCATCCATGACAGACAGTACGGATTTCGTCACCAAAAATCCACAGCTGATCTCCTTAGCTTTGTCACACATAACTAGAACAAGCCTCTTGCATTTCATGGCGAATCTCAGATTGTTGCTCTCGATATTTCCAAGGCCTTTGACCAAGTATGGCATGCCGCACTCCTCAACAAACTACCTTCTTACGGTCTTCCTACCAAACTATGTACCTGGATCGGCAGCTTCCTCTCTAATCGGCGCATATCTGTTGTGGTTGACGGTCACTCATCTAACTTCCATCCTATCAATGCTGGTGTCCCCCAAGGTTCAGTCCTGGCATCAACCCTGTTTCTTCTTCACATTAATGACCTGCTCTCTTCAGCTACTAATCCCATCCACAGTTATGCTGACGATAGTACTCTTCACTCCAATATTCATTTTTCCAGACAAGTTTCGAATCAGGAGTTGGATAATGGACGCAGATCTATGTACCTATCTCTTTCCCAAGATCTCCAATTAACCTTAGACTGGGGTGCCAAGAACTTTGTTCAGTTCAACGCCTCCGAAACCCAGTCTTGCTCCCTCTCACGCAAAAATTCTGGCAACGCTTACCCCATCCACATGAATGGCCACGCCCTACAAAACAATGAAACATTCGATCTCGTTGGCGTCGCTTTTGAACATGATCTCAGCTGGCACAAACCCATTACTTCAGTAGCCACATCGGCAGCTAAAAAGCTTGGTTTTCTCTTTCGAACCAGAAAATACTTCTCTTCCAACTTATACACTCTCTATGTTTCCCAAATAAGACCTAACCTAGAGTACTGCTCCCACATCTGGGGAGCGGCACCACCTTCGACACTTAAGATGCTTCATTCTATCCAAAAGAGAGCCATTCGACTTATCAGTGACCCAGCCCTCACGAGAAGACTCCCTTCTCTCGCTCATTGCCGCGCTGTAGGGGATTTATCCCTTTTCTACCGCTACTTCCACGGATTTTGCTCTGAAGAACTAGCCGGTATTATTCCACCCTTGAATGTTCCTAACAGAACAACAAGAGACGCGTTACGTATGCATCCCTTTACTGTCCAGCTACAAAAGCCTAGAACAGACCACTTCTCGCTCATTCATACCTAGGGTCTCCAGATTATGGAACAAATTGCCTGCAGATGTTTTCTCTTCCCGTCCCAACCTCCAATCCTTCAAATCCCGTGTCAATAGACTACATTTCCTTTCTCTTCAGACACCCACGGTACGTTAGTACTTAGGCTTGAAGTCTACGTGGGATGTCTTAGATAAAAAAAAAGAAGTATGGACAGAATTCCGCAACCCACAAAGTAATTCCCTCAACGGCAATTCTGCACTTCCCGCACTTTTCCTTTGAAAAACAGTAACAATGCGTTAGCGCTAAATAGCACACATTTTGTGCATTATACGAGTTCACACCTATACAGGGTGTTTGGTAACAAATAGGCCGTACCTTAGCAGTGGCTTTCCTGTCTCAATTTAGATCGAGTTAACCTAACTTATGTTAGCACAAAAGTTGATAATAAGAGAGATACAGGGTGTTAAAGTTAAAATTTTATTTTCCATTTTTATCAATATGATTTGACAAATACTAGATAAATTCACAAAATTTGGTAGGGGGGGGGGGGGGGGGGGTTGGTATCGGAAAACCAAAACTGTTCTCAAATTTGCGGCCACATATGGCAATAAATGCCATTTTAAAACGTCCCAACTTGTTTGTGCTTCGGTGGACACAATTTCTGAATATAAATTATTATTCTCCTACATTTTGTACTTAAAAAAGTTATAATTTATTAATGTCGCTAGAAGCAACTGTTTTTGAGAAAAATATATTTGAATTCGGTGTTGCACAGAATAAATAAGAAATAAAAATAATAATAATAAAAAGTGTTCACTATAGTATCATTGTCAACGCAATTCTATTTTTCTCAGCCACAAATTTATGCGCTTTAAAATTTCTGTTGCTCTTTAAGTTTACTAACATTGCATGATGTCACGTTACAGTTTGTTTTCAAATACAATACACGTTCGTCTTGACATGTGGTACTTACCAGGCGCGGCCCGCGAGTTTTTTTACAGGTGGGTCAAAATTTTGTGGGCAACTAGTGATATCAACGCAACAAGCAAAATACACTTTTTTAATTAAGAAAGGTTTTTTAACAATGTGCCTAGTTTTGCCAAGAAATTATTTACCTGCAAATAAACACCACAAAAATCATAAAATAGGTACTGTGTATTGAACATTGCCACTCTAGATGTTTATGACTTTAGTATTACTTTTCTATGTGTTTTAGTATAAGATTGTTAGCAGCTTCCCGTTTTGATATGTCTGCGTCTCCTCAATAGAGGTCACGCCTTTAAAAGTATGATTATTCGTCAAATAAAATTTGAAAAGCTAGCCGAAACTCCATTTTCTTTAATAAATACAATACTGGCGGCTAGACATAGTAATACGATCTTTGTCTACGCACGCGCAGGCTGCCAGCTGTAGTAGATATCAGATTACCAATAATTTTAAAAAGTATAAGTAGCCGAGCACAGCCCCCCGACCTCTTGGTCCATTAGCTGAGACTCTACCTCTAGACCACGTTGCTAATGTGAGAAAGCCCGTGCCGATGCCCTTATATTTGATGACTAACATTGGCGTGGCTGGGAGATCGCATTTCTATGTTTAGACGATAATTAATAATACATTAATATAATGCAACAATGCGCATATTAGGTACCTAATTAGTTTTTCTTTGCCCAACCCAGATGTTTTGAAAGAGTAGGTATATTTCACGGGGCGGTTCGAGTGTATTTCCATAGTGGGAGTGGCGCGATATTATTGGTGGGCCGTCGACAAATTTTGTCTCTTTTGCACTTCCTAGAGCGCTTATGTCTGTTTCTCTCTTAGTTTTAATGAATTTATATCATCCATATAAACCTATGAGGCCAATTTAAATTACGACCCAGCCTGGAGCAAGCTTGGATACCTTTCGACTATGGCTTGGCTTGATTCTTTCTTGGGGAGTTTTCGCATGGAACGTGCACTTTTTTGAAAGAAAAGTTTGGTTTTAAAAAATAAATTATCAGGTGGATCATTGAAAATAAATTTAGATGGGTCATTGATTAAATGACTTATGAACGGGCCGCGCCTGGTACTTAGATGATGGCGCTCCACAACATTATTCCCGCGGGCCCGCGAAGTACTGAATCACTTAAATACGGTCTTTCCTCGCCGAGGAATTGGCCTCCCCGTAGCCCTGACTTGAATCTAGTTGATTGTTACTTCTGGGGATACGTAAAACATCTTGTGTATTCAGCTGCAGTCATCAATACACGAGATGAACTTTGGCAAAGGATAGTAGCTGCGGCAAACGCCGTTCGAAATTCACATCCAACATATTTTGCAATTAGAACAAGTTTTTTAAAAAGATGCCGCAAATGTATACAAAAGCAAACAGTGGGCATTTTAAACATTTGCTGAAAAATAATTGAGTTTATTTACCTTGCATCATGTGCATTATTGTATTTTTAGCAAGTCTTCAAAATGCCATGAGTTTATTTTTAGCAGTTTATTTTTCATTGTTCATTCGTGATTTATTTGGTTTTTATTATTTTCAGTTGATGTTTGCATTCCCTTAAAAGGTTTATTTTTTGCTGATACTAAAATTTTGTATTTCTTATTTACCTATTCTGTGCAACACCTTGAATTTTCAAAAACAGTTGCTTCCAGCGACATTAATAAAGTATACCTTTTTAAGTAAAAAAGGTAGGGGATAAGATTTTCTATTCAGGAATTGTGTACACTGAAGCACAGAAATTTGGGACGTTTTAAAATGGTATTTAATGCCGTATGTAGCGCCCCCTACAAAATACAGCAAATTTGAGAACGGATTTGCTTTTCCCATCCCAAAAAACCCCCGCACTCCAAATTTTGTGAATTTATTTGGTATCTTTCAAAACATCGATAAAAATGTCAAATGAAATTTTAACTTTAACACCCTGTATCTCTCTTATTATCAACTTTTGTACTAAGGTAAGTTAGGTTAAATCGATCTAAACTCAGTCAGGGAAGCCACTGCTATATAATATATTTATATTCGTTACCCAATACCCTGTATAAATAAATGTAAAGCTACTATTTGCCACTGTATTAGTTGAGGTAAAATATTTTACTAGGCAACGTCAGATTTATTATTAAAGTTAAAATATTTTCTATACATACACGCCATCTCAGTGATATCATAGACCGAGAAGAAGGCGCTCTTTTAATAATTTTATATATAAAAATAATGTGTATATAAAAACCATAATAAAAACTTTCATTATATGTTATCTTCATTTAAACTAAACTGTCCAGCAGTGTGGGAAACTTTGAATTAAACTAACCTAAACACCACCGTTGTCAGAAATATGATATAACCTTCTTCTTGCTTTCAAAATACGGTAAAATCCGAAAAAGTCTTCAAGCAAATCATAATGAGTCATTGCTATTTTTAATTTTTATAAAGTTTTCTTTTCCTTTTTCAGTTACAGAAGAAATATTACTCCATAAAAAGAAATTCTCGGAGGACCTCGCTATTGTAAAAAATCTAAATTGCCAACAGGCGATAGATATTGAGTTGACATGTACGAAAACGGAAATAAGCAGATTTCTTTCACACGCGCATAAACAAACTAAAAACTTCTTAAGCTATAAAAGTATATACTAAAATTAGACTTCTTAACAGCTAACATGACACGCCTGGTATAGTTATTACCTCAAAAAATGAATAAGAATGAGAACTATGGACTAATGAAGTACTGCTACAAATCAGATGAAACCGAAAAACATATATTTTTAGAACGCATCTATGTAATATCTTTTTATCGCAATAATAGTCCTGTAATGTAAATGTTAAAGGACTAGCGCTATAATGTCTTATTTATCAATGTGTTACCGCACATGATTTCTATATTCGGACCTATTTTAAAATATTCTCATAATAACTTAACAACGGAATATTTTAAATTGAAACTATTAGATTGCATTAAATTTTACTCCTAAATTTTTCATATAAAACTGTAAATACTGTATTTTTTTTAACAACTACGCCAGACATATTAATTAAATTCAGCTTAGCTGCTTATAAAATAAGATGCATTCTTGATATTAGTTTGTAGTTGGTCATAATAGTGAATTAATATATTTAATTCCTTTAGGATCTAGCTGACACTGAAAAGCTTTTAGCACCAGAAAATGTGAACAGAGATGCTTTGCAGAACTACGCACGCGAAGCAGCTGACTTTAGTACCAACTACCAACTTCCCAATTTAGAATTTGCAGTCAATCATTATGGCCAGGCAGATGTAGCTATGTTTGACTTTACCTCAATGTATGCTGCTGAATATGCTTCCAAGGTGATTGAGAAAAATGGAAGTAGATTGCTGATGATTTTAGTGGGGGACAGTTTACTTGAGGTATTTTTTTACTAAATACAAAGACTATGACAAGTTTAATTTAAACAAAAATGGTACAATTTGCTATAGATTAGTTTTAAAAAATTCACACTGGAAAGTTCTAACCCACCAACAATATTTAATTAGCATATTGAATCAAATGTCCAAACAAAACTTAAATATGCGAAACGTTTATTGTGATCCACATTCTTTATTTATTTTTGATTGTGCAGAACTAAAGTTTTAACAATCTCGAAATAATATATTAACCATTAAAATAAATTTTATTTGTAAGTCTTATACATTTACTTAATTAAACACCTCTGTCTTATATATTTACTTAATTAAACACCTCTGTCAGTTCCATAAAACCGCAAAAATATTAGTTTCAAACTTTAAATTGCATTTTTATACACTTATAATGGGTTATAGTATAGTTATAGCTATTATTCAACCTGTGGAAAAGATAACTTTACAATTTTTAACTTTTTATGTGTTTAACAGTAGGAAAAATCATTAAAATAATAATATAATAATAATAATAATAATAATAATACAATAGCCAAGTCCCTGCATTTTCCGATGCAGGTTCCGAAAAGCGAAAGCGCACCGACGTTCATGAGGTGCAGTCCTCTTCGGAGGAAGAACAGTCGGGATCTGCGACGGAGAAATTAAAAAAGAAGAAAGGTTGGCCAAAGGGGAAGCCCCGAAAGGATTCCACCTAATGGCTAGATAGTCCCTTTTACGGTTTTGTACTCTGTAATATTTATATTCTAGTCATGTGCTATACGTCTCTGTTTGTCTATAAGTATCTACCTTGGTTTTTTTTTAAATAGTATCTATTTTTTTCCTTTTCCAATCTTTATTTATGAACTCTATAGTCCAATGGAATTGTAACGGTTGCATCAGTCATTACGGCGAGCTCAAACTACTTCTATCTGAGGCAGATCCAATCTGTATGTGCCTTCAAGAAACTCATTTTCGACCTAATCAACCATACTCTTTACGAGGTTATAAAGTTTTAAGAAAGGATGCTGATCCCGCCATCCGGGCAAAGAGTGGTACCGCTTTGTTGGTTAGGGAAGATGCACACTTTTCTACAGTTCAGCTGAATACTGCCCTCCAAGCAGTAGCTATTCATATTTTAGTTCCTATCTCCATTACCATATGTAGTTTATATCTCCCCGATGCCAATTGGCGTATGGAAGACTTGGAACAACTAATCCTGCAGTTACCCACTCCTTTCTTACTTGTCGGAGATATGAATGCTCACAATCCGCTTTGGGGTTCTGACCGAAGGGATGCGCGTGGGCATACTATTGAGCAGTTTCTGGAGAGGGACAACCTAGTCCTTCTAAATACGGGTGCACCGACGTTTTTTAATGCTAGATCAAGGAATTTCTCTGCGATCGATGTATCCATTATCTCAGCAAGAATAGCTCCCCGCTGGTCCTGGAATGTCCTTGATGATTTATATCATGGTGATCATTTTCCTATTGTTTTGACTAGCGATATCCCAAAGATTTGTGCCTCTCTGCCTCCTAAATGGCTCATGGATAGGGCCCAATGGCATATCTTTGAGCAACAACTTGAACTACCTGACGAAATTGATAACCTCCATCAAGTGGTCGAAGCACTGACAGACAGTATCAAACAAGCAGCCGAAAAGGCAATACCAATGAGAACGCAGTTTTCTAACAGACGTGTAGTTCCTTGGTGGAATCCCCACGTAAGTAATGTCATTAAGAATAGCTCCCCGCTGGTCCTGGAAAGTCCTTGATGATTTATATTGTCACAGGATCTTAACTAAAATACTAAAACCCTGGCTTCATAATTAATTCTGCAGCAATACTTTTATTAAAATAAAATGAATATTTACAAGAATTCAAACGAGGCCTTACCTACACTACGCCAATTAATTATCGAATATTCAAAAATGCACGTCAAAATTAATATGCTGTTATTTCGTTAATAATGAACAAAATTTGATAATTTTTTTTCTCACTGATAGATATAAGATTCTAGGGTTTAGGGCAGAGTAGTTTACGTCCTGATACGCCTTATTGTACGGGGTAGCTCATGAAATCTAGATGCATGTAAATTTCCAAAAATTTAATTGTTACATATCTAACATAAAAATTGAATTTAATTTATTTTTTAAAATAAATCAATTAGAGATCTATCAGCGTTAGACACTGGCCCATGCCATGCCACTCTAGGTAAAGAAAAAATTACCATTTCTTCTAAATACGTTATTATGTCGAAATAACGTTTCGTCAACAATCTGTAGCGGTTAAATCTTTAACCACTATTACCCTTATTATTTCTTAATATTTTTGTAAATTTCCATGATCCATCGCATTCGCCAACTTCCAAAATATCTTTACCCGTTTCATCCAAGCAGACGAGATGTCGTCTAGTACCCATGCGTGGTACTCGTAGATCGACGTACCAGCGTTTTTCGAGACACTCCGATTTTGCTAATCGTGTGAGGAGTCATTAAATCTTTAACCACTATTACCCTTATTATTTCTTAATATTTTTGTAAATTTCCATGATCCATCGCATTCGCCAACTTCCAAAATATCTTTACCCGTTTCATCCAAGCAGACGAGATGTCGTCTAGTACCCATGCGTGGTACTCGTAGATCGACGTACCAGCGTTTTTCGAGACACTCCGATTTTGCTAATCGTGTGAGGAGTCATGATTTTTCTGACTGAAGTTTTTTGCCTTTATAGTGCTATTTTATGCACCAATTATTGTAATGTGAAGTAGGGTCTGATTACTTACATACATATTATTATGTCTTTTTGCCGATTCCTGATTATTCTTCCTGGGAGAAGTCCCGTTTTAATTTCTTATTCGCCATGTGCATAGTAAGGCAGATCCCCTCAACCTAGAGGTAAGCCGTTAAATTTCTTTAATGTTTTCGAACGTTTTGGTTATTGTAAATATTATTTACAGGGTTTTAGAGAGGCGTTAGAAATGGTTTTAGAGAGGTGCTAGATAGGATTTTAGAGAGGCGTTAGATAGGGTGTTAGAGAGGCGCTAGAGAGGTGTCCACGTTTCACAGCACGTTTTCCTCCACTTTTCTCATAAACAATCAGAGAAATAGCTGTCCGTAGTAACCAGGATTGGCGGCCTAACATTTAGCCACCAACAAGTGTCTGTTTCACAGGATGCATGGGACACACTAGAAGCTCCCACCAGGACCTAAGGCCAGTCTATTCCATTTTCCCTTAATTTCGTCATTTATTAATCCAATACTTTATTATTTATTTTTTATACTATAACTTTCTTGATATTCTCATAATTTCTTAAATTCATTCTTACATTATTACCTGTGTAAGCTAGCCTTCTGATTATTTTAACATTAAATTCACATGCTACTTTTAAGTATATTTTTGTACATAAATGTACATAACATTGGGGTAATCTTTGGCCAAAGATAGGGGTTATGTATATATTACTATAACTCGGGAATTTTGGCTTCACTGCATTATATTTATTTTTATCAGAACAAATGCATTTTTAAGCTATGTTATTTGGTATTTATAAACATATTTTTTGTTCCTCCTTTGGCACAATTCGCTAATTAAATTGATTGAAGCTGATCTCAGGTAGTCTATTTATTTATTACTAACTATTAATCCTAAAAGAGCTTGGTTTCTCAGTTCAGAAGCGAATCCATTAAAGGAAAAACTGAGTGGCGCCTTTAAAAAGCGTAAGTGTTCCTAGCCGATGACCATCTGTTCTACCGACGAAGAGCTGCCGTACGCAAGTGGGTACCTTTCTGAGGAAAACTAAGTTTTCCCTTAAAAGTACGCCACATAAAATAGCGCCCATAGGCGTGGGGCTTGAGTGCTTACGCTTTGATTTGATTTTTTGTATTTTTTCTACTGAGATTAGTTTCAAAACCCCATAACATTTTTTCTTAATTTTCAAATTTTCTTTCAGGCTTGTTTATCCATAAATTTTTATATTTTCCCCAAAAACTGACTATTCGCAATATGTATTTTTACTGTTTCTTTTTCTGTCTTATAAAAATACTCATACTTACACACAAACAATGGTGTACTTATATGATTTATTAATTATAGAGATTTTAATTTTGATTAATATTTTGGCCAATTATGTATTAATAAAATTTTGTTTCCCTAAGTTTCAAATAAAATTAGATATTTGTTGAATTGATAATTGCGAACGTCGCGTCGCGTCCTTGAGTTGTTTGGCCAAACCATTTTTTCTTGCATTCCTTTACCGATACAAAAAGCATATTTGTTGGAAATGTATAGTACGCCTTGACGAACACTGTAGTAAAATAATATTTTATATTATTTACCGATTGCATCTTTTTTAAATAGAATAAAACAGTATTTCAAAATTAAAACCAGTATTTGAGATTTATAATTAAAAAGTTTTAAGCAGTTACCGGTTATTTCAGATTTCAATTGTTACCTTTAAAAAAATTGCTTTTGCCTGATCAAATTTTAATTTACGTACAGGTTGTCTCAAACGTGATCCTTACATAAGCAACTATACAGGTTGGCTTTAAAAATTATATACCGGTTGTCCAAATATTTTTAATTTGTTTTTTGTAGTCTTTTATAGCAAATGTTTGAATTATTTAATTCCTAACGTTAATTAAAAATTTTTAAGAAGTTTTTTTGGAATACTTATCTGAAAAGAAAAATTTTTAAATATGGCTGCCACAGTTGATAAATTTCAAATTAATCACCTTTTAGATTATGAACTCGATTATGAACTAAATATTAGGTCTGTTTATACCGAGCGTAACGTGGCAGAAAAAAGAAAAATTTTGTCTAGACTTTTAAAAAAAGAAATTCAGATACCTGGAAGTCAGATTTGTATAGAAGCGTATATACCCGATTTTAGAACCGAACGAGCAGAAATAAACAAAAGTATTGTATCTATTGAAGATATTATTTCAGATTTTGAAGGAAGTGCTAACGATAGTACTTACCTTCGCGTTAAGTCAAGATTAGCCCATTTATGCGGCCGAATAAAAAGAATCAAAATTCCGGAAGCCGATGATGGCGATGCAATTAAATTTCGTAACGAATCTTATGCAACGTGTCTTAAAGTAGAGTCAGATTTAGATGAAAAAGTTTCAGAGGAGTCGCCCTCATCAAATCCTAATTTAAATAATCTTACTCATACCTCTCCACCGATTGTTAATGTTAATCCTGTTGTCACATGTACAGCCAGTAAGCAACCAATATCTTCTTGGGGAATTAAATTTAATGGGGATACAAAAAGTGTGTTTTACTTCTTAGAAAGAGTTTCTGATCTTGCTCAGGCTCGTGATGTTTCAGAAAATGAATTAATTAACTCAGCTGTTGAATTTTTTGTTGGTGATGCGTTTATATGGTACCGTAGTATTAAATCTAGTATTACAGATTGGCCTTCTTTAGTATCTCGTTTAAAGAAAGATTTTTTACCTCCTTATGCAGACGACGATGTCTGGGAACAAATAAGACAGAGAAAACAGAAGCGAAATGAATCAGTAACTATTTTTATGGCTCATTTAGAAAACTTATTTTGTCGCTTATCTACGTCTCCAGCGGAGGTCACTAAGGTGAAATACATTCGAAAAAATTTATTACCTGAATATATCAATCAACTTGCCTTATATTCAATTGATACTGTCAATGAATTATCTATTTTGTGTAAAAGATTGGAAGAAGCTTCCAAGACTACTTCTAAAAAACTACCTCAATTATTTTATTTATCGGATTCGGACCAACAAAGTGGTTCACGACAACGTGACACTCGAAGCACTTATAAAAATTTTAATAAAAAATCTTCTCGTCTTGATAACCAAAATACGTCTAATGCTGATAGGAAATTTAAGAAATCAGAAAATGTAGATAAACCTTCTGATGCTTTGGATAACAAGGAATCTAAATCTATATCTAAAAATAAAATTATTTGTTTCAATTGTCGGTTACCTAATCATACCTATAATTCGTGTACGGAAAAAAGAAAAATATTTTTTTATCGCTGCGGCGAGCCCAATGTAAAGACTAATTCTTGTAAAAATTGTTCAAAAAACTAAATAGGCCATCAAGCTCTGCCCGTGGTCGGTACTTTGATGGAAAGTTAACCACAAAGTCCTATTTTGATAAATCTGATTGGAACAAATGGCTTATATATGTCTCTAATTTTCTAAAAACACCTAAAACAAGTAACGAAATACTACCTTTATTTATTAACAAAGTTAATGATAACAGACCTTATATCTCAGTTCGTCTTTATGATCAGGTTATCACAGTTTTATTAGATTCTGGAGCTAACTCTTCTATTGTTGGATCAAGTGGAATAAAAATTTTGAAAAAATTAAAAATTAAGATTCATTCAGTGGTAGATTCTAATGTTCGCACAGCAGACGGTACACAGCAAAAAGTTGTTGGTGTCTCTGATTTGCCTATTTTTATTAATGATTGTTGTAAAATAATCAAAGTTTTAATTGTACCTTCTGTAACGCATGCATTTATTTTTGGGATTGATTTTGCAAAACAGTTTAATTTAGTAATGGACTTCAAAAATAATAGTTGGTTTATTCATAGTAATGAAATAGAAATAAGTACTACTTCTACAATAAGAAATAAATTTTGTATTCCTAAACTTTGCACTGTAGATGACTTATCTCCTACTCAAAAAATAGAAGCTCAAAAAGTTTTAGATTCCTTTAAAGAAATTGATAGTAACGATAAGTTAGGGAGAACAAATAAAATTAAACTAAATATAGATACCGGTGATAACCCCCCTTTTAAAAAGAAACCTTATCTACTTTCTCCGTACATGCAAGAAATTCTAAACAAAGAGTTAGACTCTATGATTAAATTAGGTGTAGTTGATGAATCTCAAAGTCCTTGGAGTTCTCCAACCTTATTAGTTAAAAACCAAACGGTGAATATAGATTCTGTTTCGATGGACGTTTTTTAAATAATTTGACTAAACATGATAGTTTTCCTTTGGCTCACGTAGATCGTATCTTAAATAGCTTGCGTAATGCCAAGTTTATTTCCTCTATAGATCTGCGAAAGGCATTTTGGCAAATTCCTTTGGATGACGCATCTAAAGAAAAAACTGCTTTCTCTATAATTGGTCGAGGACACTTTCAATTTAGGGTAGTTCCTTTTGGCTTGTGCAATGCTGCGCAAACTCAACAAAGGTTGGTAGATTCAATTTTTGGACCTAAGTACGAACCGCATATATTCTCTTATCTAGACGATATTTTACTTTGCTCTCCTACTTGGGAACACCATATTGAGTTACTGACAACTGCAAAAAATTTACTAAAGGATGCAGGCCTTACTATTAACCTTGAAAAATGTCAATTTTTTAAGACATCTTTAAAGTACCTAGGTTTTATTGTTGGAAATAATTCTTTAGCCACCGACCCTTGTAAGGTTGATTGTATGTTGAATTATCCACGTCCCCGAACTTCGACTGAAGTTAAGCGTTTCATAGGAATGTGTTCATGGTATCGCAGGTTTATCAAAGATTTCTCGTCCCTTGTAAGTCCCTTAAATTCACTTCTTAAAGGCAAAAAGAAAAAAGAAGTTATCAGTTGGAACGACGAAGCTGAAGCCGCGTTTTTGTGTATCAAGCAAAAATTAGTAAGTGCACCTATTTTAGCTCAACCAGATTTCAGTCAAAAATTCTATGTTCAGTCAGACGCTTCCGATGTTGGTATTGGAGGAATGTTGACTCAGTTTATAGACGGAGAAGAAAAAGCCATAGCTTATGCAAGCCGTTCTTTGTCCAGAGCAGAAAGAAATTATTCGGTGACCGAACGGGAATGTTTGGCAGTTATATTCTGCATAGAAAGATTTAGACCTTGGGTAGAAGGTACGCGTTTTACCGTAATCACCGATCATTTCAGTTTGCTTTGGCTTAATAATCTTAAAACTCCCTCTGGTAAACTTAGTCGCTGGTTGCTTAGATTAAGGCAGCACACTTTTGATTTACAGCATAGAAAAGGCTCAATGCACATTGTTCCAGATGCCTTAAGTCGTATACCTTATTCTCTCCCAGATAATATGGACATGGACAGTCCATCTACCTCACAAACACTGCCTCTACAAGTATCTTCCTTATCTGTTGATTTCTCATCTCTTGATCCCTGGTATATCTCTCTTCGTGACAATATTCGTAAAAGTCCTGAAAAGTATCCTCAATGGCGGATTGAAGGTGACTTAGTCCAAAAATTTATTCCTTGTCGTTCCTCTTATTCTTTTAATAAACAGGAATGGAAACTCTTGATTCCAAAACCTCAAAGGGATAAGGTCATCGAAAATTGTCATAATCCTCCAACCAGTGGACATTTTGGTTTTCAGAAGACTTTGTTTCGTGTTCAAGAATTGTACTATTGGCCTCAGATGAGGTCACAAATTTTAAAGTTTATTCGCAAATGTTTGGTGTGCGGTGCGCAGAAACATTCAAACTTACCTAAGATTGGTACCATGTGGAAGGAAGAAATTGTTGACTTACCTGGTCAGATTATTTCTTTAGACTTTATTGGTCCCTTTCCACGCTCAAAAAAAGGCAATAAATGGTTGCTAGTAGCTGCTGATTGGTTTTCGAAATACACTTTTACTTTTCCTCTTAAACATTCTAAGTCTAATCTTATTGTAGATCTCTTAGAAAATCAGATTTTTCTTATATTTGGTGTGCCTCAGATCCTTATCTGTGACAACGCAACCAATTTTTCTAGTCATAACCTTAAAAATCTATGTGAAAAATATCACGTCAAACAGTGGTTTACTCCGTTTTACTCACCACAATGCAATTTTGTGGAAAGAAACAACAAAACTATAACTACTGCTATCAGATGTTACGTGGATAAACATGAAGATTGGGATCTACATATTGCTGAAATTAGGCAGGCTATTAATACTGCAGTTCACGATGTAACTGGTTTTCCTCCTTCATATTTAATGTTTGGGCGACATGTTCCTTTATCTGGTGATTATTATGATCATCCTCCCCAAGACCAATCTTCCGAAATTTTGCCTGGTGATAGGAATACCTACGCCGAAAATTTAACTGAGTTTCGTAATCTGTTCGCAGAAATACGCCAGAAACTGCATTCTGCATTTGAAAGGAATTCTAAGTCCTATAATCTCCGGAAACGGGATGTCTGTTTTAATGTAGGTGAAAAAGTATGGCGTCCGAACAAGACGTTGTCTAATGCTGCGAACAAATTTGCTGCAAAACTTAGTCCTAAACATATCTTATCTCTTGTCTCTAAAAAATTATCTCCCTTGGTCTATGAATTAAAAAACCTAGATGGTTCTAAAGTAGGCAAGTGGCACGTTAAAGATTTATTGCCTTACCGTGGACATTCTGAGGATATAGAAGATACCCAAACATCTCTTTCCTCATAAGTTCTTACCTTTATTTTCTACCTAAAAATTTCTAAAGTAAATTTTGATTGAAGTTATAACTTGGTCAAAATTACCGTGCCTTATCTTCAATTTACTTACCTTATCTTTTTTCTTTTGCGTTTTGGCTTAGGTATTTGCCTAGGGCAAAACTCCGCTAAGCATACCTTAGCGTAACTCACCTAGCCTTGGCGTGGTTCAGTGTCAAAATTTTGTGCAAGTGTAATGGGCTGATGCACGCGGGCACCTTGCCGCAACTTCAGTTTCATTAGACCCTGCTTGACACTTAAAAATTATCGGTACTATTTTTCTAGTAATTAACTTAAATAGTTTGGTTTATATACCGTGAGAAATTTTAAATACTAAAGCATTTTAGGTTATTTCAGTTTCTTATAACCGATGGTTTTTCTACTATAAGTGATGTTTCTACTTTCTTATAGGCTGTAAATAGATTTAGTTGTAAATATATTGAATTAGCTGATATGAAATTATTAGTGAGTGTTGGTAGTAATAATAGTGCTAGGCAAATAGTTGTCAGATGTTAGTGGACTTACCAATTTAGTGACCTTACCTGATTTGTTACCTACCGATAGTGACCTACCGACTGTAATTTCCCCTGGGGGCGAGTGATACGCGAGAGTTATCAATACTAAAATTTTGACAACACTATTTTGTGCACTGCAGTTTTTGTATATTTTTTTGTAAGTTCTAAGGTTACTTATATTTTTTATTGCTAGATTATCGTAAACTGTTAATATTTACCTCACATATCATATTATGGTAATATGAATCTTAAAAAAATGTAAAGTCCACTTTGTAGTCTTTAATTTTTTCTTTTGGAGAGGGGCAGTGTAGCGGTTAAATCTTTAACCACTATTACCCTTATTATTTCTTAATATTTTTGTAAATTTCCATGATCCATCGCATTCGCCAACTTCCAAAATATCTTTACCCGTTTCATCCAAGCAGACGAGATGTCGTCTAGTACCCATGCGTGGTACTCGTAGATCGACGTACCAGCGTTTTTCGAGACACTCCGATTTTGCTAATCGTGTGAGGAGTCATTAAATCTTTAACCACTATTACCCTTATTATTTCTTAATATTTTTGTAAATTTCCATGATCCATCGCATTCGCCAACTTCCAAAATATCTTTACCCGTTTCATCCAAGCAGACGAGATGTCGTCTAGTACCCATGCGTGGTACTCGTAGATCGACGTACCAGCGTTTTTCGAGACACTCCGATTTTGCTAATCGTGTGAGGAGTCATGATTTTTCTGACTGAAGTTTTTTGCCTTTATAGTGCTATTTTATGCACCAATTATTGTAATGTGAAGTAGTGTCTGATTACTTACATACATATTATTATGTCTTTTTGCCGATTCCTGATTATTCTTCCTGGGAGAAGTCCCGTTTTAATTTCTTATTCGCCATGTGCATAGTAAGGCAGATCCCCTCAACCTAGAGGTAAGCCGTTAAATTTCTTTAATGTTTTCGAACGTTTTGGTTATTGTAAATATTATTTACAGGGTTTTAGAGAGGCGTTAGAAATGGTTTTAGAGAGGTGCTAGATAGGATTTTAGAGAGGCGTTAGATAGGGTGTTAGAGAGGCGCTAGAGAGGTGTCCACGTTTCACAGCACGTTTTCCTCCACTTTTCTCATAAACAATCAGAGAAATAGCTGTCCGTAGTAACCAGGATTGGCGGCCTAACATTTAGCCACCAACAAGTGTCTGTTTCACAGGATGCATGGGACACACTAGAAGCTCCCACCAGGACCTAAGGCCAGTCTATTCCATTTTCCCTTAATTTCGTCATTTATTAATCCAATACTTTATTATTTATTTTTTATACTATAACTTTCTTGATATTCTCATAATTTCTTAAATTCATTCTTACATTATTACCTGTGTAAGCTAGCCTTCTGATTATTTTAAAATTAAATTCACATGCTACTTTTAAGTATATTTTTGTACATAAATGTACATAACATTGGGGTAATCTTTGGCCAAAGATAGGGGTTATGTATATATTACTATAACTCGGGAATTTTGGCTTCACTGCATTATATTTATTTTTATCAGAACAAATGCATTTTTAAGCTATGTTATTTGGTATTTATAAACATATTTTTTGTTCCTCCTTTGGCACAATTCGCTAATTAAATTGATTGAAGCTGATCTCAGGTAGTCTATTTATTTATTTATTTATTACTAACTATTAATCCTAAAAGAGCTTGGTTTCTCAGTTCAGAAGCTCTGAAACGAATCCATTAAAGGAAAAACTGAGTGGCGCCTTTAAAAAGCGTAAGTGTTCCTAGCCGATGACCATCTGTTCTACCGACGAAGAGCTGCCGTACGCAAGTGGGTACCTTTCTGAGGAAAACTAAGTTTTCCCTTAAAAGTACGCCACAAATCAATGCGACATTTTATCACTTTTGGCGATTACTAAATTAAAAATAAAAATTATTTCAACAAATTAAGTCTATAATACAGGATGCTGCGCCATTATCTATTCATTTAATTTATTTATTTAGCATTAAAAATACAAAAATGATAGTCTACTTAAGCCATAACCGGTTCATTATTAGGTAGAGGTAACCAAGGATACGGTAAGTAAGTAAATGATATCTGTCTGTTTGACATTAAAAATTGATAAAGTTTACCATACTTAGCAATAACTATGAATGCTAATCGATTTTTAACACCAGAACAATGTTCCTTTGCTAGAGGGTTGTATGAACAGGGTCGTTCTCAAGCAGATATTGCTAGAATTTTGGGCAAAACACAGGGGACAATAAGCAAAATTTTAAGTAGATATCAAGAAACAGGCTCCAACCAAAGAAAGGAAGGACAAGGTCGACCAAGAAAAACCACTCCTTACCAAGATAGGTTTGTACGTCTGCAGTGTACACGACAACGGTTCACTTGCAGCACTCAGTTGCAGACGCAGTTTTTTAATACATATGGTACGCGAGTCTGCCAGCAAACGATCCGAAATCGGTTAAAAGAGGTTCAGCTTAGGCCATACGAGGCAGCACAAGGCCCCAAATTGGAACCAGTACATCGACGTGCACGTTTAGGTTACGCTAGGGAACATGTGGCTTGGGGTGAAGGTGAGTGGGCTAATGTTCTATTTAGCGATGAGTCCCGGTTTTGTCTGTATAGTAATGATAGGCGTCAAAAAGTTTTCCGAAGACCTGGTGAAAGATTTGACCAGTTCAATTTTAAAAATACTATCAGTTATGGTGGCGGCTCAGTAATGGTTTTGGGGGGGGGGGTTAATATCACTAGAGGCAAAAACGGACTTAACCTTTATAGACCATTTGACGGCCGACCGATACATTACAGAAATTCTGGAGGAACACGTAATTCCTTTTGCTCCTGCAATTGGAGAAAACTTTATTTTTATGCATGATAACGCGCGTCCCCATACCGCCAGAATTGTTCAGGAGTATTTAGCAGACACTGGAATTCCTGTGATGAATTGGCCAGCTCGAAGCCCAGACCTAAACCCCATTGAACATGTATGGGACCGTATGAAGAGGCAAGTCCGTGCGGAAGTTAATCCTCCACAATCTCTTTTACAGTTAAAAGTAGCGCTGGATAGAATATGGCAGAATATTGATCAAGATTTTATCAGAAATCTAATTTTAAGCATGCCACGACGGTGTCAAGATGTTATTAATGCTCGTGGAGGAAATACCCGATACTAAATTTATTTCTTATTATCTGAACTTGTATTTGTATAGTTATTTTTGTATTTTTAATGCTAAATAAATAAATTAAATGAATAGATAATGGCGCAGCATCCTGTATTATAGACTTTATTTGTTGAAATAATTTTTATTTTTAATTTAGTAATCGCCAAAAGTGATAAAATGTCGCATTGATTGTTGACGAAACGTTATTTCGACATAATAACGTATTTAGAAGAAATGGTAATTTTTTCTTTACCTAGAGTGGCATGGCATGGGCCAGTGTCTAACGCTGATAGATCTCTAATTGGTTTATTTTAAAAAATAAATTAAATTCAATTTTTATGTTAGATATGTAACATTTAAATTTTTGGAAATTTACATGCATCTAGATTTTATGAGCTACCCCGTACAATAAGGCGTATCAGGACGTAAACTACTCTGCCCTAAACCCTAGAATCTTATGTCTATCAGTGAGAAAAAAAATTATCAAATTTTGTTCATTATTAACGAAATAACAGCATATTAATTTTGACGTGCATTTTTGAATATTCGATAATTAATTGGCGTAGTGTATTTTCCTAATACATCGTCGACGGGAGAAAGTGGTTCTGGCGTAGCTGTAACCCATTTGGCTCGAAAGGTCAAAGCAAAAGTGACGTCTCTCTCTCATCACATCCATCAGGTCGACCACTTCCCCCGCCAGCGGCCCGATAGTGCGACGACGCCTCGTCGCTACCGGACTTCAAGCAGGAGGAAGGGTGTTTCCCGGGAACAATGGAAAAAACAATTTTGTGACACTCCCCCCCCCCCCACGGAAAACAAAAATCCGAAGGATTTTTGTGACCGAGTTCCCCAAGCTATCTCTAATACAAACAATCTCGTTTGAGTTTAATAAAAAAAAATTCAATATACAATTTAAAAAGCTGCATTTTCTTCTCATGTTTTCTTCCTCCTGGCGGATCTTCCTCCGTCCTAGTCGGATGGTTCCTTGGCACTTCTGGCTCTTGTCTTCCTCCTGGCGGGTCTTCCTCCCTCCTGTTCGGTTTGTTCCTTTGTGTGGTCCCCAGATGTTGCGGTCCCTAGGTGTGCGTGTCCCCCGCTGGTACCGTCAGTGGTCCGCTGGCCTGGCAGGTCGTCGCCGCTCCCCAGGTTGCGGTCCCAAGGTGTTGTGGTCCCAAGGTGTTGTGGTCCCCATGTTTTGTGGTCCCAAGGTGGGTTTGTCCCCCTCTGGCACCGTCAGTGGTCCGCTGGCCTGGCAGGTTTTTAAAATTTCGGTTTTCTCTTATTCTGTCCTAGCTTTGATTTTGCATCGCTTTTCCAATTTCTTCTCTCACAACTTGTGTAATTTCGTCCATCAAGTTCGATTTTGTTTTCTCTGGCTGAACCTGCTGACTTGTCCCTGTTACTTTTTCTGACATTGACAGCTGTGCGAAGATTTCCGAAGCATGACTTATTTCTTTTTCCGCGTCGTTTATGGTTTTAACAAGCTCTTGAACTTCTGCAAAATTTTTTGGCTGCCTGAGCTTGATTTGGTAGGCGTATGTGGGTAGTAGACCTTGTTCAAAATGTTCTCTTCTAATTTCGTCCTTCATTTTTGGATCTACTTTGTCGCATATGTCTACCATTTCCCGTAGATAATTCATTACGTTTTCACCTGGCTGCTGTCTTCTATAACGTAATTTTAGCTTCGTTTCGTTGACATACGTGCTAAATGAAAATTCTTTTTTCAGGTCTTCTACCGTTGCTTTCCAATCGGAACCTGGGTTTCGTATTGCATAAATTTGCAACCAAGTTTGTGCTTGTCCCAATAAATATGACGAAAAATAACACAGCTTAAGGTTGTCATCCCAGTTATTAATCAAAGCTGTTTTTTCATAATCTTCCAAAAATACACTTAAATTATCGCAATCCGGATTATACGAACGCGGCGCTACAAATTGAGGAACAGCCGGCGTTCTGCTCTGATTTATGAGATTTCCCAACGTGCAATTTAAGGTGTTCGGCATTTTTGAAAAAATATTTTTATCTGATTTTGGGGTTACCTGGTCGTTACTTGGCAATAAAGTTAGTGACTCGTTTGAAAAAATTTGAGAAATGGAGCTATTGCTACTGCTATTTTCCGCTGAAATTGACGACTGTATGCTTTCCGGCGAGTTATTAAATACTAATGACCTTCTAACACTTTCTTTACTTTTAGGGGTTGATGACGTTTCAACAATTGTGTCGTTTTCTTTAGTACCGCTTATTCCCTTATTTTCCGCTTTATTTTCACTTTCTGTTACTTTATTTTTATTTACTGCCTTCTTAGAATGACTTCTTAACACCATTAATTTTTCCATGTAGTAAGAAAAGTGCACATTTTAAAAAATAACGCATCCTTAAATATTAAAACCGCGATCAAAAATTTATGTTTAAAACTTTTTCCAAACTAGTAAAAAAAAAATACGTAGCAATTTTCATACTGCATAACTGGCATAATTTTAATTTTGCTTATTTTTAGAATTCAAACCCAAAAAGGCAGAAGATATTCGTTAAATATAAAGAACTTAAAAACGTTAAAAACAAATTTTAAACAAGTTTTCTACCGGCATTAGTTACTAGAGATAATCCAATAATTAAAAAAAAATCCAATATGTATTTTACAGAAACCGAAAAATTCTAAATCCTTTAAAAATAAACTAAGTTTATCCATAGAAAACGTACTAAATATGTAACACCAGCCAATAAAATATTTGTTTAAAAACGCCCTAAATAAATTTTAAATATAAAATAATACCGTTAAAAGCATGAAAGATAGTTAACTTCGCACCAGGAATGTGCCTAAAAAACTTTTGGTTAATCCAAATAAAAACGACAACCTTGATCATGACCTTTTTGGAATTTTACCAGCAAATGTTACCTTAATAATTTCATATCTATTTCAAAAATATATTTTACCATATAAAACAAAATAAAAATCGGTACCTAAGTAGTTTGCGAATTTTGCAAAAATTAATAATGAAACCAAAAAGGCAATTGTTCACGAAAATTACTGCCGCTCTGGCCGAAACACGGCGACCTCCACCATAATTGTCACGGGATCTTAACTAAAATACTAAAACCCTGGCTTCATAATTAATTCTGCAGCAATACTTTTATTAAAATAAAATGAATATTTATATTTACAAGAATTCAAACGAGGCCTTACCTATTAATTCCTAATACATCGTCGACGGAAGAAAGTGGTTCTGGCGTAGCTGTAACCCATTTGGTTCGAAAGGTCAAAGCAAAAGTGACGTCTCTCTCTCATCACATCCATCAGGTCGACCACTTCCCCCGCCAGCGGCCCGATAGTGCGACGCGCGACGACGCCTCGTCGCTACCGGACTTCAAGCAGGAGGAAGGGTGTTTCCCGGGAACAATGGAAAAAACAATTTGGTGACAATATCATAGTGATCATTTTCCAATTGTTTTAACTAGCGATATCCCAAAGATTTGTGCCTCTCTGCCTCCTAAATGGCTCATGGATAGGGCCCAATGGCATATCTTTGAGCAACAACTTGAACTACCTGAGGAAATTGATAATCTCCATCAAGTGGTCGAAGCACTGACAGACAGTATCAAACAAGCAGCCGAAAAGGCAATACCAATGAGAACGGAGTTTTCTAACAGACGTGTAGTTCCTTGGTGGAATCCCCACGTAAATAATGTCATTAAAACAAAAAAGAGAGCCTTCAATATGTTCAAACGCAATTCCTCGTTAGAGAATTTGATTATCTTCAAAAAAGCAAGAGCTGAAGCACGTCGTATCATTCTGCAGAGTAAAAGAACATCTTGGAATAACTATGTTTCATCAATGTCTGCCCAGACGCCCATTCCGGAGGTGTGGCGTAAAATCAAAGCTGTTGCTGGTACTGGATCATCACATCCTTTGAAATATCTACAGATGGAGTCACCTCTGATTCTTCGTTTGAAATTGCCGAACGTTTGGCAAGGCACTATGAAACTGCCAGTAGTAATCAAACTATGAGCAGAGATTCTTACAGATAAGAGCTGAACAGGAGCACCTCTTAGATTTCAGTTTACCAGAAAACCTTGATTATAACCTACCGTTTACCCAGACAGAATTTGAGAAAGCTCTCAGTCATACTAATGCATCAGCCCCAGGCCCTGATCTTTTAAACTATGAGATAATAACTCATTTGCCCGCAGAATTTAAAAGGTTTTTTCTTTCTTTGCTGAACAAAATTTGGATCTGAAATACCTACCCACACAAATGGAAAGAAGCCATAATAGTACCCATTCTAAAGGAGGGGAAGGATCCGCTTCAACCGTCAAGCTACAGGCCCATCAGCCTCACCTGCTGTATGGGTAAAATCCTAGAGAAAATGGTCAACAACAGACTTGTGTGGTTCCTTGAATCGAGGGGGCTCTTGGCGGATTGTCAAGCTGGCTTTAGAAAACACCGTTCGACAATAGACCAACTAGTTTATCTGGAACATGCCATTCAGGAGTCCTTTAGGAAGAGGGAACATACTATAGCAGTATTTTTTGATCTCGAGAAGGCGTATGATATGACTTGGCGTTACGGAGTTCTAAGAAGGCTTCACCAGTGGGGCTTTCGGGGGAACCTACCTCTTTTTGTGGCATCCTTCTTATCTGAGAGAACCTTCAAAGTTAGAGTGGGGAATACACTATCAACATCTGGCTTTTTGGAGAATGGGGTACCACACGGTTCTACTTTAAGTGTAACACTTTTTGCTATAGCGGTAAACGACATAATTACATCAGTCGATCCTTCGGTTGGAAAATGTTTATATGTTGACGACCTAGCAATTTTTGCCTCGGCATCCACTGTTGGGATTGCAAGCCATAATATTCAGCTTGCAATAAATCAAATTGTTCAAAATGCCGAAAACATGGGTTTTAAATTTTCCCAAGAAAAGACTAGGTGTGTCCATTTTTGTAGGTTACGCCGCCCTCACTATGACCCAATGTTGTACATTGGGAACACCTTAATTGAATGCAGGGAATCAATTAAATTTCTTGGACTGATTTTTGATTCGAAACTGACCAGGCGAAAGCATATAGAAAATTTGGTAATACGATGTAAATCAACTTTAAATATAATAAAATGTTTGGCCAATATGAAATGGGGAGCTGACCCTGATACCCTGCTAAATATCTATCAATCACTTGTCCTTTCAAAAATTGACTATGGTTGTTGTGTCTACTCTTCAGCTCGAAAATCTTTACTCAAGCAACTTGACCCAATCCATCACATTGGAATTAGCCCTAGGTGCTTTCCGTACGACACCAGCTATTAGCATTTGCAGTGAATCTGGATTGCCACCCTTACGATATCGGCGACAAAAAATGTTAGCGAGTTATGTCTCTAATATACAAGCAGCACAACCCTATCATCGCAATTATCGCATAATATTTCAGAACCATGATGAATATTCTAACAGGCCTACGAGTACAAGGCCCGTGGGTGCCAGGGCATGTGAATCGTTACCATTATTACACAATGTTAGTATTCTTTCTCTAGGCCCCGGTGAAATTCCCCCGTGGTTAATTTCAAAAGCATCTGTAAGGTATGATTTAACTATTTTTCCAAAGGATAGCACCACTCCAATACTGTTTCATCAAAAGTTGCTGAAAATTTTGGAAGAATACCCAAATCCATCGATTCTTTACACTGACGGCTCCAAGACAGCTACTGGCGTCGGTTGTGCCCTAGTCGTAAATGGTGTTGCACATGCTTGGCCCCTTTTACCCCATGCATCAATATATACAGCTGAACTGTATGCTATCTGGCAAGCGTTAAGGTTCTGTGATATGATTATTACAACAACATATACTGTTATTGTTATAGAGCGCCTTTCAGGCCGCTCTATATACCGACCCGTCCGTGAGGAAAATGTTCGCCGGTTGACAAATCGTGTTTTTCGACAATCTCAATTTTTTTTCTCCGAGATGGTTGCAGATGGAACATTCAAATTTTCTGGGTTAATAGAGGGATAATGCGTCTAGCTTCGATGAAAAATTCAGCTACACAGGGTTTTCCGTTTCGGAGTTATAAAACGCCAAAGTCGAAATTTCCGCGAATTCCTATGAAATCGATTACAGGTCGCAAAAGTGAATTAAATCGATTTAAATTTTCAGAGGTTGTAGAGGACCGGGGTGTTCCGAACCCTATTGAAACTGGCGGTATTCGGAAAATGGGAAGTAATTTTTTTGAATTTTTTTATATCGAAAAATGCAGTTTGCAGACTCCTCTTTGGCACCAAATAACTCGGTCGCCGGAACGCCGAACAGAAAAACCTATTTGAACTTAAAACTAAAGAATCTCAAATACTTTCTTTTTGCAATACATTTACCTATACCTAAAACGACTGGAAATTGGAAAAATTTGGGAAAAAGTGGAAATTACGAATTTTCATGCAAATTTTTGACGGTTGTCAATTTTTTTGGGGGTCAAAATGGATCCAAATCGAAATCCCATGTGCCTTATCGGAAAGAGCTCGCCGAAATACGTTACAAACGTATTTTTTAGTTCCTTTATTCCTAATAGGAAAGGAGCAATTGATAATTAAATTTCGATTTTTGACCATTTTTTTTCATGACATCTCTACATTCGAATCACTCTGTATCATTTCCTATCTAATTTCTTCCAACTTTTTCAACGCTATCCCTTTGGGATATAATCAGGCTTTAAAATGAATCCCGAATGGGTGATCCAGGGCCGCATTTAGGGGGTAAAAACTCATTTTTTCGGTTTTTTTCAACCAAAATTCATCTTTAAAAGGCATTATTATATATTATTTCTCTTATTTAACGATTCTTTTTTGGTTTATTTTCTTCCCTGATCATCTAAGAACACTCCTAACTAATTAAAACTCCATATTTTTTCGTTAAAGAGTAGAGATAGATAGGGAATTCAACGCCCACACTGTGTAAATCGCATACGCAAACCCAAGCCGTCGATACCGAGTAAACCAGAGCAAACCCGAGCAAACGAGAGCAAACCCAACCCGATACCGAATGCACCCAATGAAACCCAACCCGATACCGAACGCACCCAATCAAACCCATCTGTCAACTGTCATCTGTCACCTGTCATATGTCAACTGTCACACTCTTGGGCGTTAGTTATTTTGGTCTTAACTACTTGGGCACTATTTATTTGGGGGCACTATCTATTCTTCTCCTTCTTCTTCTTCTTTCTGCCGTTTTTGTTAACGATGACGTCACAAACTTTTTCATTAATCCTAATTAAATGTATTTATTTCGTAAGTCGCATATGCACTGAAAAAAGTTTTCTGTCCAAGGCGCGGATCGAACCCGCACACACCATGTGTATAAATTTCGTATTATATACGTTTCCCAGCTATAGAACCAAGTACGCCACGGCACCTAGTTGGATAAATAAACATGGAAAATGATACCTTCCGGGAGTTTGGACGTGACGTAGTAGGTATGTTTTAGGTGTTTTTTGCGATATACAAATTAAAAAATACGTCAAGTGTTCGGGGGCGTTGTCAGAAGGCGTTGAAAAAAAGAATGGCGTTGATCGGCCCTTTGGTTCCGGAGAAAATAATAGTATTATGCTACTACATACATATAAAGCGTCGTGCGCATGGCACGTTTGTGCGATATAAAAATTTAAAAAATACGTCACGTGTTCGGGGACGTTGTCAGAAGGCGTTTAAAAAAAGAATGGCGTTGATCAGCCCTTTAGTTCCGGAGAAAATAATAGTATTATGCTACTACATACATATAAAGCGTCGTGCGCATGGCACGTTTGTGCGATATAAAAATTTAAAAAATCCGTCACGTGTTCGGGGACGTTGTCAGAAGGCGTTTAAGAAAAGAATGGTGTTGATCGGCCCTTTGGTTCCGGAGAAAATAATAGTTTTATGCTACTACATGACCATACGCGTACTGCGCATGGTCAGAATGCTGGCAGTACTGGCAGCAATTTTACACTCTAACTGGGGACGCGGAGAAAAAATCGCAAAATAGATTTTTTTCGCCTCGACTTTGGTGAGAGTACAAAATAGCTGCCAGCAGTGCCAGTATGGCCAGCACGCTCGCAGCGCCCTCTCACTAACGCTCGCTGGTCAATCTTGGAACTATGCCTGCATACTCGCAGCGCCCCCTCACTAACGGTCGCTGGCCAATCTTTGAACTACGCCAGCATACACACAGCGCCCTCTCACTAACGCTCGCAGGCCAATTTTCGAACTAACCGAGCCGAAAGCCACCGAGGAATACCGAGTAGCAGCAGCGATAAGCAGTCTAATTAGGAGATTGATACGAGCGCATTACATCTGACAAAATTGTGCTATATATTTATAAACCTATGATACAAAGGTTTGACAAATACAATTGTACAATAAATGATCGGTACACACTGCCTTATTTTACGTAAGTCGAAAAAAATATTAACGAGTGTCACTCGTTCCTGTTTCGTATGAATATTACTTGGTCAAATAAAACAAATTTTTATAAAATGCCGCCTACCTCAGGCAATTAGTTTTACTACTGTACAATATTTTATGTGTTCATAAAGTGCTAGGTTTTATTTTTTATGTTGATATAGTCGAATCGCGAGCGAAAATATTCGGCCGCTGAAATTTTCATACGTTTACTAGACGCCAAAAAATTAATAAATTTAAATTAAAAATTACCAAAAAATCCCGATCATGATTGCAGACTCCTACGGAAGCTTTCAGTGGCGTAGAAATGAAATATTACTGTAACATGTATTGAAAAATGAAGGCTGCTGAGTCTATCCGAGGGTGTCTCTCATTGAGTGTAGGGTGAAAACGTGAGCTGGAGTCTGGTGAATGTCAAAGTTGATTGTAGACCCGTACGGAAGCTTTCAGTATCGTAGAAATGAAATATTTCAGTTACATGTAATGAAAAATAAAGTTCTGCTGAGTCTATCCGAGGTTGTCACTCAATGAGTGTAGGTGAGAAACATGAGCTGGAGTCTGTTGAATGTTCACGTAATGCCAAAGTTGATTGTAGACCCGTACGGAAGCTCTCAGTGGCGTAGAAATGAAATATGACTGTAACATTAAAATGGAAAATGAAGGCTGCTGAGTCTATCCGAGGTTGTCTCTCAATGAGTGTAGGTGAGAAGCATGAGCTGGAGTCTGGGGAATGCCTCTGTGATGAGACGTGACGTAGTAGGTATGAATATGTAATAAAACTAGTAATTATAAAAAATTATTTATTTAACCACAATATATATCTATGTTTAACAACTTTATATACAAAATTAGTTAATAATATCAAACAGGTTACAGCTATGAATACAAGTACACTAGAAATACTGTTCATATTTTCGGATAAAGATGGGGTTAGTGTAGAATTAGTAGTAGGAGTAATAGTAGGAGATGCGGTCTCAGTCTTGCACTTGCTAAGGAACGTCATCCATCCTGTTTCACCAATCGTTGAATCTTGAAAGAGAAACCGAACCTTATAGCGAAAAGAGCTGCTGCTGCTGTTTGATGGAGGTATCGTGGCGGAGAATACGGGTATGTGGCCTGTAATCTGAGGGTTGAAAGCCATCAGAATCCATGGACTGCTAGCGTTATAATCTCCAAAATCGAACCAAACAGAGGCGTTTTTAACATTTAAAGGCCGATATACGTAAAAGACGTTGTGTACTACTGCAACCAGCAGAATGAAGGACGAACTTAACATAACCATGACTGACGTTAAAATGATCACCGAAGCGTCGAAGAATAGAGATTTATAATATCATAAAGGTGTATAATTCCACTGGTTAATAGCACCAACAGCGGTATTAAGAACAGATAACTAACATGGAGAGTTCGGAGCGGTTCGGGTTTTATCTTTTTCAAGCTTCGGGGTGTGACTACCTTTTTCTTTTGTCGACACTTCCACAATACTTTAGCTAACCGGCAATGCTTAGAGTACTTATAGTGATCGGCTAACGGATCATCTCCTTCCTTCCAATCAGCAAACTCACAATGACAAAATGTACATTTAACTATATCTAATCGTTGGGTGTAATAAAAACCAACCTGTGCTAAGTCTTTAGGACTAACTTTATTGGTCCAATTTTCAAACGTAATCAGTCTTTCTTCAAAAGTATGAATGACGCCAAGACCGTCGTCTAAGCAATCAGTGCAATCTAGACTGCGGCTAATCATTTTACGTCTTTCTACTTAGACTAATCGAACTATACTAATAAATAAAACAAAAAACATATGTTATATACTTTATTCCATATCATTTAAAAAACAATGTCGGAAATTATGCAATAACTTGACATTATTACAGGCACAATGCCAAACATTACAGTCCTTATGGTGAAAACATTCCACAACTTTCTTATATTTACTTAATTTAGGTTCGGTCTTTGCAGGAACACTAAATATAAGACACAAATCCAAAATCTGTTTTAAACAAGTTGCCTTTACATCTCCCTTAACCAGGAATTTAGGAGAGTCATACTGAAGACGGATGTCACGTAAAACACTTTCAAATTGGTTCAAGTCCAAATAGCCAGACTCCCACATGAGTCCATGATATTCTTTCTCCAAATGTTCTACTATTTTGAGATCTTCAAGCTTTAAAAATTTCCTGCCATACGGAGGTTTGAAGAGAAAGCTGCAAAATCGTACGCCATCATACGCAGCCAACTCCTTCGGTATAAATCCCCTGGCTAAGGGGTAACCTTGAAGATCGATGCAAACCTCCTGAGGTTCTTTTGACATATTACACTCTTACTAGACTCAAAGTCGATGACGATGACTATGACGGTGTTGAACTAACGTCTAACCAGTTTTCAGTAATGGAGGGCTTTAAATAGGATAAAATACACACCCCCACCACCACCAGTGGAAACAGGCATTATTCCAAGCATCCAAACTGGATTAGGATCAAGCTTTGTCCCAAATATCATTCCAATCATTTTTCAATTAATTTTTGATTATTTTTTCCGACTGGGAGAAGTTTTTCAGGTGGTTAGGTACGTATAAAAGGGTTAAAAGGGAAAGAAATCCTTTAGTTTGACTTAGAAACACAAGAAGAAAACATGCCTGTTCCAGCAAGATATAAATGTCCTAAATGTAAGGGTGAATCGGATGTACCACGTGGTGAACCATGTCTAGCCTGTGTAACTCATCAACATTTTATACGGCGTGATGGTTCGTACGTATAAAAGGGTTAAAAGGGAAAGAAATCCTTTAGTTTGACTTAGAAACACAAGAAGAAAACATGCCTGTTCCAGCAAGATATAAATGTCCTAAATGTAAGGGTGAATCGGATGTACCACGTGGTGAACCATGTCTAGCCTGTGTAACGCATCAACATTTTATACGGCGTGATGGTTCGAAGCATGTACCTTCACATTATTTTGATGGTCAAGAGAAGAAGGGAAATAGGAGAAATAATCCAAGAAATTAATAACATCAATTATTCTGGTACATTTATGTTTAAAAAATGAAGAAGTCTGTGAAATTTAGCGAAGACAAAGACATAGTGCATTTATTAGTAGTCTGAAATTATGCATACAAACAAGCTCGAAAAAGCCACTTTTTACAACACTTAGCAGACAGACTTCGATTTGAAAGAAGAATCAAACAAAGTGAAGATATAATTTGTAAAATATTAGATAGACATCATCGAAATTTAATTTATCAGGAAAGATTTATGTGTATATAATTTTTCGTTGTTGCATGTTAGATATAGTAGATTGTAGTATTATTTAAGTGTGGGTAATTTTGGGGAAAATAAAAAGAAGAAATACATTTTAAGTAGTTTTATTTATATACCAGGATCTTAATTAAAATACGTTTTTTCTAGCACAAAGTAAATCGTTACAGATATGATTTTTACAATGAAAATTTCCTATGTGTAATAATGTAAGTTTAGCTACATTAACACAACCTATTTCTAGTAAATCAATAATTGTATTAGGAATTAGTTCACCTAACCATATTTTTTCTGTAAGCCTTTAACAAATACCTTTCTCATGAGGTTTAATTATACAAGTTACTTGTATTACTTGCAGATGCTTGAAAAACCTACCCACGTGCAGCACGGAAAAATTCGAAAGCGGATAATTATATTGTATATTAGTTTTTAATTTGCCATTTAACAACTGGATTTTGGTTTCATGGGTAAAGTTTAATAAAAAATATAACAAAGAATTAATTACAGAATTTATTTAATGTAGGATTGTGAAATTCCACATCTTGAACAAAACCAGATATCACCTTGTCTTTCAAACCCACACAGCAACCACTCAACCGCTCAACCACTCAACCGCTCAACCACTCAACCGCTCAACCACTCAACCGCTCAACCGCTCAACCACTCAACCGCTCAACCGCTCAACCACCCAACCGCTCAACCACTAAACCGCTCAACCGCTCAACCACTCAACCGCTCAACCACTCAACCGTTCAACCACTCAACCGCTAAACAGCTAAAAAACATATCCTGTTTTAATAGGCGTTTGACTGGTGGTTGATTGGGGGTTGATTGATAGTTGACTAACGGTTCACTGGGGGTTGATTGGCAGTTGATTGACAACTTCTCTTTCTGGAAATCAGCTAATAAACAGCTAAAAACAGCTAATAAACAGACCCTATTCTGGAAAAACAGCTAAAAACAGACCCTGTTCTGGAAAAAACAGCTAAAAAACAGACCCTGTTCTGGGAAGACAGCTAATAAACAGACCCTGTTCTGGAAAAAACAGCTAAAAAACAGACCCTGTTCTGGAAAAACAGCTAATAAACAGACCCTGTTTGTAGATCACAGCTAGATATCGGACGCAGCAGGTTCAAATCGTGCATTCAACGCCGAGGGGGGCAGCATGCAACACATGAAACGGATGGCAACATAAATTATACAGGATGCGATCAAAACTAATACAGTTTATTAGCACTAATAAAATTCTATAACACCGAGTCTTTCAAGTTCTTTAAGAATAGATATTATTTTTCCAAGGTTATTATTGTTTTCAGTATTTTCTTCTTCTTCTAAATATTTCAGACGCTCGACCAGCTCATTAACATCATCATATTCTTCTACTGCCTCCATTTCTACATCTTTTTTCTTTTCTTCCTCGTATTCTTCCTTACTTCGATAGTCGCATTCTTCAGCGGCGAGAGTCTTTTGGCTGTTAAGTTTACATAATTTTTTCATTTGGACTTTTTGGTTCTCCATTTCGGGTTGTTTATTTTCTTCCTTGCCCGCCATTTTTGAGATATAACTTCTTTTAGGAGGAAACAGTTTGGAAATGATGTGGATATATTTCCAACCTTTGGAGGCTAAAATGTTTTCGTTTCCATTGAAACCCTTTCGGTGTGCATGTGTAATCAATAAAAGTTTCTTATAATCATCCAAATCATTCGAATTAAAGTTTATGTGTTGATTTGTAGTTAATAAATTAAAGAGTCCATCCGTCAGCAAAAATTTTTCTTTCCCTATTATGAGAACGTTATCTTTTATTACAACCGAGGTATTTCCAAGAAAGAACTTAGACCCCTCTGTCCTTATGCCATATTTAACGGTTGATGTTTCAAGAAGCTGATATTTTATCTTGGTGGCATACATCTTATCACTATAACATTCAATTCTCAACTAAAACCTTTAATCTACACATGTCCTTTTATCCTTCAAAGCCTCGTTAGGAGACCAACAGAGGATCAACAGGGCGTTAACCGGACAGTAACCGGACAGCAACCGGACAGCAACCGGACATCAACCGGACAGCAACCGGACACTATCCGGACACTATCCGGACACTATCCGGACACTATTCGGACACTATACGGACACTATTCGGACCCCAATAGGACAGTAACCGGACAGCAACCGGACAGCAATAGGGTATCAACAGGGGGCGTTAACTGAAGATCAACACCGAAGTCAGATAAACGCCATAAGAAAAGTTAGAATTCTTTCGAAAACAGGATTTTTTCTGACAATTGTCTGAGGTTGAGACTTGTTTAAGTTTCGAATAATTTTGTACCACCTTCAATATAATATTTGTTGAGGTTAGGTTTGACTGTTTAAGGTAATATAACATAATATAAAGGACATACTTTAATTCTTTATTAAAAACATTTAGATGCATTTCTATGGATAATTTTTCTAAGAGTGTTAAGGTTATCTGGAGCGTTGGAAAAGTATTGGTGTGTTGTGTTTGTTCTCTGGAACTGATTAAAAATATCTAGCATTACTGCTGGCTCCATATCTGTGTCCATACTAGTATCTTCTTTGTACACAAACTTCGTAAGGTCTACGGATGGCATTATATGTTTTATAACTTTACGGGTGGGATCGTAAATTTCTCCTTCAAATACGTTCCAAAAATGAATGTTACCTCCTATTTCCTTATAGAAAATCTTTCCACATTTTGGTTCTACATGTTCATTATATTTTTTAGCAAGTTCCCAAACCATTAAAGTTGCAGGTAAACAGGACCCATAATACTGGTTCCGACTGAATACTTCTTCAATGTTGGCAAGAATAATTTTTAATATTTCCACCATGTTAATCGCGTGACGGTCGACAGTATACTAAACATTTCTTACCGAGTTATTCTATTTAGATTACAAATTTCGCCTGCAGCACGCCCTTCTTCGTGCCTCAGCAGGCGTTTCCGTATAAGATCGACATCCTCGTAGATTAATGTTTGCATTGAGATGTAGGAGCCAAATAGGTGCTTGAAATGTTTGAATTTGCGTTATTAAGGCTTCGGTGGCTGTTTTGGTAAACCACACCACTAAATCTACTCGTTTAGGCAACATCATTTTCTGCATTTTAAAGTTCTTTCGTTCTTTTCCGGAATTAAAACTAACGGAGAACTCTATCTGGACCACATCAGCTGTTACACTTATTTTAACTCTGCTTGAAAACAACCCAAAAGTGTTACGCGAATATCTTCCCCTATCTGCGTTTTTAAATATTTTTAAATATTTTTGCTCTGACTGAATTGGATTCTCAACTATGGCTTTTAATTATTTAAATCGGTTTTGTTCATATCCTCCTGATAACATTCACAACAATAAGTTTTAAAGTTGTAATATACGATCCTCTTGCGACTCGTTATCGCCGGCTGCGAGCGAACAGGCTGGCACACGTGATGTATAAAATTAAACTAGTTCGTGCTCGCCATGACGATAACTGCTACAAGTCCTCTGGTACTAAGAAGGCAACAACAATGTTAAAAACGGTTGAGTTGAAAGTTAGACATATTTACCCGAGTGATGCAGTGAAATTGAGACTTTTGGATGAAATTGCAAAGAACAAACCGATATATATCCCGTTTAGAAACTGGGAAATACATGAACTGCCTGCTTTGAGAACGACAAAGCGTGATATTTGGACCGTTAAGACTATGTCTGAGAGAGCCCGATATGTTATTGTATTTTTTATGAAGGAGCGAAAAGATAACTCTGAAGCTGATTGTACCTACTTTGATAATTTGGACATCACCGACGTCAAGTTGCATTTAAATTCTGAAGTTTACCCCTATGAATCGTTAAACCTAAACTTTGCCAATAGACAGTTTACAGAAGCCTATCAGATGTACACGGACTTTCAAAAAACCTATTTGGGAAAACAACGGTGTGAACCGCTTTTGGATTTTGCCGCTTTCGCTAGTAGAACCCTCTTTGTTATTGACTGTTCCAAACAAAGTGAAGCCCTCAAGAGGAACACCATCGACGTGAAGTTGGAGTTTCAAAGTTGCGAAAACTTCTCAAATGAGTCACGCGCTTTCTGTATAATTATTCACGATCGAGTGCTTGAGTATCAGGCTTTAACAGGTCAAGTACGTGATGTGATGTAGTCAGTTACTCTCCAGCCCTGTCACGATGAGGTTTGTTGTGGTTGACGTTCAAGGATTCCGCGTTCCAGAATTCCAAGCTAAAGAATTGTCTATTTACGATGGAAAGCAAATAAAGAACTATCTTTTTAAACCAGTTAAGCCCTTTTATGAGCTGTCCTATGATTGTCAGAAGCAAGCAATGTTTCTATATGGGAACCGACATGGCTTAAACTACAATTCCGGCGAAACCGACTACAATGAACTTTACCGCATTATCTACAACGATCTACAAGATGTTGATATCATCTATGTGAAGGGACATCTAAAGAAGGCCTTTTTACTTGAAACTTTTTCCACGATGAAATATTTTAAGAATATACCCGATATTGTTAATTTAGAATTTGCTAGGGATAGTGCTAATGTACCGAAATTATCTCTAAGTAAAACCACTTGCTCTTATCATGGTTTAGAATATTGTGCTTGTAGTGCTGAGAATTCAAAAATCTTGTATGCATATATTTATGATTTTTTGCCGAAATAAAGAAGTTAAATTGCATTATGTACATGTTTAATTTTACCCTATATTACTAGAACCCCTTGAGAAATTTAGACAGTTAGACTCGAGCACATGACGAAGACAGTCGACGAGCATTTGAAAAAAATACGCAAGCTGAAAAGTGACATTAAGTTTTACAAAGAAAAGACATCTTTGGTTAGGATATTTTTAAAACTTACCATTTAAACTTACCAATTGCTTCCTCCTCCTCTTCCGGCTGGGATAAGGTGTTTGAAGCTCCTTCTAGATGTCCTGATGTCCCAGTTCTTAAGACTAAGCCTAACCGAGTTTACGAGATTGATGACTTTATAACAGTCATTTTTGACACATCAGAAGTGGGACGCAAACAAGTAATTTTGGATACTATTGGTTATGGTAAACTTTATTTCTCCAGTGGTGAATTTGAAGAATTTCTAAGCACTTTTGATTGTTTCAATACCCATTGGGTGGATATATTTATGATAATTGGACAGTATACTTTAGTGTTTCATCGCAATGGCGATAAGAGAAGTCTCAAGTTTGAAGATGCCACAACAGACAAGTATCTATTTAGATGGACCGAGAAGCTAATACACCTATTTGCAAAGCATATTTATGAATTGTATAAGCTTAATATACAAACAGTATTCTGTTACTAACTAGTACTCTGTTTATTTATTTTATTCTAACTAAGGAAATAAGACAACAATTTAAACACAAAAAAAATTTAATAAAGTGTAAAACATATAAATGAACATACAGTAAATGGAGTAAATTGGGGTAAAATAAATACAATAATTAAATAAAGTGTAAAACATATAGTAAATAGAGTAAATTGGGGTAAAATAAATACAATAATTAAATAAAGTGTAAAACATATAAAGTACATATAAACATACAGTAAATGGAGTAAATTGGGGTAAAATATATACAATAATTAAATAAAGTGTAAAATATATAGTAAATAGAGTAAATTGGGGTAAAATAAATACAACAATTAAATAAAGTGTAAAACATATAGTAAATAGAGTAGATTGGGGTAAAATAAATACAATAATTAAATAAAGTGTAAAACATATAAAGTACATATAAACATACAGTAAATGGAGTAAATTGGGGTAAAATATATACAATAATTAACTAAAGTGTAAAACATATAGTAAATAGAGTAAATTGGGGTAAAATAAATACAACAATTAAATAAAGTGTAAAACATATAGTAAATAGAGTAGATTGGGGTAAAATAAATACAATCATTAAATAAATAAAATAAATTACTAGCCTAATATCACAGCCTCTAAAGTCACACATTTAGCCACCGAAAGGGATTGATGGAAAGATAGCTGTCGGTGATCAGTCTTAGCTTATGGAATTTCCAATGATTCCTTATACTTTTCATAATCTCTATGACCCCAAGCAAGCGTGTTCTCCGAGTCACCGGGAATAAGATAACGCTTATCGTCCGCGTGTGATAGCGCTACTTTATTTTTCAGTTCGACATACATATCATGTAAATGCGAACGGAAAGTATTCATCTGTCGATGAATGAGAGTTCCTTCTACGTCAACCGCCTCCCTATAATCATCCAGAGTTAGTTCTTTCTGCGTGACGTAGTCAGGAACTCCCTTGGCTTTTTTCGTCAACTCTCCCTCAACATTTACACAATATGCTTTCGCCCCGGTGCCGTAGAAATCCCAAATGATTTTTCCTGCATACTCGTCTTTCATTTTACCCAAAATTGACTGGTTTACAGGAACATCATGTGGGTTATCTTGGGAGTAATTGGACGTATCGAACCTATCTAAATTTTCTCGCATGTCATGATAGAAATTTTCAGTTGTAATTTTCAACACAAGGGAATCGGTGTCAGTGTAGAGTAATACCGCGTTGTTACCATATTTTGGCTTGATATACCCGTACAGAAAGTCATATATAATTGTCTTGGATATTTCCAAGATACTAAAACCTACGTAAATAGGTTTATTATATACGACTTTCTGTTTTTTCATCTGGATAGCTACCAGGTTCTCGCTGAAAATAGTGCGGTCTTTAAAATGAGGTTTCGAGATTAACGCTTCGGCCCCCAACCTTCTACCAATATTTTCCCAATGGGAAACCAGCTTAACATCTACCCTTTTCTCTACATTTTCCATTGTTTTACCAAACACAGCATTGTTCATAAGTTTAAAGAAATCCTTCTCAAACTTATTTTTCGCTTTATTGGGCATTGCTGTGTTTAGATCGATATATTTCTTAAGCCATGGTGATTGGTCGAAACTTAATACACGATGAATTTTTGTGAGCTTAAGCCCATGATCTAAAGCCTGACGCAAGTTTTGGCAATGAATTATATATTTACTCTTAGACTTCAAATTGGGAATTAATTTTTTAATATCTTGAAATTTGGATTCTGGAGAAGCAATGGATTGTGGGCAAAAGGGTAGTTCGTTGTGTAAATAATGCAACTGTTCCGGATATTCTAAATCTACCTCTAATACGTAGCCAGTTTTAGAATCACTCGCGACATTCATGTACTCTAAGTTTTGAATTTCGGTCTCATCTAACCACTGAAAATTCCCCGTTGGTAAATATTGTGACATGGCTGCGCCATACAGGTTGGTAGCATCCAAATACATGATGTAGGAAGTAGGTTTGGAAGCGTCATAATGAGGTAGAAATTTATTGTTCGCGAAAGCTTTTCTAACGCTACACTGACTGACCCCGCCGCGAATACCGTGTTTAAAGAAGTGTACCATGTCTAGATCTGTCAGTAATTCAAGATTTACGCCCGTTGACTTAAGGGCAGAATCTAGCGAAAGTCCTGGTGCGCTAAAATACTGAGCAGGATCGAGGTGGTAAGTCTCTAGGCACACGTCTCTAAAACTTTCAAAAACATCTGTTAATAATAAAACGTCGGATTTTAAATAAAGATCTGAATATTCGCCTAAAGTTTTGCACTCAAATAAATTCCACACAGTCCAAGCACGCTTGTAATCCTCTTTGCTAATGTTTTCTTTCTTTAGTTGGTTGTAAAAGTCTTTATGCGATGGAAGCTCTGTATCATTTAATTTTTCGAAACTGTCTACGTAATTATATGGGAAGACACCCTTCTGCCGAATAAGCTGAAACTTATTTTCTTCCGCGAAATATTTTCTAACTTCTCGACATTGCTCTGGCTTTAAATTTTGACTGAGCTTATCTAGACCGCTGGCCATGAAACGAAAACTGTCGAGGAAGCGTAATTTTAAAAATACCTGTCGTTGTTTGCCATCTTTGTTCTCGATGTTATCCACCAAAACATGTTTAGTAAATGATATATACTTTTCCTTGTTTTGATTGGGTTTGATTGGGTAACAACCATCACATAAATACTTTTCACCATGCTGGTTGGATAACTGTCTTGAGATCAGGCGAGATAAACTTCTTATTAAGCAGTAATGACTGTTACCATAATCATTACTGATTACTAACAAATTTACGTGTCGCTCCCTATTACGAGAATTTGTAAAGTATAAGGGCCCCACGACTTCAATAATATTTTTGCCATTGTCAAAAACCCTTTCAAGTCCATAGACATTGATAGAAATATTATTGAGCCGCTCAAACTTTAATATATCGATAAGTTTAATCGGAAATTCCATACCTGTAAAGTCCAGCTCGTTTTCAAAAGGCAAATAGTTCGCGACTCTATTTGCATGTTGAGTCCAATGAACAGGATGTAAGGCGGCTAAGACTGACCACATGAAACATTTTTCATCCGCGTTCTGGATGTTCCGAACAGCTTTCTTTGCTTCAATCTCCTTAGGCAGTGGAATGTAGGAGGATGGCTTTAGAGGCTTGATCTTGTTAATCCCTAATTCTAAGTGTAGGAGTTGTTGAAGCACCCACCCTGCAACAATAGAAACAGCAATTTAGTATTAAGTTTTTACAGTGTTAGAAAGTATGTTATTTTTGTTGTGAAAAAATACTTACCGCTGTCTTTTTCCTTGAATTCAGAATACTTCTTGTCAAGGATCACAGCAAACTGGTTGAACAACTCCTCCAAATCGGTTGTCTCGCTAACCATCACGTATTTGCTGTTAAACGACTTGACTTCATCTGTTTCTTTGGTCTGCAGAAGGAAGCGGCCAAAAAGCTCCAAACCGACTTTTAGGAGTTCGTACTGTTGTAAAATGTCCCCCACCAACTTGACAAATTTATCTCTTAGATTGTCGAGGTATCTCCTGATGTCGGTGGGGTCTTGGTTTGAAGAAAGTCGGTAGGTAGCAATTCGGCTTCTAAAGGACGTTTTCACGAGCTCTACACCTTCCTCCTGCACCACGCAGCATTGTTCTCGGTGACGTTGGGTTCTTAGATGTGCCAGCCAGCGGTTGCTAGTGACATCTATCTGACATAGTGAACAGTGCTGCGTGACCGACGTCGATGGTTCTTGCACTAGGAAAAAATATTTAGTATAACTAAAAGACTAAAAACGAATTAATATTTAAAACAGTAAAATATATATAAACTTATCATCAGACGAGACAAGTCTTGCTTTTTTCGTTATGGGTGTTTGCGAGGGTTCAGCTGTCCGTTTTGGAGCTCTATGTTTTTCCCGTTGATGTTTCTGGAGCGCCATTTCCGAGGGGAGGATTATTCTACACGTCTCACATGCTTTTATCGCACGACTACAGTCTCCATGACGCTTAAGGCTGTCCTTCCTGGAGAACAACCGGTTGCAGCGCTGACAGACAAACATTTTCTGTAAGAAACAATATAGTTGCGGATGAGGGTTGAGGTTAGCAGCGATTGATACTCTTTTTAGATATTTCATAATATTACACAATTATATTTTTCAGCCTTCTAGAACTATCGATTTGTGTGGCAGACGCATGAACAAATTATTATTCTTAGTATGGGGACTATTTCACTCCTTTTTAATTTTTTCTACAAGTAGAAGGCAAAACGGTCTAACTAAGTATAAGTTTTTACTAATAGACCTATAATATACAGATAGGCATATCTGTAATATTTTTATCACTGCTATACACATAAATACGAATTATTTGCCAAGCTACGACACAACAGATTTTTACTAGAGAATTTAAGTACTTTTTCTTTGTTTCTTGATATAATACATATAAATGTACTTACCAAATAATATTACACAAATACACACACTTTATAACACAAGAAAAAACAAAACCAACGTATATTTTTTCCAGAATCGACTGCTCTGCACGAAACCTTGCTAACGACTGGTGAATAGACCAGCGTTCTCACACTTGAAAGCGTCCCCAAGCGCGTCTACATAAAAAAGTGAGCGGGCCGTTGCCTCTGCCCAGCAACAGCACGGTGCACAGGTGCACCTGCACAGCACAGGTGCCTCGTGTCGATCACTTTTAGCGCGCTTTACCTGGAAATTTTTCCGCTGATGATGCAATTTTTTTTAGCATGTAATATCGTGGTATACGTGACAAGGCTCACGGCAGCAACACCGTTGTGTGTGTGTGTGTGTGTGTGTGTGTAGGGCCCCCTGGAGCCGACGACGACGACGAACCGTTCCCTATATCGCCTGCTGCGAGTGCACAGGTTGACCGTACCTCGTGTCGATCAATTTTAGCGCGCTTTACCTGGAATTTTTTCCGCTGATGATGCAATTTTTTTTAGCATGTAATATAGTGGTATACGCGGTAAGACCCTCGACAGCAACACCGTTTCGTGTGTAGGGTTACCTGGAACCGACGACGAGTCGTTCTCGATATCGTCGGCTGCGAGTGCACCGGTTGGCACACGCGATGTATGTTAAAAATGAAGAAACTATTTTATTATTATTAGTATTATTATAGTAACCACCTAAAATACTTACAACATACCCACTACGTCACGTCTCATCACAGAGGCATTCTGCAGGCTCTAGCCTACTTTTTTACCCTGCACTCAATGAGCGACAACCTTGGATAGACTCAACAACACTGTATTTTTTAATACATGTTACAGTAATATTTCATTTCTACGCCACTGAGAGCATTCGTACGGGTCTACAATCAACTTTGGCATTACGTGGGCATTCCCCAGGCTCTAGCCCACTTTTTCACCCTACACTCATTGAGTGACAACCTCGGATAGACTCAGCAGAACTTTATGTTTTAATACATGTAACTGACATATTTCATTTCTACGCCACTGAGAGCTTTCGTACGGGTCTACAATCAACTTTGACATCACAGAATCATTCCCTAGACTCCAGCCCATGTTTCTCACCTACACTCATTGAGTGACAACCTCGGATAGCAGAACTTTATATGTTAATACATGTAACTGAAATGTTTATTTTCTACGCCACTGAGAGCTTCCGTACGGGTCTACAATCAACTTTGGCATTACGAGGACATTCACCAGACTCCAGCTCACGTTTTCACCCTACACTCAATGAGAGACAACCTCGGATAGACTCAGCAGCCTTCATTTTCCATTTTAATGTTACAGTCATATTTCATTTCTATGCCACTGAGAGCTTCCGTACGGGTCTACAATCAACTTTGGCATTACGTGAACATTCAACAGACTCCAGCTCATGCTTTTCACCTATACTCATTGAGAGACAACCTCGGATAGACTCAGCAGAACTTTATATGTTAATACATGTAACTGAAATATTTCATTTCTACGATACTGAGAGCTTCCGTACGGGTCTACAATCAACTTTGACATTACGTGGACATTCAACAGACTCTAGCTCATGCTTTTCACCTACACTCAATGAGAGACACCCTCGGATAGACTCAGCAGCCTTCATTTTTCAATACATGTAACTGACATATTTCATTTCTACGCCACTGAGAGCTTTCGTACGGGTCTACAATCAACTTTGACATCACAGAATCATTCCCTAGACTCCGGCCCATGTTTCTCACCTACACTCATTGAGTGACAACCTCGGATAGCAGAACTTTATATGTTAATACATGTAACTGAAATGTTTATTTTCTACGCCACTGAGAGCTTCCGTACGGGTCTACAATCAAGTTTGGCATTACGAGGACATTCACCAGACTCCAGCTCACGTTTTCACCCTACACTCAATGAGAGACAACCTCGGATAGACTCAGCAGCCTTCATTTTCCATTTTAATGTTACAGTCATATTTCATTTCTATGCCACTGAGAGCTTCCGTACGGGTCTACAATCAACTTTGGCATTACGTGAACATTCAACAGACTCCAGCTCATGCTTTTCACCTACACTCATTGAGAGACAACCTCGGATAGACTCAGCAGAACTTTATATGTTAATACATGTAACTGAAATATTTCATTTCTACGATACTGAGAGCTTCCGTACGGGTCTACAATCAACTTTGACATTACGTGGACATTCAACAGACTCCAGCTCATGCTTTTCACCTACACTCAATGAGAGACACCCTCGGATAGACTCAGCAGCCTTCATTTTTCAATACATGTTACAGTAATATTTCATTTCTACGCCACTGAAAGCTTCCGTAGGAGTCTGCAATCATGATCGGGATTTTTTGGTAATTTTTAATTTAAATTTATTAATTTTTTGGCGTCTAGTAAACGTATGAAAATTTCAGCGGCCGAATATTTTCGCTCGCGATTCGACTATATCAACATAAAAAATAAAACCTAGCACTTTATGAACACATAAAATATTGTACAGTAGTAAAACTAATTGCCTGAGGTAGGCGGCATTTTATAAAAATTTGTTTTATTTCACCAAAGTCGAGGCGAAAAAAATCTATTTTGCGATTTTTTCTCCGCGTCCTCAGTTAGAGTGTAAAATTGCTGCCAGCACTGCCAGTACTGCCAGCATTCTGACCATGCGCAGTACGCGTTATATGTATGTAGTAGCATAAAATATTATTTTCTACGGAACCAAAGGGCCGATCAACGCCATTCTTTTTTTAAACGCCTTCTGACAACACTCCCGAACACGTGACGTATTTTTTAATTTTTATATCGCACAAACGTGCCATGCGCACGACGCTTTATATGTATGTAGTAGCATAAAACTATTATTTTCTACGGAACCAAAGGGCCGATCAACACCATTCTTTTTTTAAACGCCTTCTGACAACGTCCCCGAACACGTGACGTATTTTTTAAATTTTTATATCGCAAAAACGTGCCATGCGCACGACGCTTTATATGTATGTAGTAGCATAATACTATTATTTTCTCCGGAACCAAAGGGCCGATCAACGCCATTCTTTTTTTAAACGCCTTCTGACAACGCCCCCGAACACGTGACGTATTTTTTAATTTGTATATCGCAAAAAACACCTAAAACATACCTACTACGTCACGTCCAAACTCCCGGAAGGTATCATTTTCCATGTTTATTTATTCAACTAGGTGCCGTGCCGTACTTGGTTCTATAGCTGGGAAACGTATATAATACGAAATTTATACACATGGTGTGTGCGGGTTCGATCCGCGCCTTGGACAGAAAACTTTTTTCAGTGCATATGCGACTTACGAAATAAATACATTTAATTAGGATTAATGAAAAAGTTTGTGACGTCATCGTGAACAAAAACGGCAGAAAGAAGAAGAAGGAGAAGAATAGATAGTGCCCCCAAATAAATATATAGTGCCCAAGTAGTTAAGACCAAAATAACTAACGCCCAAGAGTGTGACAGTTGACATATGACAGTTGACAGGTGACAGATGACAGTTGACAGATGGGTTTGATTGGGTGCGTTCGGTATCGGGTTGGGTTTGCTCTCGTTTGCTCGGGTTTGATTGGGTTTGCTCTGGTTTACTCGGTATCGACGGCTTGGGTTTGCGTATGCGATTTACACACAGTGTGGGCGTTGAATTCCCTATCTATCACTACTTTAAAGTTATAAATAAATACCTTTTTTGCATCGCTGCAGGAGAAATTTTAAAAAGTACATATATAAATGCCGTGCCATGAAAAAAAACACATGAAACTGACCCTCTTTACATCGAAATTAAAATATGACCTGTCAAAATGTCATGAAAATAACAGTTTTTGTAGCGATATTGGAAGCTTCCTGGACCGATTTCGGCTTGAAATATACATGGCAAAGGTAAAACGGACTTTATATTTTTAGTTAAAATACGTTTCATTGGACGATTTAAGCATTAAATACGAATTTTTTAAATTTTTCTCAGACCATGCAAATGCATGTCAAAATCAGTTTCATACGGAGAAATGTATTAAAATATGAAGGGTCGAAATGTCGCAAAAATGCCAGTTTTCCTTGCGAGATTTTAGGGTTTCTCAACCGTTTTCGACTTGTATAATACCGGGCAACGCCTCTATAGACCTTCCCGTGTGGATTTCGGAACATATAATTCGAAGAATTAGTCATTAAATACCAATTTTAACAATTTTTCGATGACGCGGCGAAGCATCATAGAAAGGCCATTCCATGAGGTAGTATACGGGGTAAATCACAATGACGGGTCTGATTTAAATTTTGCTTAGATTTGTTATTAATTGAGAACGGATTATTCGATTGAAAAGAGTGATGTGGCAATCGAAAGGGGAGGAAGTAAGCTATTTTATTTGAAAATAATTTCGACATTTCGTTGGCATGACGACGAAAAATTTGCTATTTCCGATATTTATTGAGTTAGAGAGCTGAAATTTGATATATGGGAAGAATTCGGTCAATCATTCAAAATTATATGTGTAAATTTTGATTCGCATGGTTTCTATAGCAACGATTAAGGATAAAGTTGACAATTTCTAACTCACGTACGGCTGATCTGATTGAAACGAGTGAGGTGGCAATCGAAAGGGAACGAAGTAAGCTACTTTTTTATGTGAAAATAATTTTGACATTTCGTTGCCATGACGACGAACAGTTTGCTATTTCCATTATTTATTGAGTTTTAGAGTTGGAATTTGATATCTGGGTAGAATTCGGTCAATCATTTAAAAATATTTTTATAAATTTTGATTCCGATGATTACCATAGCAACGATTGAGCATAAAGTTGATCATTTTTAACTCGCGAACGGCTTATCTGATTGAAACCAGTAAAGTGACGATCGAAATGTTAGAAAGTACACTACTTTTTTATGTGAAAATAATTTTGACATTTCGTTGCCGGGACGATGAACAATTTGCTATTTTCGTTATTTATTGAGTTGGAAAGTTGAGAACTGATATCTCGGAAGAATTCGGTCACTCATTCAAAAATATATCTGGAAAAATCGATTCCCATGGTTGGCATAGCAACGATTAAGGATAAAGTTGACAATTTATAACTCGCGGACGCCTTCTGCGATTGGAACGAGTGAGGTGGCTATCGAAAGGGATGGAAGTAAACTACTTTTTTATTTGAAAATAATTTCGATTTTTGGTAGTCATGACGACGATCAATTTGATTTCTCCGTTATTTATTGAGTTGCAGAGTAGAAATTTCGCATCTAAGTAGAATTCGGTCAATCATTGAAAAATAGTTTTGCAATTTTCAATTTTAATGATTGCCATAGGGGTAAAGTTAACAACTTACAACTCGCGAACGGCTTCTTAGATTGAAAGAAGCGACGTTCATAATATGTATGCACAATTTTTTTCCATAGAGACATCAGTGGCGTGCCCGAAGGGCTCGCCACCAATCTTCATCCAGCTCGACCATTTCAGGAAGATGATGTTATCTAATGTATGGTTCAAAGCCGATCGAAAGATGACAAGTTTAATTTAGTAGGGTTTCAGCGAAATCGTACATATTGTATTTATATGTAATATGTGTTTGTATGTACATAGCGATACGGTTACGAAGGGCGCTCTATTCTGCATCATCAGTCCGTAGGAGTGTGATATCTTCCTTAATACATGGCCTAGAAACACGAAACTTTCAGGGCATGACAATGATGATATTACCGACCTTATAGAGCCCCTCGGGGGCGATTAGGCGCTCTATGCAATCTAGTTACAGAGCGCCAACAGCGCTCTATATACCGACCCGTCCGTGAGGAAAATGTTCGCCGGTTGACAAATCGTGTTTTTCGACAATCTCAATTTTTTTTCTCCGAGATGGTTGGAAGTCGAACGTTCAAATTTTCTGGGTTAATAGAGGGATAGTGCGTCTAGCTTCGATAAAAATTCAGCTATACAGGGTGTTCCGTTTCGGAGTTATAAAACGCCAAAGTCGAAATTTCCGCGAATCCCTATGAAATCGATTACAGGTCGCAAAACTTAATTAAATCGATTTATATTTTCAGAGGTTGTAGAGGACCGGGAGCTTCAGAACCCTATTGAAACTGGCGGTATTCGGAAAATGGGAAGTAATTTTTTTGAATTTTTTTATGTCGAAAAATGCCCTTTGTAGACCCCACTTTGGCACTGAATAAGTCGAAGCGGGAGCCTCGGACAGAAAAACGTATTTGAACATAAAACTAAAGAATCTCAAATACTTTCTTTTTGCAATACATTTACCTATACCTAAAATGACTGGAAATTGGAAAAATTTGGGAAAAAGTGGAAATTACGAATTTTCATGCAAATCTTTGACGGTTTTGAATTTTTTGGGGGGTCAAAATGGATCCAAATCGAAATCCCATGTACCTTATCGGAAAGACCTCGCCGAACTACGTTATAAACGTATTTTTTGGTTCCTTCATTCTTAATAGGAAAGGAGCAATCCATAATTAAATTTAGATTTTTTACGATTTTTTTTCATGACATCTCTACATTTGAATCACTCTGTATCTTTTCGTATCTAATTTCCTCCAACTTTTTCAACGCTATCCCGTGGGGATATAATCAGGCTTTAAAACAAATCCCGAATGGGTGATCCAGGGCCTGATTTAGGGGGTAAAAACTCATTTTTTCTGTTTTTTTCCATCAAAATTCATCTTTAAAAGGCATTATTATATATTATTTCTCCGATTTAACAGTTCTTTTTTGGTTTATTTTCATCCCTTATAATCTGAGAACACTTCTAACTAATTAAAATTCCATATTTTTTCGTTAAAGTTATAAATAAATACCTTTTTTTGCATCGGTGCAGGAAAAATTTTAAAAAGTGCATATAATAAAAGCCGTGTCTTGGAGAAACAAATGAAACTGACCCTCTTTACATCGAAATTAAAATATGACCTGTCAAAATGTCATGAAAATAACAGTTTTTGTAGCGATATTGGAAGCTTCCTGGACCGATTTCGGCTTGAAATATACATAGCAAAGGTAAAACGGACTTTATATTTTTAGTTAAAATACATTTCATTGGACGATTTAAGCATTAAATACGAATTTTTTTAATTTTTCTCAGACCATGCAAATGCATGTCAAAATCAGTTTCATACGGAAAAACGTATTAAAATATGAAGGGTCGAAATGTCGCAAAAATGTCAGTTTTCCTTGCGAGATTTTAGGGTTTCTGAACCGTTTTCGACTTGAAAAATACTGGGCAATGCCTCTATAGACCTTCCCGTGTGGATTTCGGAACATATAATTTGAAGAATTAGTCATTAAATACCAATTTTAACAATTTTTCGATGACGCGGCGAAGCATCATAGAAAGGCTATTCCATGAGGTAGTATACGGGGTAACTCACAATGACGGGTCTGATTTAAATTTTGCTTAGATATTTTGTTATTAATTGAGAACGGATTATTCGATTGAAAAGAGTGATGTGGCAATCGAAAGGGGAGGAAGTAAGCTATTTTATTTGAAAATAATTTCGACATTTCGTTGGCATGACGACGAAAAATTTGCTATTTCCGATATTTATTGAGTTAGAGAGCTGAAATTTGATATATGGGAAGAATTCGGTCAATCATTCAAAATTATATGTGTAAATTTTGATTCGCATGGTTTCTATAGCAACGATTAAGGATAAGTTGACAATTTCTAACTCACGTACGGCTGATCTGATTGAAACGAGTGAGGTGGCAATCGAAAGGGAACGAAGTAAGCTACTTTTTTTATGTGAAAATAATTTTGACATTTCGTTGCCATGACGACGAACAGTTTGCTATTTCCATTATTTATTGAGTTTTAGAGTTGAAATTTGATATCTGGGTAGAATTCGGTCAATCATTCAAAAATATTTTTATAAATTTTGATTCCGATGATTACCATAGCAACGATTGAGCATAAAGTTGATCATTTTTAACTCGCGAACGGCTTATCCAATTGAAACCAGTAAAGTGACGATCGAAATGTTAGAAAGTACACTACTTTTTTATGTGAAAATAATTCTGACATTTCGTTGCCGGGACGATGAACAATTTGCTATTTTCGTTATTTATTGAGTTGGAAAGTTGAAAACTGATATCTCGGAAGAATTCGGTCACTCATTCAAAAATATATCTGGAAAAATCTATTCCCATGGTTGGCATAGCAACGATTAAGGATAAAGTTGACAATTTATAACTCGCGGACGCCTTCTGCGATTGGAACGAGTGAGGTGGCTATCGAAAGGGATGGAAGTAAACTACTTTTTTATTTGAAAATAATTTCGATTTTTGGTAGTCATGACGACGATCAATTTGATTTCTCCGTTATTTATTGAGTTGCAGAGTAGAAATTTCGCATCTAAGTAGAATTCGGTCAATCATTGAAAAATAGTTTTGCAATTTTCAATTTTAATGATTGCCATAGGGGTAAAGTTAACAACTTACAACTCGCGAACGGCTTCTTAGATTGAAAGAAGCGACGTTCATAATATGTATGCACAATTTTTTTCCATAGAGACATCAGTGGCGTGCCCGAAGGGCTCGCCACCAATCTTCATCCAGCTCGACCATTTCAGGAAGATGATGTTATCTAATGTATGGTTCAAAGCCGATCGAAAGATGACAAGTTTAATTTAGTAGGGTTTCAGCGAAATCGTACATATTGTATTTATATGTAATATGTGTTTGTATGTACATAGCGATACGGTTACGAAGGGCGCTCTATTCTGCATCATCAGTCCGTAGGAGTGTGATATCTTCCTTAATACATGGCCTAGAAACACGAAACTTTCAGGGCATGACAATGATGATATTACCGACCTTATAGAGCCCCTCGGGGGCGATTAGGCGCTCTATGCAATCTAGTTACAGAGCGCCAACAGCGCTCTATATACCGACCCGTCCGTGAGGAAAATGTTCGCCGGTTGACAAATCGTGTTTTTCGACAATCTCAATTTTTTTTCTCCGAGATGGTTGGAAGTCGAACGTTCAAATTTTCTGGGTTAATAGAGGGATAGTGCGTCTAGCTTCGATAAAAATTCAGCTATACAGGGTGTTCCGTTTCGGAGTTATAAAACGCCAAAGTCGAAATTTCCGCGAATCCCTATGAAATCGATTACAGGTCGCAAAACTTAATTAAATCGATTTATATTTTCAGAGGTTGTAGAGGACCGGGAGCTTCAGAACCCTATTGAAATTGGCGGTATTCGGAAAATGGGAAGTAATTTTTTTGAATTTTTTTATGTCGAAAAATGCTGTTTGTAGACCCCACTTTGGCACTGAATAAGTCGAAGCCGGAGCCTCGGATAGAAAAACGTATTTGAACATAAAACTAAAGAATCTCAAATACTTTCTTTTTGCGATACATTTACCTATACCTAAAACGACTGGAAATTGGAAAAATTTGGGAAAAACTGGAAATTACGAATTTTCATGCAAATCTTTGACGGTTGTCAATTTTTTGGGGGGTCAAAATGGATTCAAATCGAAATCCCATGTACCTTATCGGAAAGACCTCGCCGAACTACGTTATAAACGTATTTTTTGGTTCCTTCATTCTTAATAGGAAAGGAGCAATCGATAATTAAATTTAGATTTTTTACGATTTTTTTTCATGACATCTCGACATTCGAATCACTCTGTATCTTTTCCTATCTAATTTCTTCCAACTTTTTCAACGCTATCCCTTGGGGATATAATCAGGCTTTAAAATGAATCCCGAATGGGTGATCCAGGGCCTGATTTAGGGGGTAAAAACTCATTTTTTCTGTTTTTTTTCCATCAAAATTCATCTTTAAAGGGCATTATTATATATTATTTCTCCGATTTAACAGTTCTTTTTTGGTTTATTTTCATCCCTTATCATCTGAGAACACTTCTAACTAATTAAAATTCCATATTTTTTCGTTAAAGTTATAAATAAATACCTTTTTTTGCATCGGTGCAGGAAAAATTTTAAAAAGTGCATATAATAAAAGCCGTGCCTTGGAGAAACAAATGAAACTGACCCTCTTTACATCGAAATTAAAATATGACCTGTCAAAATGTCATGAAAATAACAGTTTTTGTAGCGATATTGGAAGCTTCCTGGACCGATTTCAGCTTGAAATATACATAGCAAAGGTAAAACGGACTTTATATTTTTAGTTAAAATACATTTCATTGGACGATTTAAGCATTAAATACGAATTTTTTAAATTTTTCTCAGACCATGCAAATGCATGTCAAAATCAGTTTCATACGGAAAAACGTATTAAAATATGAAGGGTCGAAATGTCGCAAAAATGTCAGTTTTCCTTGCGAGATTTTAGGGTTTCTGAACCGTTTTCGACTTGAAAAATACTGGGCAATGCCTCTATAGACCTTCCCGTGTGGATTTCGGAACATATAATTTGAAGAATTAGTCATTAAATACCAATTTTAACAATTTTTCGATGACGCGGCGAAGCATCATAGAAAGGCTATTCCATGAGGTAGTATACGGGGTAAATCACAATGACGGGTCTGATTAAAAATTTGCTTAGGTTTGTTATTATTTGAGAACGGCTTATTCGATTAAATCGAGTGAGGTGGCAATCGAAAGGGAAGGAAGTAAGCAATTTTCTTATTTCAAAATAATTTCGACATTTCGTTGGCATGACGACGAACAACTAGCTATTTTCGTTAATTTTTGAGTTGGACAGTTGAAAGTTGATATATGGGAAGAATTCGGTCAATTATTCAAAATTCTATATGTAAAATTGTGATTCGCATGGTTTCTATAGCAACGATTAAGGATAAGGTTGCCAATTTCTAACTCACGCACGGCTGATCTGATTGAAACGAGTGAGGTGGCAATCGATTGGCAAGGAAGTAAGCTACTTTTTTATGTGAAAATAATTTTGATTTTCCGTTGCCGTGACGACGAATAATTTGCGATTTCGTACCCGTACGGCTACAGGTACCGGCTTACATCTAAGTTCAAGAGGAAATGGATTATATTTGAAACCATATCGCACAGGTTTGGGATTATTTATAAACAACGGCGCAAATAAGAAATCAAAAAACTAATAGAATCCCTACCTCAAAGACCACTATCCAATGTTGATATAGAAAAGTACGCCTTAAAAATGAAAATACCACACTTTCGAGGCGTATATATGAGAGATTCATTACCTGTACGCGGTCCCAAACGTCACGAGGCCGCCATTATTAATTTGGATAGTATGTCGGGTGTAGGGACTCATTGGGTAGCATATAGAAAAAGCAATTCTGAGGCAACATACTACGATAGTTTCGGTACCGTACCCTGTTTGCTCAGGTTTATTGTTTTGTTGTTTATGTTATTATTATTTGTCGCACTCTTTATTCCTGGTCATAGCTGCAATATCGTTATTTGAATTATCAAAAGGTGTGTTTTCGTCTTGATGTCCAATATTGGGTGTGTTTTCTTCTTGAAGGTTATTGTTTACATCTTCATTAATTTGACTGGGGATTGGTGCAATATAATCACTGGTATTTCCTGGAGGTGGATTTTCGTTTCGAACATTTTGGTTAATCATCGGTCCAAAGTCGTTATTTGAATTATCACAAGGTGTGTTTTCGTCTTGAAGGTTTTATCCAATATTACGTGCATTTCCTTCTTGACATCGACGGCTTACATCTTCATTAATTTGACTGAGTATTGGTGCAATATAATCACTGGTACATCCTGGTGGTGGATTTTCATTTTGAAGGTTTTGGCTGGTCAATAAAAATATGCGTTCTAAAGAAAAAAGTATATAGAAATAATGGTTAATAAACTTCCCCGGACTACTCCTTAATTAGTAGCAAAATTGGTACGGGTTTAGGAGTTGAAAATATAAAAAAATGCACCTAAAATTCCGTTTTTATTTTTTTTCCTAATATTTTGAATGGGGTTACAACACATTTATCGTTTGATATTTGATTGATAGGGTCCTTCCAGACATTCGCCTAAATTAGTATCATCAATCACCTGTCAAACGGTAAATATGTAGCCTCATCCAAAATCAACGAAACAAAATAAAGACAGATTTTTTGGTGCATTTTTAAATATTTTCAACTCCTAACCCCCACCGATTTTGCTTCTAATTTGAGGGTAGTCAGGAAAAGTCTATAAACCATTATTTCTGTCTAACTTTGTCCTTAAAACATATTTAAAAAAAAACGGCTTCACGGACATTTATATTACTAAAAGATACCTGTTCGTCATTAGATTTAGGTGAAGCTATTCCCAGGCCAAGTATTTATGTAATGGTAAACACATGTCAATATTTCTAGGTTGCTTATAATCGGCAGGATATAAATAAACTTATATATACGCCTACGGGCTTCATACAATCGGCATACTTACTACGGTATAAATATTAAATGTTTGAAACTCTGGCAACATTGTCGGGCTTCATATAATATGAGTGCTCTAAACATTGCAAACTCATATATACATCTGGGCTTCATAAAACCCGAGAATAACGACATCACCAAAATCCCTTACCCCGTAAACCTCGGGCTTCCTTTCATGTGTGGGTTGTAGTGGGCTTCGTAACATGCGCCATCCATATATATATTATATATATATATATATATATATATATATATATATATATATATATATATATATATATATACATATATATATATATATATATATATATATATATATATATATATATATATATATATATATATATATATGTATATATATATATATATATATATATATATATATATATATATATATATATATATATATATATATATATATATATATATATATACAGGGTGTTATGAAATTCACTGCATATATTGAAACCCGTAAATGCTGGTATGAATTCAGACTGAATAAAAATATTCATAAATGGCGCTTCATGATAAAAAATGGTAGATATCGCCCCGCAAAAAAAAAATTTTTGTAACTACGCACCACTGGCAATAAATACATGGCCATATAAAAAACATCGACAAATGTCAGTTACAGAAAAAACTCTTTTGTTTTGACGTCAGAAGTCACTGTGACGTTGCCAATTCTTCCTAGAATATTCCTATGTAACAGGTTTGAAAAATAATAGATTTGTTGTCTTTAAAGTAAGAAATCATACTAAATCTTTTAAAACATTCAAAAATTCAAAAAGTTAAAATACTTACTACAACACAAAAAAGCCAGAGAACAGCTGTTCAAAACAAGAGTAAAATTTTGTTCCACTAGGCCGACCAGAAATCTTTGGAAGAAAAAGAGTACCTGTACAAAAATTTTGGTTCCAAATTAGCTTTAAACAAAAAACTCCTAACACTTAAGCATGTCCTTTTTTTTTATTTGCCTATTTTAAATCATATTTAATAGAAAATTTGACTTTTATTAACAGGTTTATTTATATCGTCCTTAATTTTTAAGCGAAATTCCTCACAACTAAATTAATAATAAACTTTACCTTCAAAAAAAAATTACGGCAAACAACATTCAATAACTCTACAAAATAACTATAAAAACGAACGCGCTTCCAAACGACGCATTACGAGCCTCTTGACTGGAAGTAAAGTCCAAAATGAAACGAACTTTCTCTGACGGACTCGCACGCTGTTCTTCAAACAATAATAAAGGTTATTATTACTACACAATACAACCCATCCGTTTGGTTAAAACATGAAAGTCTAACAAACACTACGAAATGTTTTGTTTTCTTATAAATAATCAACACTATAAACACATACGAATCATACGATAGCACCTTTAATAAATTGAAAACTTTTTTTTTCACTTGGATGACAGAATTTTACAAGCCGGCCGATAAAAGTGCGCGGTCGGAGCTGGCGGAACCACTGCACGCACTCGTGATGTTGCGCAGTCACCTAACGCGTCGCTATGCCACATATTTAACCAATCACAGCGTGAGCTTTCGTCCAGCCCCATGAAACTTCTTATGGCAAGTATCGCAACACGCTTAGTTACGACATACGTACCGGCCAGACTTTTATCGAATAAAGTTCGGACGTACAAATTTTTCTTTGTCTCTTTTTAAATGTCCAACCAACGATACTACAGAAAGAAATGGGTGCGTTAGGCGACCAATCCAACAATTTCATTATTTTACCACCCTACTTCCTGGTCTGGCCGACTGGAAGTCTGGAAGCTAAAGTGGACTCGCCCATAATTTCTTTTAGATGTAAATAAAAATGGTTGCTGGTCATTTTTGACTTTGCTGGAGCTTTTTATTTAATTATAGCATTCTAACAAGAAGATGGATTATTTTTTCTCTTCCAGGTAAGTAATTAAAATATTTTGTTTGTAGTATGGGTTACTTTTATTACAATACCATTGTTTTTCAAGAGAAATGCTGTGGAATGTATGATGACGTAACTTTAGAAGGAAAGGAAGTGATGAAATTCTTCATTTATAAGCAAATAATAGTTAGGACAACTCTTTGCTGTTAAGCTTCAAAAACACAATTCGAATATTGCACCAATGATTTCGTGTGTTGCATTGAGTGCTGGACAAGGCTGCCAGTAGAATTTTTAAAGTAGTGTTTCAGTGAAATCTTTTAAATAAAATACTCACAATCATCGTTAAAATACCTATCTTGTATTATTATGATGGCATATAACTTGTTTTCTTTAAAGCAAAAATAAGGTAAACTACTAAAAGGTTTGGTGGGTATATACCGGCAGCAATTTTCTTTTGTACCTTCATATTACGTGAAAAAAAGTTGATATACAATTGATCAGCCTTGTACGAAAACTGTGCAATGAACATAACTTTTTTCTTGGCAATAGTAGTAATAGATCAATTGTAGCCATCATGTATTTAGTGAATTTTTATTTTATTATACAGATACAATTGTAACCTTCCAGTATATTTCCTAAATAAGTTGCGTGTTATAATTTAGGTACTTACAGTGTTACTAGTCATGTACTCATTAATTTTAGGTTTCTTGTTGAATTTTGGGTAGGATCACAACAGGCAAACAAGTATATTGCAGCAGAGACTATTATAGATTTTGTTGTAATGTAGCTTTATTTCATATCTAAGTTTCTCAGTGGTATATTTTACAGTGTCTAAGTATTCAGTGTTTGTGTTTTAGTTCTAGTGCATTATCACGTTTAGGTTTTACAGCTTTCAATACTCTAAAAAATTATTGCAAAAATTCTTTTGACAAAAATTCCAATTATAGTTTCATAGAAGAATATCAGACTGAGCAAACGTGACAAATGTTGTAATGTATTGTATTATAAAAACCTGAAATCCTTTTTTCTTTTTCATGTCATACGAGGACTCCAAAAGCAATCGAAGACTAACTTATTTGGTTTGACATTATCAAGACAAGTTACGTCTATTTTTTGACAGGATTGTGATTAAGGACTTTTTCTTAGGTATACTCAGTGTACATGTCTTATTTCTTCTGTATGCCTTAAATTAATTTTGAGGAAATCGTGTTCTTGGTTATGTTATACATATATAAAAAAAAATGACCAGAATATAATGTATATTGTTTTTGATTTCTGTAAATTTTGTTGTTTTAAAATTTAGGTATGGGTGAGTGTCTATAAAGTGTTGCATCGTTTTAAGCTATTTATGAAATGTTTATATTTGTGTGTCTTTTTGATAATAAAGTTACGATCTCAACTTCATTAAGTTTGATTTTCCTTTTCATATTCATGCTAGACGTTATATTTTAAAGTGGATTTAAAACTTATGGATTTATTTGGCATCAAACCTATTTGGTTTTGATTCCAAATAATTTTGTAAGTTTTATTTGCTACTTTAAAATATTTAAAATAACCACAAATATGAAGTTTTAAATTGCGCCTGCGCCACCTTTAGTTCCCAATCCCACCACCGTTCCCCAACGTCCAGACTAATTGTCGCTGTAATTTGACGTTTGATTGACATTTCATATGACCTTCGACTCGATCCGTGCTGCGACAAATAACAACGCTAGTTGGTCTTCTTCCTGTATTAGTATTCGTTGCTTTCGTCGCTTACGCGTCCGGCGAAAATTGAAGCGTGAAAGTGGTAGCCGTTAGCTCCTCTTGGCGCAACAAATAGATGGAGAGAGCAGAGCGAGAACGAGAAAAGAGAGAGAGCACGACGTCCGAACGTATGATCAAAGCGTGTCGCCTTGTAAAATTTTATGTCGATTAATCGAGAACAAAAAAATAGATTTGTAAAAAAAGCGAGCATTAAAGAAGATATGGGGAAGATATGTTGAAATATCTTTTTTTTTAATACTTTATTATGTACTAGCTAATATGCTTTACTGTATAAGCAACCACACATGCCTGCGTGTATTATGGGTTGCGTATAGTTATACATTTTTTTAGCAAAAAAGAAGAGAAGTCAGGTCTTAGCCATAACCTCAGTTGTGTATTTATTATTTTTGTATGAATTGTCAAATTTTTTTTATTTTTATTAATACTGAATTTGGATTATAGTAAAATGTTCCCTGCACAAAGATTTTTAATTAATAATTTAGAAAACAATGTACGTATGTATGAAAATCGGGTTCAAAAGCGTGTGATGAGAGACGAAAGTGATCCCTTTTCGCTACACGACACAAGGTTTATAGAATTATTTCGTCTCAACAAGGACTTAGTGGCATATCTGTTTGATAATTTGGTGGACCATTTAGAGGCAGAAAATAAGGTCAACCAGAATACCCACACAGACAAAAATTCTAATTGCTTTAAGAAGTTTCCTTGCCACAGGCAATTATCAATGGGGCATTGCTGAAGAATTCTTGTTATCTACAAGTCGGCAAGTAGTGAGGAGTAGATGCACCTATGAAGTGGCCAATGCAATAGTGACTATTTTAGGTCATTTGTGGATTAGGTTTCCCAGAACCCCACAAGAAATTAACGAAGCTCAAAGGGGTTTTATGGAAAAGCTGGATTTCCTGGAATCATCGGGTGCATTGACTGCACTCATAGCACCTGCAGAGGATGAACATCTTTATGTTAATCAAAAAGGATTTAATTCAAAAAATTGCCAAATTATTTGTAACTATGATCTACAAATCATTAATTTTAATGCCAAATATTGTGGTTCGACCAAATTTTATATGGAGGGCATCTGCAGTGAAAAATTTATTGGAGCTTAAGTACAACAGGGGTTAGTATTTACAGATTAATAATATGTTTTACCTAAAAATATTTATTTTTCTGAAGTTAAAAAATCTGTTTTTGTATGTTTCAGGAGAACGTACAGATTGGTTGTTATAGGAGACTCAGGATACCCTCTGGAGCCATGGCTACTTACCCCCGTTGAAAATGCAGACCTCGGAACCCCAGAAGGCAGTTATAATAAGTCTTACAAAATAACACGAAGCACTGTGGAAAGATGTATTGGACGCCTAAAGTTAGTTTTTCGGTACTATTGTAAAAATGCCTGTGTTGTACTGCATAATATATGCATCTGTGCAGGAGTTGAACATAATATAGTCTTTGATATTCCTTTGCTAGGTATTGATGATGTTGAACATGATCATAATCCAGTTTTAGGAGTAGCTAGGCAAGTTAGGCAGCAACTAATTAATCGATAATTTCAGTAGGTTTTTAATATGTCTTGTGTATTAGTTAAATCGTCCGATTTGGTTTTAAAAAATTCCTGTAAAACTGAAGTATAAATAACGATAATTACATGCTTTTACAATAATTGTAAATTTACAGCGTCAGTTTTTCTATGTATCTGTCCTTCTGTAATTTTTGATGTCTAAAGTTGGCCCCCCAAATGTAAACTTTATTAAAAATTAATGGAGTTCTGAGTTTCCTATGAAGAGTTATTTTCAATTTTTATTAATAGTTCCGTTTAAATAACAGTAAACACACTGTTTTCAAAATGGGGTGCTAACTTCACGCAGCCACCCATTGTTGCAAAACCAAAAGTGTGGCCACAGTGCTTAATAGTTCTAAAGGAGTTCTACAGTTATTTGTGATTTTCGAGGCCAGACAGCTTACCCAAAAAATTCTAATACATGTTTTGTGCTTTTTGGGAAGGAAAAAATTCAACAACAAAATGTCATTATCTTTATGCAGAACTGTAGAACTATTGCAGAACTAACGGGAACTCATGAGTTTTAAACCAGAACTCTTAAAAAATATTTCATGAGGGGCCAACTTCACACTTTTTTAACAATCAAAAATTTAAGTTGTAAACAAGAGTTCTGGTTTAAAACTCATGAGTTCCCGTTAATGCTGCAATAGTTCTACAGTTCTGTAGAATTAGAATGGTATTTTTTTGTTTACAACTTAAATTTTTGACAAATAAAAAAGTGTGAAGTAGGCCCACATGAAAATTTTTTAAGAAGAGTTCTGGTTTAAAACTCATGAGTTTCCGTTAGTTCTGCAATAGTTCTACAGTTCTGCATAAAGATAATGACATTTTGTTGTTGAATTTTTTCCTTCCCAAAAAGCACAAAACATGTATTAGAATTTTTTGGGTAAGAGTTCTGGCCTCGAAAATCACAAAGAACTGTAGAACTCCTTTAGAACTATTAAGCACTGTGGCCACACTTTTGGTTTTGCAACAATGGGGAGCTGCGTGAAGTTAGCACCCCATTTTGAAAACAGTGTTTTTACTTTTATTTTAACGTAACTATTAATAAAAAGTGAAAAGAACTTTTCATAGGAAACTCAGAACTCCATTAATTTTTAATAAATTTTACATTTGGGGGGCCAACTTCACAGACATAATTTTTGACACTCTGGCGAAGGTATTACATATTACAACCATTTCTTATATTATGTATTATGAATTTATTTAGTTATTAACGTGTCAATAATATAGGAAATACCTAATCTTTTGATTAAAATTATTATATTTTTTAAATTTTAATTAGGTGTAAAAGGATGGGAAGATGAAAGCCATTTTTTCATTTTTTTGACAAGGTGTTATACCATAACATATTCAAATTTAGTTTTCGTTCGTTGTGCACTTCAAAGTAAAACTTAAAGAAGTATCATAAAAATTGGAAAAGAATGAAAAATAAGCAGGCTCGACTTTCTGTATACTAAAAAAATTTTGCGATCTTACAAAGTTAATAATGAGACATACACAAAAAGTTAAATTCTTTTGACAACTAAAATTTTTTTACATGCAATAACATGTAATTTTTTTAAAGATAAACTTTTTTTATGAAAATAAATCTTTATTGCATGCAAAAAGACTTTAAGTTGCATGTGTTTCTCATTACTGCCTTTCAAAGATCGAGACATTTTTGTAGTACCTATATGGAAAGCCTAATCTCAAGTAGAATATATTAACCATTTCCTGATGTCATTTTCAGGAGTATTTTCTTTCAATAAAATCATTGAAATTTTATTTAGTGTTTTATTAAAGGTAATTTTAGTAACACAAACATACAATACACTAAAAAAATTTACCAACCATCTGTATATAATCATAGAATTTAGCTTAAATAGACAATAATCAGTCTTTTAAAATAAAATTAAGCATTGTCATGAAAATTTATGTTCGAAGAACTTAAACACTGGGTAAATTCAAATTCAAATTGAAATTCGTTTATTCATGTTATTACATAGCAGTGTTTACACTCGTCAATATGTAGCAAAATATATAAAATTTAGAAACAAATACATAACACAGTTTACAATAAGAAGACATTAAAATTGAACAAATTATTAAACAATGAGGACATTAGTTAAAATTATGAGAAATAAATTCATCAAAATTATAAAATGCATTTTTTATTAAAATTTCCTTAATTCTACTCTTGAAACTTCTAAGATCTAAACTCTTCATATTAGCTCGCAATACATTATAAAATTTTATCGCCCAGTAACCAGGCCCAGTTTGACACCTCTTTAACCTCCAATAGGCAGGCACAAGGTTATTTTAAATGTTGGTGGTAGTAAAGTAAGTACTTGGTTTCGATACCAATAGTGCAAAAAAGTAATGATACCTACTTGGAATCATTATAAAAGTATCGATGCTCAAAATACTCGATACTGTGGCAAAAGTATCGATACTTTTGAGATATCGAAGTATCATTAGCATCTCTATTTATTTTATTTATTTATCCAATATTAGGTCGTATACAAATTTACCAAATAGGGTAGACCGTGTCACAAAATTTAAAACTTACAACTAAACCTAACCTAGAACACTAAAAATTTGAATAAAATAATTTGTTACACATTGGGTGGAAAGCCCTAATCTATTTACATCTCTACTTCTAAGAAGTCGCTTATACTATAACATTTTTCTATTAAGAAGTTCTTTAAAATACGTTTCTGACCAAAAAGAGTTAGTGTTTTAAAATATTGAGGTATTCTGTTCCATATTTTAAAAATATTGTAACATTTTTTTGTATGTAACTAACATTTGCCCTATCATTTAGGTACCAGGCAATGTTTGTTTCTAGTTCCATGGTTATGTTCTGTTTGAAGTTCCATACACTGTGAATAGTTTTTAATAACAAGCAGTTAACAAAGATGCCCTTACATGTTTCAGTTTATTTTATTTTAAATATTGTTATAAGGCATCTTTTCTGCAGTACAAAAACTCAGTTGGCAACCGAGTTTCCCCAAAAAAGTATACCATATCTCATTTTTGACTGCACATAGTCATGATACGCTGACAGGTCGTCGGAGGTGAAGAAAATGGTTTATTATACCCCCCGTTCCCCACACTTCAGGATCCACAACATACACAGCTTTCTAAAACTTACTTTGTAGTCTAAACACCTTTCTAATAATTTTACTTCTAACTGTTTATCAAGTTTACGTATCCTTAGGTGTTAGATGTCATTTGAATGTCCATAGCGTGATGTAATCCTCTTACCTTAAATAAAACATATTTTATCACTTATCAAAACCAACTGTTTGTGTAATTTAATTATCTATTACGAGACAACAATTTTTCTAAATTTTATTGTAGGTATATTGTTTGTATACAAAATTATGTACTAATATTTTTCATACTTACCACTTCTACAACAACGGAAGTATTGTACTTCATCACCTGAGCCTAAAATGTTCTTTCGCCCATAAAATTATTTGGCATTTGTCCCTACTTTCGACATCGGCTTTCCAAGATTTAAATTCTAAAATACTTTATTTTAAACATTTTCCACGCAATTTTATAATAACAATACCTTGTATACTATGGAACTATTTGTCTTGTTGTTCTATGTATATTTAACGAATGTTCATTTTGTAAGTGATAAATAAAATCATTTGCAAAAAAACCAATGACAGTCCAAGCACAGAAAGTTTAATTTATTTCCAGCATATAAATACACTTGCTTTTTAATATCGTGCTTGCTTCTACAATGTTCGTTTAGATTAAATTGGATACTAATTACAAATAAATTGAACCAAAAATTAAATAAAAATATAACCTAAAAATTCCACCTTGACCTAGGCTCATTTGACATACGAATCACGTGACCAGCCCTGACGAATAGAAATAAAGCCAATCACGTGACACTTTTAACCACTTGAATCATAATATAAGGTATAAGTGGTTGCCTATGACTAGAGCATATTAGCTAATTTCAAATAAAGATATTTCAACAAATTTGATACTAAAAATTTTTAAGTGTTACATTTTGTATGTATTTTATATTTTAACTGCCCCGTAAGAGTTTTTACAGCTTATTAGAAAAAAGCGCTATCTAAATTACAAATTACTCGCGGAATTTCAAAAACTCCGCCGAAATAATCTGTAACCAATAAGAACGCGGTTACGTCTCCAAGGTCTTTGGTCGTCTCATGAGTCATGATGCCGAATCGGCGCAAAACGATTAGTGAATTGCATGATCAACTTAACCCTAATCTATGTGCATGATTTAAAAAAAATATCTTATAAAACGAGAGGTTGTAGCCGATTTTTAATCTGTTAATCCAAGATGCCGAGATGCTTAGCTTGTTTTGTGCTACGGAGCAGCTAACAAAAACGCCGGACAACTTTTGTACATTGAAAGATTTTCTAAACTTCGAACCTCCCAGTGAAAGAACATATATTTTGTGTTAGTGGCACCTACAGCAGCTAAGGAACCATGTCAGCCACTTCTTGTGGGTACGATGAAGGAAATAGTGTATAATGTGCCAATTAGAAAAGTGAATTAACTGAGAAATCGTGTTGAATGGAGAACATCTTTTTACGGATTCGGGATATTATGCTACGAATCATGCTGATTTGGGAGCAAATTAAAGACATTTGCAACACATTCCCTACTAGATAAGTATCATTTTTGCAACCTACTTTTAGTTCTACTTATTGATATTTAAATTATGTTAGGCAACTACTGGTTAAAACTAAGGCTGCTGACAAAGAGGATTGATTTTGCAGTGGTCGTTTTCCTATTTTTTTTTTATTTTTTCTTAGGAAAAGGTTTAAATTTGTTTTACCTTTGTCTTAAATTACGGTTAATAACAGAAAATAAATGATTCTTAAAGATTTATAATATTGTCTGGCAACCTTACAAAAAATTCAGTTGTTTTAAGTTTTTCCCGCGTAATTTTCTGTCAAGCGCTATGACGGACCATGTGCTCGCTGAGACAGGTGCGTCGAACATGGACGGGTTTTAGGGTATTTTTGAAAATTTTTAAAATGTTCGATTTAAGAAAAAAAAGTATTGGGTATGTCTGTAGACTACCCCAGGAGTCACCCATTCCAATATATGCAGTGAATTTAATAACACCCTGTATATATATATATATATATATATATATATATATATATATATATATATATATATATATATATATATATATATATATATATATATATATATATATATATATACAGGGTGTTTCAAAAAACATGTGCCATCGCTTAAAGGGAGATTCCTTGTAAGAAACTAAGGCAAAAACTTCATATAAACATGGGTCCGCAGATGCTTCGTTTCAAAGATACAGTGTGTTAAATTTTTTAATTTTTTTCAGTTTTTCCAAAATATTTTCAAAATGGCTTCATCAATTTTGATGAAATTTACGTTGTGTAAAGTACTTAAATTAAGCATAATTCTGACCATGAAAAGACTTTGACAGGTCCTCCAGGGGCGTACATATGAGAATACGGTACAATATTTTTCCAGTAAAAACATGTACGCCACTGATTTCTTCACATTTTCGTATATCGGTCAAATAGTATGTTAAATTCTTAACAACTCTTGTCTCTTTATATTTTTTCAATTTTCATTTCGTTTAGGAGATAAATGTAATTTTATTAACCGTCTTACTGGTTTAGTTTTCCCAACCATCGGTTTTAACATGTAAAGACCATTTAAAAATTGGACGTCCTGTATCTTTGAAACAAAGCATCTGCGGACCCATGTTCATAAGAACTTTTTGCCTTAATTTCTTTCAAAGAATCTCCCTTTAAGTGATGGCACATGTTTTTTGAAACACCCTGTATATATATATATATATATATATATATATATATATATATATATATATATATATATATATATATATATATATATATATATATATATATATGTATATACTGCATTCAATTCCAGGAAATTCCATCAAATCCAGTCCAGCTCCAAATGAGCTTTCAAAACCATTCCTCCTACCAGCTTTTCCCCACACCACTTTTATTGCTATAAATTCTCAATATTTACAGTATTTAACACAATTCAGATCATGTCTGTAGCAGTCCCTATTGATTATTCATGGGACGCAGAACATTGCGAAAGCTATAATCCACAAGAGTACATAGAAAACAATTTAATAATAATAAATCCACCTCCCAATCTATCTAAGAGTGCTAAAATTTTTTTTCGAACTGAACAGATAAAGAAAGTTCAAGAATTGGAAGCAGAAAAGAAAAAGTATGTCTTGCCCAACAGCAAATGTAATGTTTAGTCATGTAAGCGGAAAGAAAACGTTGCAAGATTTTAGGTTTAAATTTGAACTAGAAATGTTACCTTTGGAATATCTAATTAATTATGCAGATCCTTTGAAGCTCTTGGATGTATGGGGGAAATTACCAGTCTTATAAATCAAGTTTTAATCTTCAAATTAAATTGCCATGTTTTTTTCATTATAATCGTCCTGACTGGAGCACACACTTCTATGGCCCCCCTGTATCTCAGAAATCATGTTTCGTGTGCAATAGAAACTTAAAGTAGACTAATGTAAACATTGTTATTTTTTTTGAAAAATAAACCTGTATTTTAATAAATGTATTTTTTTATAAATGTCGAACAAATAATTAGAAGTATTATTCATTAATCCATGGATTCTCTTTACAGCATCCCACCACTCTTCACCCCACCACTTTTCCCCACTCCTCTCCCCTCTCCTCTCCCCGCTCCAAATATATATATATTATATATATATATATATATATATATATATATATATATATATATATATATATATATAATAAAAAAAATTAAAAAAAAAATAATTTTTTTTTAAATATTGTTCGTTTTTTACATGTGCGCAGTAGACATGCGCAAGGGCATGTCCCGCCCAAACGAGATTCTCCCCCGCGCATATGCAGGCTGGTACTGCGACCACCGGCACCGGTTTTCGACGCCCAGGCGGATTCTCTTTATATTCTCTTTGCGCTTCTCATTCTTAAGTGTCTGCAGTCATACCTTGAGCTCGATATAATTCAGTTGTGCCTTCTTACATTCCGCTCAATAAATTTTTGTGTTTTATATTCCGCTACGGTTAATTTAACATCTTTTGTTCACTTGTCTTGTGTTTTGTTATATCGACTTTTATAAAAGAAGAAAATGCTAAAACATGAAGTAAAAATAAAAGTGTTGGAACTCCAATATCATCTTATTACAGTAAAATACAGACTTTTTCAAAAAAAGTATGGTAGTGAAATACTAACATTGTATGATGAAGCTATTATTTTATGTGATAATCTACTTAAGGAATCTATAACAGTTAAACATTTTAATGATCATTTGACGATCATAAATTTGGGATTAGATTCACATGAATCCTATAATGTAATGAGTAGATTGATTGCTGAAGAATAAAAATCCATTATAACGTTAAATTAATTCAGTTCTGAACGTCGTCTCTGTTCATAATCATGTTTTCGTGCAGTGATTGTAATAAAACTTTTACTCAAAAATCAAATGTTTATAGACATAAAAGAGAATCGTGTCAATATAGACCCTCCTGTTCTCGCAAAAAAAGAAAAACCAATACCCAGTTATGTGATGTACCCATTAAAAAATCTAAAATAGAAGATAGACCCACAATACCTAAACTTACTTTATCACGATGTAAAGATTGTGATACTTGGTATATAAAAAATAAACTTGCTGCGCATTTACGTTCAAACCTACATAAAAGTGCACTTAAAAGTGATGATAAGGTAAAAATTTTAACTTCTGCGTTTAAAAACAGGATTGTGTCTTACATGTTGCTGCCATCGAAAAAGCACGTGGACATTGAAGAGTTTTTTGATGAAGTACAACAAAAGTTTGTAAGTTTACTTTCCGAACAGTTAGTTAATCATAGAAGTGTTAAGTTTAATGTAGAACTATTTGGGCAATATCTCTTACAAACAAAACAGACAATCGAAACTAAATCTTTTAATACGAAAAATAAGGTCATAACTTCAACAACTGATTTATCTGATATTTATAAACAGTTTTTGTCGGAAATAAAAGAAAAGATGTCAAGCGCGGAGAATGGTTCAGGTTGGGCGTTGGAAAAAATATTACATTTGGAGCTTAACATAAATAAATTTAATCCAATAGGGTACTTGCACAAAATTTAAATATTTTTAAATTTAACATATTTTAATAGTAAATGGTATTTAAAAGCTAAATAAAAAAATACTATTCCTTAAAACGACGTATTTTCCGAGATATTTAAAAAATAAAATTGTAAAATTTTCAAACTTCAAAAACAATTTTGATTGGTTTACGTCACTAAACCGCAAAACGTTGCCATCTCCTCGACAATAATTGTACATTTTGACCAAACTTTGACGTTGCCAACTATTTACTGTACATCATTTATAAAATTGTACAATGGCGTTATAAATGATAATTTCAGTATAAAGGATAGTAATTATCAAACATGTAGAATTACGTCATATTCCAAGGCTAATAATTAATCCAAAATATCAATAAGTATGAGAAACAATAACGATATTATGATTTGGATAACTTACTCTTGACAACGCTGCCGAAAATAGTGATTACAGCAACAACAGTAGTTGTCAATCAGCGGACCTTAAAAACCCGATAAACCATTTGTTCAATTTTAAAATGTGTTTCCATTAAAAAACAATGATATCTAAACAATAATAAATTATATCTGGGATTACACAGGTAATATTTTTAAGTGTAAAACAGCGTTTTAACAATAGTTTTTATTGAATTATGTTACGATTGCCCGCGAGGGCGACGTATCGGTTGTAACCACTGAAAAATAAGTGGGGTTAGTTTGCCTGTCAAGGAAATAATAGGTATCACCTTAAACGATTTGTTTACGTTTTTTGACTAGTAACAAAACTTCCTCTTTTGTAATTTAATAAAAAAATGACAGAATCCGGGTTTATAAAACATATTCGGATTGCACAGATTGTTTATTGTGCCCTGCTGGAATTTGTGTTATGAAAACTGGCAGGTAAGGAGCATAATTTTTTATGTTTTAGTACATCTTTATGTAGTATGAAATGCTTGTTATTTTTTTAAAACAGATACATGCTCTCTTCTCAATCTATTTACAGAATTTCATTGTTGTAAAATATAATAAGAATAAGTATTAGCATAGACTAAATAATACCTAGACAAACACTGCCGTGCAACAAAAAGCAGGTCTCCCTTGAGACATTTGGTGGTTTTACTGGTTTATGGTTTAAAAGATTGTTTGTCTACCATTATATAAATATGTATACTATGTATCTACATATATATATATATATATATATATATATATATATATATATATATATATATATATATATATATATATATATATATATATATATATATGTATATGTATATATATATATATATATATATATATATATATATATATATATATATAATGGGAGACAAACAAACTTTTAAACCATAAACCAGTACCTAAACCCACCAAATGTCTCAAGGAAGACCGGCTTTTTGGTGTATTCGAGTGTCTGTCGATATTCTTTATAGTCTCTGGTATTACGTATTCATCTTATTTTTGAAAGCTTTCTAAACAATGGATATACAAATCCTAGAAATTATATTCTATGAATGATTAAGTTTATGTAATCTGTTATCTTTTGCATAATTGCATACCAGTACTTAGGTACCTATTAGCCTCAATTAGTGTTGTAAATATCCGTATTCATTAGATATCCGAATCATACGGAATCGGAATCAGCTAATATCCGTATCCATTATCCGAATACGAATCCATTTCTTGACCCGCGCGAAGGCGGTTACAGATCATGTATACGTATGCATGCAACAGACTAAAACATTTTCTATCCGGATACACGGCTAGGTAGGTCGATGCGGTATCGGTATCATACCATTCGAAGTCGAAGTTTAGGGATAAGAAGGCACCGCGTCGCGCCGTTCTCGTTTGAATTCGGTTCGAGTGAGGCGGGACTAGTTTAACCAATGGGTCTCATCTCATATGATACCCGTTACCCCGATAACTATGCCATCTTTTTTTAGGAAATGTCATTAGAAAGAGAAAGCACAATATCAAATATGCCACATCGCAGACCGTGTTGTTCGCTTACACTCGATTCCGATTCCGTTTTCTCTTTGCACTTTGCATTAGTAACCACCCGATGCGAATTTATTTTGATTCCGAATCCGTATTCAAGTTCTCGGCCGGTTCCGGATAATCCGGATTCTTTTAATATTCGGATCCAACGGATTTTTGGATACGTATCCTTACATCACTAGCCTCAATACTAACTATTAAGCATTATCCAAGTTAACATTCAAATTTTAAAAACTTATTACTGATAGTATTATAATATGCAGTTATTAAATAGTATGTATACCTTCTTATCCTTTTAGTGCTGACAGAAAGAGCTCTTGTGAAGTATGGGCAGTTAGAACGAGAAAGCAACATGTGCATATTAAATGGGAAAGTTTGCCCTGAACGTAAAGTTAGGGGTAAATAATACAATGTTACTGTAACAGTCGATGAAGTGAGGGAGGAAGTCAGTAGTACTATGTCATGTACTATGTACTATGCTTCATCAGGTAGTTAGTAGCAGAGAAACCTAAGATTAGGATAGTGCCTAATATTGGACACCTGCATAACTATTTCTTATAGCAAAGAAGAAAACAATGGGATATCTCGCACAATAAAATAAAATACAATAGTTCCTTTTGATAATATTACCGCTCCCCAAATACTTGATACCCTATCCAATATTATAGGCGATTATTTTCTCAGTTGGCCATTTGGACATTTTTTTTAAATGTATTGTCTGAAACTATCTGCTAGGGTTACGTCAACTGTCTTAACAGGTAACACATACATAGATATAGAATGAAACAACTGAAAGTAACAAAAATTTAAGGTGGTTTCTTTGAACAAGGCAGTCGTTAAAAAAAAGCTATCCAATATTAGGCGACTTTCCTCTATATAGTAATGGTTAATATTAATATTAAGTGTAGTTCTATGAATTTGACATATATCTTGACAATATGACAATAGAGCACCTCTTGGGTGTTCAGTTAGTATGTGGCATCCTCTGGGAGCAAAATAGTATAAGCTCATAAAATTTAAAAATGATTTAAAAATATATGATGAAAGTGATTAACTTCTAAATTAGTCTGCATGTCTAACAAAAATTATAACAGTTTAAAAAAAGGGCTCTAAGTTTTTAAGAAAGCAAAATTGCACCAAGACAACTTTGTCTAAATCATTATCTTTTGGTCAAAGGGAACTAGTAAAAAAATATTAGGGTTTTGGACACAAAAGTTTTCCGCATAACCTACAATTAAAATATATGCATTTTTATTTACATAGATATACAGGGTGTTACAAAAAGATGTTATGAAGTTTTAAGGGGAGATTTTACATCTAAAAATATGTAAATAAGTTTATATAAACATGGATCCTCAAACGCTTTTTCGAGATACAGGGTGTTTAATATTTTTACAGCTGTATTCCAAAGTGTTAGGAGAAATATACGAAGACGATTTAGAGCATGTATTGAAGCACGGAGAAGCCATTTCCAGCATCTACTATTATAAACTTAAATCAAAAATCACTGTTTCCTGAACAAAAAATACGTAAAAAAATTAATTTTCTTTATTTATTTTTATTGTAAGAAATAAATTAATTTTTATCTCTAAAACGGTGCGTCAGAACGAAACAGCTTAAGGAACACTCTTCACGCAGAATTAATTGGGCTTTCCAGGGAACGATATCAATTTTGCATAAAACCAGTGGCGTGCCATTTTTTTCGCTAAAAATAAAGACTTACCAGCACGCACGCCACTGATGCAAGTACATTAGAAAATAAATTTTTGCACTTAAAGGTACCCTTCAGTTACATTCTGGCGTGTACCAAAATTTATGTCAATATATTAACGCATTTTCGCGCACCCTGTATCTCGAAAAAGAAGCGTTTGAGGATCCATGTTTATAAAAACTTATTTTCATATTTTTAGATGCAGAATCTGCCCTTAAAATTTCTTAACATCGTTTTGTAACACCCTTTATATAATACAGTGTCTACTTAAGCTAGCTAAATGGAAAACGTTTTTATTATTAATTTTACAAAAAAAGTTACTCTTTATAAAAAGTTCTGCTTACTAAAAAAATAATATGACTATTAACACTTGAAATAGCATGTACAGAGTGGTCAGAAAATAGAAAAATTTAAAATTGACGCAAGAGAGAAGTACCCTTAATTTTTATTTTAGATCAAAATTAAATAAGAAAATGTTACTTAGAATTAAAAATTATACTAAGTTTAAATCCACAGCTTTCTATTACAACATAATATTAAAAATTTAAATATGTCATTATTTTTTTAAATGACTAAATACGTGTAAATAGGCAACTCAAGTTAATGATCATTAGTCACTAATCAGTTATCCCCAAATAACGAAATTTTGCTAGAATTTAGGTGGGAAAAGGTGGCAAGACATTGGTGGTACCATTAAGAATTAGCCTATTTAAATTTTTAAAATTATTTTTTAATAAAAACAATGTACTTAAACTTAGATATAACTTTTAATTCTAAGTAACATTTTCTTATTTCATTTTGCTCTAAAATAGAAATTAAGGGTACTTCTCTCTTGGGTTAATTTTAAATTTTTCTATTTCGTTACCACTCTGTACATGCAACTTCAAGTTTTAATAGTCTAATATTATTTTTTCAGAAAGCAGAACTTTTTATAAAGAGTAACTTTTCCCATATGTAGAGAACTTAAGTAGACACACTGTATATTATATTTTATTGTCTTTTTTATTCTTTGGCCATACATAATATTTTTTTTCTGAAAATTTTCTTGGGTCGAGGCTATTTTGTGAAAACAAACATAAAATTTAAAAATTCACGTTTCTCACATTTATTATCAATATTGTGCTTCTTCAGGCTTCCTTGGAATGTGTGCAATTACATGATCTAAAAATGCTTGTGAGTTGTTCGTCACAGAATAACGTTATTCCTTGACGAACAACTCACAAGCATTTTTAGATCATGTAATTGCACACATACCAAGGAAGCCTGAAGTAGCACAATATTGATAATAAATGTGCGAAACGTTGCAAATTTTTAAATATCATGTTTGTTTTCACAAAATAGATAGACCCAAGAAAACTTTCACAAAAAAAAAATATATCAGTGTATATATTATATACACTGTGCTTTTTTTAACTCGAGATGTGGGATTTGCATGGTAAATTTTTCACCCCAATGTTAACTTCTGTTCTACTCGGAACTAAAAGACAAAATTTGCAACAGAGGTTATTTAAATCCTTAGACGACGGCACAGTGGCTTATTTTTACCAGTAAGTCTACCAAAGATGTAAAAAATTACTTCTTTTTTGGTAAAACGCAATTTTTTTAACATCTGTATGCCAGGAATTTGATTTTGACAGTTAAATGCATTGCTCAAATTAATTTGTCACTGGTAACTAAATATACAAGGACTAAAAAACTGTAATTTATCGTAAAAAATAATAAATTTTCCTGAAATGGTATGGAATTGCTGGAAAAAAATCATTCAACGCGAATTGACAACCCTAAAATATGTACCGGCCGAGATTTGGCCCAAAATTTTTAGTGGAACAAAATTTAACATGGGGTGTAACAATTACCATACAAATCCCGTGTCCCGAGTTAAAAAAAAGCACTGTATACATAATGTATTCTGAAGGATTTCTTTGATTTCAGGTGACTGTAAGTTAGCAACGCGGTAGTTTTTCCCATGTAGGTTCGCAGGTTCAGCGAAGAACCATCGCAAACAGAAACCCAGTGCTATTGGAAATAATTAAAACTTTCTAGGGTTGGAACCACAGTAAAAATTTAAAAGTTGAAGATTTTGAGGCCTCTCCCCTAAAAGTCTACCATTGTCAGGACCTGAGATCTTTTTACAAGCTGGAATTAGAAATGTCACTGCAACTGGGCCTTCAGTATATTAATCAAGTTTGCAGATCTATAACGCCCTTTCAAATATTTTCTCATATCAAGTTTTTGCTATTTTATTGCTAATTTATTACCTTGTTTTCAATTTTTTTTCTGCTCGATTTAAAAAAGAACACGTGTAGCTCTGCTAGCTTGAGTTCAACCTACAGAGCCAAGCTAAATAATGACTAAATTATTTTCTAAACATTATTATAGTGGAATTTTTGGCCAATGAATTGCCCCTGAAATATGTGTAGACGCTGAGAAAAGAATAACCTGTCAACCTGTTATTTTTTTCTTAGTCTTCGTACATATTTCAGGGGCAACTAATTGGCCAAAAATTGAAGTATAAAAATATTTAGGAAAATAGTTTAGTTTAATGGTTACTCAGCGTGACTCTGCTAGCTTGAACTCAAGCTAATGTCAGTCAAGCTAGCAGACAACGCCTTTTAAAATTTTTTCTTAAGTTATAGTTTTTGCCTGTTTTATTGCTAATTTATTACCTTATTTTTAAGATTTTGTGTGGCTCCGCTAGCTTAAGTTGAAGTTAGCAGAGCCCTGAATACCCACTAAACGAAGTATTTTTATACTGGAATTTTTGGCCAATTAATTGCCCCCGAAATATCTACAGAGACTAAAGCCAATAAACCATGCAACGTAACTCTTTTTGTGGGTTTCTCAGGGATTTTGGTTCGAATGCTGGTAATGAAAAGCAATGTTTCGGTTTCTCGACAGGTTGTTTAATTCTTCCGTTAATCTACAATCTTTTACAAAAAAAGGACATGTTAAAAATCTACCAGCTAAAGGGTATTTTAAAAGAATACATATCATAAATATAAGCTTGACATATTTTATGTAAGAATATCATAGCAATTGTTTTACCTTTTACGACCAGGCACGCAGTGACTCTAAAGTAATACTTTACAGCTCTGGTAGTCACCAAAAGGTTCGCTTCCAGTTTGTAGATTTCGGGAGAAAGAAATTAAGAAAGCTGACTGGCTACGACACAAGCGATGGTAAAAATGATCTGATAAACCTTTTTACCTGGTCAAACGACAAAGCAACGAAACTCTGCAAAAAAACTGCACAGTGGCGGCGACTCGTAGTAAAACGAGTATATTATATGTATATTAACATAGGCGGAGGGTTTTGTTACAACCATTAGAAAAAAACAGTGCTTTTCAGTTTCATCGTTAGAGGAATCAAATACTATTACCTAAAACCACAAAATAGCAACTTTATAATCTATGAGTATCCACCATGTTCTAAGACTAATTTATTGCTAATTTACTACTCTCTTCGTTTTCTTAAAAAAAAACATAAAGTTATCAAATAGTATGTGATTCCTCTATTGACTAAACTGAAAAGCGCTATTTTTTTTAAGGTTATTTTCTTCTCACTCCCTATACATATTTCTGGGGCAGTAAATTGGCCAAAAATTCCAGTAAAAAACATTTAGCAAAAAAATGTTTTGTGGTTTTTTAACGTGGCTTTGCTAGCTTGAACTCAAGCCAGCAAAGCAATATGTTTTTTTGTTTGCAAGTAGGAGCAAGAAAATTAAAAATGGGGTAATAAATTAGTCTTTACTCACAGGTTATAAAGTTTCGTGGTTTAGGTTGAAATATTTGATTCCTCTAATAACGAAACTAAAAAGCGCTGTTTTTTTAACAGTTAATTTTTTTTCTCGGTACATACTTTAAGGGAAATTAATTGGGCAAAAATTCAGTATAAAAATACTTACTAAAAGAACTTGTGGTTACTCAGCGTGGCTCTGCTAGCTTGAACGCAAGCTAGCAGAGCCACACGTTATTAAGACAAATCGAAGGGCCAAAAAATTAAAATGAGGAATAAATTGGCAATAAAATGACTAAAAATTATGATAAAAAAATTCTAAAAGGCGTTGTGGCCCTGCTAGCTTGACTGGCATCTACCAGACCCAGAAGCAAAAAAAAATAAAAATAACGTAATAAATTAGCAACAAAGTAGCCAAAAATTATGACACAAAATATTTGAAAAGGCGTTGCTAGTTGGTTGACATCTCAATGCAGCTGTTAAGGCATTATTCTGGTAATTTTTTAGTGACCTTAATATGCACAAGTTGGTTTTAAAAGTTTTACGAAGTGATGGGAGCACCACAGAATTTATTAGATTTGTAAACCAAATCATGCCTTTAAAACAGTGTGAAGCTGCATGTAAAAGTTGTGGCATGACTTACACTATCGAAAAATAACCACTTTAAAAATTTTTCAATTGGCATGGTGCAAGACAGCAGCTGGATCTCTTTTGAAAACAGTAACAGGGGAACTTCAAGTAAAAGAAAAAGATGCTATGAAACGCGGTAAAGCCTTGGAAAAGTTCTTGAAGTGTTAGAAAGTGAAGTTAACTCTTATTATCCCCAAATTATCCTTTGTTTGGGGAATGCCCAGATGCCAAAAAGGCATTCTTTGTGAAACAGGCCCTGCATTTGAAATAAATAAAAAAATTATATATCTTATTTTAACTGTGATTAAGATTTTTAAGTCCATCATTAATGCAGCTGAAACATTATGGCATAACAATATTTTTCCAATGTTAATTAAAATATTGACATAATACGTATTATGTAGTTTTATTTCTTCACATAAGTGTGCCCAGCAGTGGGTACAAAAATGGAACCAAAAAATAATTTAAAAAAACTACATACCTACTGACAATCTAAAAAGCATAAAGAAAGAAAACTAATTTCAATAGTGTAAATTCATTTTTTAACCGCTGTAGCTTTGCCTATATATTTTTTTACAATAAACAACTTTACATTTTGAAAAAAAAGTCGTGAGCAATTTATCCTATTTATTTTAAGGGGTATATAGTGCAGGTAGTAGCAAATATCAACATTTAGCGACTATTCCACATAACGAGGTTACCAACAACAGACAAGAAAATAATTTAACCAACACCTTTAATATATATTTCGTCCCTGTCCAGGCAAAGTATCCTAAGGGTTATTTCTGCAATTTTACAGGATATATATATTCTTTATCAATTACTATTGTAAAAGTTGTAAGTTTTATTCATTTCATGTTATGTTAAGCAGTATTAATTACCTGGTTCTAACTTTATTTATCTAATATTTTTTAATGTTTGCTAAAATAAAAGGCCTCTGAGATATTTCAAATTGTTCTTTAACTTTCTTCTGGAGGTTATGACTTGTTGTTGTCGCTTACGATATCTAAAATTGTAAGACCTGCAATGGTTTTTTAAGCTATTCACTACTAAATAATTTTTAGTGCTTATCTGTTTTACTTATTTGATGTCTCTCAAAGATGGTTCCATCAATACCGAGAACCTCGAATGAAATATTGCTTGGCGCTTACGATACTTTGCCTGGACAGAATCAATTTGTTAATACACGATTTACAAGTTTATACATGAAACACAGACAGAGAGAATAGAGGTATACTGTTAAATGTGTAACAAACCTGAGCAAATTTTTGATATTCATCAAGTATAATGAACTTCCGTCAATCTTCGTAAATAAAGAATCGAACACAACACAAGCGTTGGATAACGTGAAATATCAGCACAGCAAGTTCAGCCTACATTCATTGAAGTATACATATAAAGTAGGTACATAAGTTTATTCAGAAAAAATAAAATGAAGTGTACTTTAACAACATTTTTTAACCAAATTTTGTGACAGAATATTGCAACAATAAAATATTATGCAAAAATATTTATTTGTGCATACTAGAAGAAAAATTGCCTCAGAATTGTTTAGTCTTGTATTCTATTTTAGGTACTTCTTAGTCAATAGCTTTAATTTTTTTCGATCAACTGTTTTTTCTTCTTTAACATATACATAGGATTAAGTGGTAGAGCATACAATCTGATGTGAACTTCCCCTTTTTGGTAATTATCAAATAAAGGCATTTATTATTATTGATTTTCATTATTACTTGAAGACTGTGCTTTGGTGAAAATGTTGATGGTTATGCAACGGAAGTTGCCTCAGCCCGTATCTGATGAGTATCTGAAGTGCTTGTTATGGAGTTCGTTGATGTTTCATCTTCTCTTGGGGGGACTAAAAGGTGAACATTGTTGATCAAGCACTTATGGTGCTATTTCAACACTATTTGCTTTGATAATGTGGCTTAACTAATGTAGCTGTATCCTGATATCTGCTTCACTCTGAATAGTTTCTCATAATCACTAAACCTGTCGGCGGAATATGGATAAACTGATTGTGAAGAGCTTTGGAGGGATATGTCTTCACTTAAAGCAAAGAATTTTAGCTTCCTTACTCCCCCATGTCTACTTTTTTCATAAATTCCACTATTTTTCATTTTAAATACATTTTTATGTCACAAGGTAGCTAAAACAAAATTTAAAAGTCATAAAATTCACTTTCATTTTTGTTCAATGCTAAGGATCTACTTACTTACTTATAAACACTGATGTAGGAAAGGGTATTTGACAATTTGTTAAAAGGTCTTGAATTATCGTTCACATCCTTGTAACATACCACTGGTATTTTTATTTTTCCGATATAAAATCGCTAAATAGCCTAAAACAGTCTCTAAATTTTGGCGCCAAAATGCTTGCTTCCGGCGCTCTTTTAGGTGTCACATCACTATGATAAACAAACGACTTAAGTGCGACTTATTTTTAATATTTCGCCCTAAATTATGAGTCATCAAATATATAACTGGGTGTAGAATCAGATTGTATAATTAGAAGTATAAAGACAATCTTAGTTAGCATAATTTCAGGGTTTTTGGATTAGAATTAACTTAATGTTTTGTAAGATTTCATAAAAATATACAAAGTTTTTCATTAATATTGACCTAGATTTTTTATTATCGTTATTTACCTAGGTAGAGAAATTTAACTTCTCATTAGAGAAATGAAATAAATAATGGCGATTTCTGAGGTTGGTAGCAAAAAAAACATAATAATATATATGCACTTGAGTGTCTTGACACATAATTTATCATATTTACATATTTCCAGAACTTAGTGCTAACTGCCAACACTGTCAAATGCCCTCTTCGTATCAGTAATTTTAAAACTATTCCGAATATGAAATGCAACTGCATTGTGTAAAAGATAATAAAAGGGTTATTAAGAATTATTTTTTACTTACGTCGAAATGGTCTCCATTAATACCAATACAAAGTACTTGTCTATGCAAAGCTCGAGACCAGACAAAGTCTTTGGGTGTTTTCTGACGATGCCTGAATAAAAATCTTTTCCTGCATTTTAATATTCGTGTTTTTGCAATGAAATATTATAAACATCGCTCATTTTGAAACAAAACGTACAAATGAATATTATATAGAAAAGAAACTTCACTTGCATAGAAACAATTACCAATTACCAGAAAGTAGGTTATGTTATGTTGTCAATGTCAATATGGTACAATGCATTTTTTTTAAACTATTGTACAAAGGTATCAAATTGTACAAATAGCATATTTGGCAACGCTGACTTTTGTTGATTAGTGACGTCACCGATTAGAAGCGTTTTGGCGCGCGTTTAAAATTGGGCATTTTATTTTTTACATATCTAGTCATACCATTGGATTTAGAGAACAACAAAAATAGGGTGAATATATGGGCCTGTACCGAGTCCATTGAACATAAAATTAAAAATTGTTCAAGTACCCTATTAGAGCTTCACAGCTTGGGGGCACAAACATATAAGTATTTTGGAAGAGAAATCCAAGACTGATGATGAGATGGTTAATAATGTAATTGATATTCTAAAAGATTTAGTTCGTGATGAATATAAAACATAAGAACCCTGGAAAAATATATTTTGAAAATGGCTCTGCTACCAGTAGGAGTTCTATTTCTGTCAGCATTCGTTAACAATACTTTGTTCATACAGGTTGATCCTAATGTTCGAGAAGCATTTATTTGTCTATCTCCACATAACTGGGTATTGGTTTTTCTTTTTTCGCGAGAACAGGAGGGTCTATATTGACACGATTCTCTTTTATGTCGATAAACATTTGATTTTTGAGTAAAAGTTTTATTACAATCACTGCACGAAAACATGATTATGAACAGAGACGACGTTCAGAACTGAATGAATTTAACGTTATGACGGATTTTTATTCTTCAGCAATCAATCTACTCATTACATTATAGGATTCATGTGAATCTAATCCCAAATTTATTATCGTCAAATGATCATTAAAATGTTTAACTGTTATAAATTCCTTAAGTAGATTATCACATAAAATAATAGCTTCATCATACAATGTTAGTATTTCACTACCATAATTTTTTTGAAAAAGTCTGTTTTACCGTAATAAGATGATATTGGAATTCCAACACTTTTATTTTTACTTCATGTTTTAGCATTTTCTTCTTTTATAAAAGTCGATATAACTAAACACAAGACAAGTGAACAAAAGATGTTAAATTAGCCGTAGCGGAATATAAAACAAAAATATATTGAGCGGAATGTAAGAACGCACAACTGAATTATATCGAGCTCAAGGTATGACTGCAGACACTTAAGAATGAGAAGCGCAAAGAGAATATAAAGAGAATCCGTCTGGGCGTCGACAACCGGTGGTCGCAGTACCAGCCTGCATATGCGCGGGGGAGAATCTCGTTTGGGCGGGACATGCCCTTGCGCATGTCTACTGCGCACATGTAAAAAAACGAAAAATATTGAAAAAAAAAATTATATTATTTTTTTTTCTTTTTATTTTTTTTAATTTTTTTTTTATTTATTTTTTATTTTTTTTAATTTTTTTTTTGGAGCGGGGAGAGGAGAGGGGAGAGGAGTGGGGTAAAGTGGTAGGGTGAAGAGTGGGGGGATTTGGTGGGGTGAAGAGTGGTGGGATGCTGTAAAGAGAATCCATGGATTAATGAATAATACTTCTAATTATTTGTTTGACATTTATAAAAAATACATTTATTAAAATACCGGGATAATTTATGAAAAAAATAACAATATGTTTACATTAGTCTACTTTATGTTTCTATTGCACACGAAACATGATTTCTGAGATACAGGGGGGCCATCGAAGTGTGTGCTCCAGTCAGGACGATTATAATGAAAAAAACATGGCAATTTAATTTGAAGATTAAAACTTGATTTATAAGACTGTTAATTTTCCCCATACATCCAAGAGCTCCAAAGGATCTGCATAATTAATTAGATATTCCAAAGGTAACATTTCTAGTTCAGCTGTCGTAAAATCTTGCAACGTTTTCTTTCCGCTTACATGACTAAACATTACATTTGCTGTTGGGCAAGACATAGTTTTTCTTTTCTGCTTCCAATTCTTGAACTTTCTTTATCTGTTCAGTTCGAAACAATTTTTTAGCACTCTTAGATAGATTGGGAGGTGGATTTATTATTATTAAATTGTTTTCTATGTACTCTTGTGGATTATAGCTTTCGCAATGTTCTGCGTCCCATGAATAATCAATAGGGACTGCTACAGACATGTTCTGAATTGTGTTAAATACTGTAAATATTGAGAATTTATAGCAATAAATGTGGTGTGGGGAAAAGCTGGTAGGAGGAATGGTTTTGAAAGCTCATTTGGAAGCTCCTTTGGAGCTGGATTTGATATCAGAGTGGTGGGATTTGGTAGTGTGAAGAGTGCGTGTTGTGGAATGGTTTTGCAAGCTCATTTTGGAAGCTCCTGAGAGGAGAGGTTAGAGGAGAGGAGTGGGGTGCTGTGAAGAGTGGGGGGTTTTGGTAGGGAGAAGATTAGTAGGAGGAATGGTTTTGAAAGCTCATTTGGAGCTGGACTGGATTTGATGGAATTTCCTGGAATTGAATGCAGTATATCCATATATATATATATACATGTAAATTGGAAGATCCTTTTGGAAGCTCCCTGGTCTGGTACCGGCGAAAGCCATCTACTTACAAAATTTCTCGGGTGTCGACAGTTCTAACCTAAAATAAAAATAGTTACGCCTTTTAAATGATATATAAACATTGTGTTGTTTTAATTTTGCGTAAAAACAATAAAACATAAAAGTAGGTGATCACTTTTCTATATGAAAATTTTAATTGCGTTTTGATGGACTACACAAACAATTAGTTTTGGTTGCGTAATAGCAGAACAATTGACAATCAATGACAACAAAATCCTAATACTGTGGTGGATATTAATCCGGCTCTGAAATACTATTATCTGCGGTTAGCCTGTGTTAAAGGTGGAAGACCATTCAAGGCCATTCAAGACAAAAAATGCAAGGCTGCCAGGCTAGCATTTTCTTGAAAGTAAGTGAACATAAACAATTTCTATGCATCATGCGGCCTGAACAAAATCACGATCATACTTCATCCAAAGCTTATTTCAATTTTATAGCAAAACTATGACTAAATTTGCCAGAAAATGTCAAACCTTTACTACTCAAGAAGCCTTGAAGGCTGGTGCAAATAAAAAAAATCATTTTAGATAACTTAATTAGAGAAACAGGTTGTAAAATGACATTGAAGGACCTCACTAATCTTGGAAATCGTAGCAAGGCTGAGGCAAAGAATTTTGAAGAATGCATGCATATTTTAAGAAATTCATACCACTGCAATTGTATTGATATTGAGATTTTAGTTGGCTAAAATGGGCTTTTCAAGGGTTTATTTTTCCAAGATGACGGAATCAAAAAATAAATGGAATGTTTTCCAAAGATTATTTTTGTTGATGGTACTATCCTTTATAGTCTCTGATGGTACCTATTGCCTGGTAAATCTAAGGTTTGCGACCTAAACATAATATTGGTAGAAGATGGAAGTCTGGGTGAGATTGCAGCTATTTGCTTGTTGGGTGGAACGGGGATGAAGATTATTATATTATTCGCAGAATAATAATTGTTATATTTTTGAAGCAAGATTTAAGTTTCGTTAAAGTTTACACTATGATAAATTATTGTTTTTTGATTGAATTCAGGTATTTTGGCATTAATTTTCTAATGTTGCCGGCACGCCGGCACATCCATGTTGGCTGTCGGCGCCGGCAGCGGAGTCTCTTCTGCTCGGCTGCCGGCGGCGGCATCCATATTGGCTGCCGGCGGTGGCATCCATAATGGCAGCCCGCCGGCAGCGGAGTCACTTCCTAATATATATCCAAAGGTCCTGGTTGATTTCGATCTTGGGTACAAACGTCGAACTTCATAATTTTTTCTTTGGTTTTTTGGCTGGTTTCTAGATATTTTAATGGCAAATAATCATCATTTTCTAAAGATTTTTTTCGTTCTCCCTTTTTTGGCATTGTTACCTTTTTCTGGTATTTGACTGCTTGTCAGCTTCAGTAAAAATTTGTCACAAATATTATTCCAAAAATTTGGTTATTTTTTAGTATATTCTATTTGCTTCTTACACTCTCCAATTTTGTTTATTTAAAAAATTCTCAACTTTATTTTCCTGTATCAGTGTATATTTATAGTTTCCAAAAATGCAATATATTTTAATTTTTATGCATAAGTGCTTGTAAAATTAGGTAAAAGTGAAACAGTTAATAAAGTTTAAAAAATTATAACATTAAACATAGCAAGAGATATTAGTAAGTTCACTTTTTGGTTTTTTAATATGGATATCTCAAGTAATCAATCGTCAAGAGCTACAAAAATCATACCATACTAAAGCAAAGCTCCACATAGCATGATGATGGCATGTAATTTGCGTTGCGTCTGACCCATTTCTTATTCCTGGATATAATTTTCTTCGATGTGATCGTCCTCAGGTAAGGGGTGGGGGTGTAGGAATTTACATCAAAAACATATATCATACTGAAAGATTGTTTATGCCACAACACATTGATGGATTTGAGAATCTTTGGGTAAAAATTAAAATTAGTAAAATGTCATTTACTATTGGAGTAATTTATCGCACAAAAAATAATGTTTTAAACTGTGCCCAAGCACTCGATGATTTTTTTCCTGAAATACTACCATCTTCTGATTATATTGCTGTTTTGGGAGATCTGAATATAGATTTCCTAAGTGTGAATGCCTCAAACCCAATACTTGAATTGATGGATACTTTCGGCTTTTCACAGGTTATAAATGAGCCAACACGAATATCAAAGTGTAGTTCTTCCTTGTTGGATCCTATTTTTGTTAGTAAATCAGATATTGTTCTCTTGTCTGGCACTCTTGATGGTGACAATGTCAGTGACCACAGGGTAACTTATTGCAATATCAGGGTGCCTAGCGGGAAAAGTGCTCAGAAATTTATTACTTTTCGAGATTTCAAGGATTTTAAGGAGGATGAGTTTTTTGATGATCTGTTAAATGTACCTTGGGACAATATTTACTATACAGGGTGTCCGGGAAAATGTGGGAAATCTCCCGGATATGAAAAAAACACGTGAAAAGAATACTACAAGTTCATATAAACTTTTTTCGTATAGGCCTCCTCTTCGGAGATGTGGGCTCCCAAAGAGCTCCAATGAAATCAAGTTTTTTACACATAATTATTGAACCGCCAGGTATATTCCAATTTTTTTTTAATATGATGTATACCAGGTTAGACTCTTGAAATTACTATCCAAGAAAGTGTTGTGAAGTACTGACAGCTGCAGGGACGGACTATCTGTGACACTCCTGACCCCATTTTTTTTACGCCCTGTATGATAAGAACTTTGGACGACGTTTTTTACATACCTTTAACTATTGACTAAATATTAAGTACTCTTCATTCATGTCGTTAATCCTAACCGTTTTCGAAAAAAAAACGCCATTTTATTTACACTGTTAGTCCCCTAACTTCTGTCGGGTTGAATATGAAAAAGAGAAATTTTTCCCTGTTCCCAACATATTTTCAATAAAACGTTAAACTTTAACTGCTTAGTTAAAAACTTCGTAAGAGGGTTCAACATGGGCTCCGTGAAGTCTTATACACTCGCGGGCACGACGAATTGAGGACTGCTGTACCCGCCACAATAACCCAGCATTGTTCCTTATTTGATCACAATGAAACGTGATTCTCCGTAGAAGTTCCTCCCTACTATCGACCGGAGTAGAATACACCAAGGTTTTGAGGTGTCCCACAGGTAAAAATTCAACGGCGTTAGGTCGGGAGATCGAGGAGGCCAGGCAATAGGTCCTCCCCTACCTATCCAACGGTTTGGGTAGACGTTATTCAGGTGCTCCTGCACAGTAACGCTAAAATGAGCTGGTGCTCCATCGTGCATGTAGTACATGTTTCGGCGGATTTCAAGTGGTAAGTGCTCTACTAAATCGTGAAAAGCGTTCTGGAGGAATTCCAAATAAAGTTCATTCATTCGTATTACTCAGTCCATTCAGTCATACCGGCAATACGAATGGTCCAATCAAAAAATTGCCAATGATTCCTGCCCAGACATTAATTGATTGGAACTGATGATGATGCGAAACAATAGTTGCATGAGGATTTTCATCAGCCCATACATGTGAGTTGTGTAAATTCATGATACCATTTTTGGTAAACCCTGCTTCGTCCGTGAAGAGAATAGTGCTAATGAAGTTTACATTATTTCGTTGCTGATCCAATAGCCCGTTTGCAAACTGCATTCTACGGGGAAAATCTTCAGGAATCAGTTCATGCACTTTTTGCAAATGATAGGGATATAACAGCTGTTCTTGAAGAACTTCATGTACTATTGTTTTCGACGTATTAAACTGCGCTGATAATTTTCGAATGCTCGTTGAAGGAGTGTCATATACAGTATTTAAAATATTTTCCTCTAACTGCGGCGTACGTACTGTTCTTCCCCGACCAGCATCAGTACTTTTCCCAAAATTTCCTAAAATTATGAAGAAATCTGTCGTGATATAACCTTCTGGCTTCCAAAGCATTGCAAGATGCAAGACCATGCATCAGATGCATATCTGCATACTCAATAAACGTGTATTCCATATTTCGAATTATTTCACAATTAATTTCACCACGAAATCCAAAAATCAGTAATTTAATATCGAAATAAAGAATCAATGTGTCAGCGATGTGAAAGTTGACAAGTTCTAAAATGCAGGATATTTATTTCTTTCGTACCTAGCAATGTTTGCAACAACAATACTTTGTTTTTGGGGCCGATAAAATAAAACGCACATTTTTTGCTAACCTAGGTCGAACTGCAATTCACAGAATTAGACGTATCTGTTATCGAAATACGCCAAATACATGATGTAAATAATATGACGTTTTTTTGAAAACGGTTAGGATTAACGACATGAATGAAGAGTATTTAATTTTTAGTGAATAGTTAGAGGTATGTAAAAAACGTCGTCCAAAGTTCTTATCATACAGGGCGTAAAAAAAAATGGGGTCATGAGTGTCACAGCTAGTCCGTCCCTGCAGCTGTGAGTACTTCACAACACTTTCTTGGATAGTAATTTGAAGGGTCTAACCTGGTATACATCATATTAAAAAAAATTGGAATATACCTGGCGGTTCAATAATTATGTATAAAAAACTTGATTTCACTTGAGCTCTTTGGGAGCCCATATCTCCGGAGAGGAGGCCTATACGTAAAAAGTTTATATGAACTTGTAGTATTCTTTTCACGTGTTTTTTCATATCCGGGAGATTTCCCACATTTTCCCGGACACCCTGTATATCAGAAATAGATGATAAAGTTGAATTTTTCACTTCTCAGCTTTCGTTATTATTTAAAAAACATATACCCTTGAGAACAGTTCGAGTAAGTAAACCACCTGCACCTTGGTTAACGCCAGTTCTAAAGATAATGATGAAGGAAAGGAATAAAGCACTTCTAAAATATAAAAAAAGTAATACCCCCGAAAACTGGGAAAATTACAGAAGTTTGCGCAACCTTACTGTTTTGTCAGTTCGTAGGGAAAAGACTGGGTATTTAGAGTTTTTAGAAAGACAAAAAAATGAAAAAAAACTCTGGAAAGGATTAAGAAATCTAAATATATGTTCGGGATCAAAAAATAGTGTAGATATTCCACCTACACTTCAGGATCCAGAATCTGTAAATGAATATTTTTTGAGTGTCTTTAATAGATCAAACAATTGTGCAAATAAAATCGCATTCTATAGTGGTTCTAAATTCAATGATAGTTTATGTTTTGGTTTTGAAATGCTGTCTCCTGAAATAATACAGAAGCATGTTTACAGTATCAAATCAAATGCTGCTGGAAGTGACGAACTGACGTTGGAAATGCTGAAACTTTGCTTGCCGGCTGTATTACATCATTTGACTCGCATAGTAAATTACTGCTTAGAAAAGGGGTATTTTCCAAAGCAGTGGAAAGAGTCAATTGTTTGCCCCATTCCAAAAATTAACAATCCATCTAGTGTGAAAGATTTGCGTCCAATCAGTTTGTTGTCTGTTCTGTCGAAGGTTTTGGAGAGAGCTGTGCATTCTCAAGTACATAGTTTCCTTTCGGAAAACAAGCTGCTATCGGTGCACCAGTCTGGCTTTAGGGGAGGTTGCAGCACTACTGAATGTAACGGACAATATTATGAGAGCGATTGATAAAAATAATGCAGTGATTTCGGTCTGTCTTGATTACTCTAAGGCTTTTGATGTGTTGGATCATGACCTGTTATGTGCAAAACTGCATTATCTGGGCTTTGATGTAGTATCATGTCGTTTCTTTGCAAGCTATCTTATGGAAAGACAACAAAGGGTACGTATAAATAACACCTTGTCATCTGCTGGAAATATCGTGTCTGGGGTACCACAAGGTTCAATCCTGGGGCCACTTTTGTTTCTGATTTACACCTTTGACATCTTTGATACTGTTCAAAATTCACATGTACAGTCCTATGCTGATGACACCCAGCTTCTCCATTATTTTCGGCCTACCGATCCTGACTCGGCCACTGCGGAGCTGAATGACGATCTCACTTCAATTTTGCAGTACTCAAATGAACACAATTTAAAATTAAATGCTGATAAGACAGAAGTTTTACTGTTTTGTCCCGAAAAATGCAGGGTAGAATTGGAGGAGAGATTAAAGTTAAAGCTGGCTGATAGAGACTTAACATTTACAAAGTGCGCAAGAAACTTGGGGTTGTATCTGGATGTTCAGCTTAGATTTAGAGAGCATGTTAAGAAAATATTGCAAAAATCCTACTTAAAAATGAACGTATTATATGCAAATAGGCATATTCTAAATTTTAAAATGAGAAAAAAGATGTGCCAATCACTGATTCTACCTGTTTTTGATTACTGTAATATTGTATATTATCCTTGTCTTGATTTGATATCAAAAAATCGTTTGCAATATGTCCAAAATGTTTGTTGTCGGTACATTTTTAACTTGAGAAAATATGACCATGTCTCTGAAAAAATTAACGATTTAAAATGGCTTAGAGTTCAAAACACGGTAAAACTACATTTTATTGTGTTTCTCACTAAATTAATAAGATCATCTACTCCTTTATACTTGAGAGAAAAGCTTGTTTTTCGTGATGCCATTCATAATCGGTCTGTCAGACACCAGGATCGTCTTACAATGCCCCTGCATAGGACTGCCCTTTTTCAGAGGAGTTTTACTTATATGGCTGTGATAAACTATAATACTTTGAGCACGGATTATAAGAAATGTAGTATTAATACTTTACGTAAGAAATATAGAAATCAACTCCTGACTGAACAGATCTCTGCACTTGTTTAATTATCTGATTATTAAATTTATCTATTGTATTTGTTTCCAAATTGTGGTATTTTATTGGTTGTTAGGGATATATAAATGTATATTTACCTAAGTAGGTTCTCAACAGTAGGTATCATATAGAATTCTATTTTTAGAGTATAAATGATGTTATTTTTTGTTTTCCTTATAGTGTTGTTTTATTTATGTCTGATATATCTTTAGTTTGATGTGAATTTCTTGTTAGATTCCTCTTGTGGTGGAAATGGTTAGGTGTAAGAGTAACTGATGTTAAATCTCGCCATTCCCACTGTTTCAAATAAAGACGTTATTTATTTATTTATTTATTTATTTAATTTGCCTAACATGAGGACTAGGGTTTTGTAATATTTTTCCTAGTCATATTTTCAAACATCGGATAATAAAGAAATTTTTGCGGTACGTTTGTTAAAACGCCTCAAATTTTCTTTTAAACTGAAAACTGGTTTTTTAACGTTTTACAATTTTTCAGTCTAAGGTATAAAATGCCTTATTTTACAATTAGCCTACAACAGTTGCTTCTTGAAATATTGTAGACGACCAAAACTATTGGAATATTGCGAACCGCACGAACCGATGTTCACTATCATTCATATATTGGCGGACGGGTGATAACTGGTCACAGCCCTAATGCCTAAGTCATTTCATACCACTTCACAATTTATATTATGAATTTTCACATAATAATAATAATAAATCAGCTGTACTGTGGAGGGGGGATTATACGTATAAAAATATAATATTGTAAAGTCATTTTAAACCGGATGAAATTTATTCACCCGACTTATAATACAATTAAAAGTATAAAAACAACAATCAGCTAGGTTTATAGCGGGGGTAAGACCGTCAGCTGAGGTAATAAACGTATTGAACGGTCATTGAATCTAAGTGTCGCGTCATGCAGTATTCTTTATGATCCAACTGACCACCACCCCTGTATACTTTCAGCTAATTACAATTTTTATTAATTTTATGATCCAAACTACCATATTATTAAATTAAATTGTATTAATTCTGTTCCATTCGTATGCACTCAAATAACACAAGTACCATACTTTCAGGCTAACTTTCTATAGAGGTTTTAAACGTTTGTTTCTTACTATCCAATGTTTTGGATACACCCAGTGGCGTTTTTACGGAGGTGCCCCGCCTCCTCCCCAGAGACTTAAGAAAATCCGTGAAAATTAAGGTACATTTGAAGTATAGGTATAGGTATTTTTATTGGCCACTCCACACTAGTGCCCGCCGGGTACCCCCACCCAACCCCAGACGAAATTTGTAAATACGCCACGATACATCCTCAGGATCCTTACGCGTGCATGAGCAGACCATGTGATGTCATGTCATGGCATTACGGCCTTAATCAAGGGCGTACCCAGCGAGGGACAGGGGGCAGCTGAGTAGATAGGATTTACCGGTCACAAATATGCGATATACAAGGATATATATATATATATATATATATATATATATATATATATATATATATATATATATATATATATATATATATATATATATATATATATATATATACCGGGTGCCCACGAGTTTACTGGCCAGCTCGTTATTTCGTTAAGAAATAATATTTCGATTTGAAATTTTGGGAATTCGTATGGTTGCTTTAGATGCAGATTTTGAGTGCTCGAACATCTGACTATCGTTTCCGGTTCAACCGGAAATACAGTCAACTTTGTTATTTTAAACGAAACACCCTGTATATTTTTTAAAATTTGGATTCTACGAAAAATTCTAATTATAAAACATGTATCATACCCCATACCTATCTTTAACAGTTTTCAAGAAAATTGCGTTTGAAAATGTCGGAAGAGCCGCAAACTATACTGTTTTAACATAAAACAAATGAATATGCGAAAAGTTTAATATATTATTCTTACTTCTTTTTAGGGGCCTTGTATACTTGTGTCATGACAATCTCACTTCCGGTGCAACCGGAAGTGCTACAAAATATGACATTCAGGCACAAATTACTTCAATAATTTCAATTGAACGACCTATTTTACACTCTAAATTCTAATTAATCTTACTTTTCTCTATAATTTTTATATACACCATCCCAGCTCTAAAGTTGATAGTTCTTGAGATATGGACAGCTAAAAATTTAGATGCATTCCAAATTTCAATCTTTCTAATTTTATCTAGGCGGCTATTGAGACCATTTGCATTAAGAAAATGTAGAAAGGATACACATAATTAATAATATCAGAGTAGTGCTTGAAGAATAATTTTATTAGGTTTTCATTATAAAAAATAAGAAATTAGTCATAAATAAAGTGTTCGAATTGTTGACCGTTTTCCCTCAGACGAACTCTTTGGAATTCCCTGAGCACGTTGTTCATTTGTTTTGGGGGTGATACTATTAACAGAAAATATGACAAGTGTCTTGAATTCATAGCCATCTTGATTAAATAATTGGAAATTGACATGGTTATGATCATGAAGCAGTTCAAGCGACAAATGATCTCCATAGCCGCCTAGATGAAATTGAAAAGATTGAGATTTGGAATGCAGCTAAATTTTTAGCTGTCCATATCTCAAGAACCATCAACTTTAGACATGGGATGGTATATACAAAAATTATAGAGAAAAGTCATATAAATTAGAATTTAGAGTTTAAAGTAGGTCGTTCAATCGAAATTATTGAAGTAATTTGTGCCTGAATGTCATATTTTGTAGCACTTCCGGTTGCACCGGAAGTGAGATTATGATGACACAATCATACAAGGCCCTTAAAAAGAAGTAAGAATAACATATTAAACTTTTCGCATATTCATTTCTTTTATGTAAAAACAGTATAGTTTGCGGCACTTTCGACATTTTCAAACGTCATTTTCTTGAAAACTGCTAAAGATAGGTATGGGATATGATACATGTTTTATAATTAGAATTTCACGTAGAATCCAAATTTGAAAAAATATACAGGGGGTTTCGTTTAAAATAACAAAGTTGGCTGTATTTCCGGTTGAACCGGAAACGATAGTCAGATGTTCGAGCACTCAAAATCTGCATCTAAAGCAACCATACGAGTTCCCAAGATTTCATATCGAAATATTATTTCTTAACAAAATAACAAGCTGGCCAGTAAACTCGTGGGCACCCGGTATATATATATATATATATATATATATATATATATATATATATATATATATATATATATATATATATATATATATATATATATATATATATATATGGATATACTGCATTCCAAAGGAGCTTCCAGATGAGCTTTCAAAACCATTCCTCCTACCAGCATTTCCCACACCACTTTTATTACTATAAATTCTCAATATTTACAGTATTTAACACAATTCAGATCATGTCTGTAGCAGTCCATATTGATTATTCATGGGACGCAGAACATTGCGAAAGCTATAATCCACAAGACTACATAGACAACAATTTAATAATAATAAATCCACCTCCCAATCTATCTAAGAGTGCTGAAAAAAGTTTCCAACTCAACAGAGAAAGAAAGTTCAAGAATTGGAAGCAGAAAAGAAAAACTATGTCTTGCCCAACAGCAAATGTAATGTTTAGTCATGTAAGCGGAAAGAAAACGTTGCAAGATTTTACTACAGATGAACTAAAAATGTTACCATTAGAATATCTAATTAATTATGCAGATCCTTTGGAACTCTTGGATGCATGGGGAAAATTACCAATGTCTTATAAATCAAGTTTTAATCTTCAAATTAAATTGCCATGTTTTTTTCATTATAATCGTCCTGACTGGAGCACGCACTTTGATGGCCCCCTGTACCGCAGGAATTATGTTTCGTGTGCAATAGAAACATAAAGTAGACTAATGTAGATATTGTTATTTTTTTTAAATAAACTTGTATTTTAATGTATTTTTTTATAAATGTCAGGAATAAAATGGTTAAGAAAAATCACGATGCTTTTATTTGTTGAGCTGGTCGTCTGCATATTTTTAGTTTTATAGGATGCAAAAAGCGTTAAAGATTTTTTTATAAAAAGTTAAGGACAGCTGTATATGCTTTAGCGTGTCATTAAGAAATACGAAATGTTACTTAAAAGAAAAAAGCAAAAAACCGAGGCGAAGCAGATTATAAAGTTTATTGCCATGCATCTTGCATATTCAAATGAATGCAAATGTTAAAAGGTAAAAGAAAATAAACCTTAATTATATCGATGTGAATATTTGTAAGACTTGAAATTTGTTACAGTTAATGTAGATAGTACAATACCTAATGTTTAGTCGTATGTTTGAAATTTTTGTGGTATTGAATTTTTAAACTGGAATTTTGTCACATTTTTTGTTTAACTTATATGCATAACAGCTTAAATAATAACTTTGCCAACTTTTATTTTACATTAGATATAGAGTAAAATACTCTAGGAGATTTTTTAAACTGGGATAATTATTCTGTGTTCTTACGATACATTTTTGTTGAAGTGCATATTAGCTTAATATATTTTACTTTGTCAGAGAATCAACTTGGTTAAATTTTAAACGTGGACAGACGGAACGCATGAATGTAAATTTTGTATTCGCGTAGGTTTACATAAGTTCTTTTTAATGATTGCCTCGCACGCATTTTAAAATCTCTGACGAACTTTGATTTTTTCTTACATGCAGTTTAAATTCTCGGGCGAACTTTTATTTTTTCTTGCATGCATTTTTGCATATACATTTTAAATTACAGGGGGGAATGGAGAATTTTTCTTTTTTGTTCAGAGGGTATATATTGGCGAGGAGCGCTAAAGTACTTTATTCAATCTAAACAAATCCTAAGAGCTACAAGATAGTACTCTTTTTGAAAAAAAAGTTAAAAAAATGTACTCTAAGCCAAATATCAAACAACTTGCACGCTTAAGTGGGCGGATCAATATTTTAGAAAATATAGTAATAAGACCGGCTAGAGACGAAGAAAGCGAAGCAGTTCAAAATCTAATAAACCAAGAACTTCCTGAAAATTTATTGGAAGACCCATTTAACTTGGAAGATATAATCCAAAATCAACCAGAACCAAATGTGAACCAAATACCTATCCAGGACATCGCTTTAGTCCAACCCGCTGCCCAGGAAATTCCAGTCCACCCTGACGTCCAGAAAATTCCAGAAAGTCAAATCCAGGAAATTCCAGGAAGTCCAGTCCAGGAACGTCTTATTCTTATGATGTAGAAATGCTAGACGATGACACAGAAAGACAGGCATTACTTGCTCTGGAAACGGAAACGCAGTTAGATGAAATAAAATTAACAAGAATAGAGATGAAAAGGCGCCTTACCCAGTACACTACCATGATTGACAACATTAATGAACTTTTAGACCATTTAAACAAACGTGAAAAAGCGATAATGGAAAATCGCACATCTATTTTAGAAAGTGAAAGACTGCTTGATATTATTAATAATCATTTGTAATGGTTTTTAGATTTAGTCATATTTTTCATTCATGTTTAATTTTCGTTTGTATTCTATAGGCAATATAGTTTACTTCATAAAACTGATTACAAAGAATAACTTTACTAAATTTTTTTCACATGACCTTTCGAATTTGTTGTATACATTTTTGTGTTTACTTTTTTCTAAAAGAGTACTACCTTGTACACTATTAGGATTTGTTTTGATTGAATAAAAAAATTTTAAACATTATTTGGTTTATTTGACCTAATAAAATTTAAAACGATAGGAAAATATTTTTCTCATAGAATTTAAAAAATACAGATTATATCATTAAAAATTGTTTTTAAAGTAAGCTTGCAAACTTCTTAAGACATATCCATGTTCTTAATTTACGTAGGTGCTCACCTATTGTTTCTATAAAAAAATACATTTCTCGAACTATTAACACTAGTTAATAACACTAAAACGAAACGACATATTCAGCAATAATTATTTTAATTACCTACATTATAAACCGATCGAAAACAAACTAAAATACCAATCGGTCTGCATACCAACGACGGCAGGTTGAATTAATTAAATTTTACATATCGAGAAGGTCGCGTGAATAAGAAACCAGATTTATACACTTTGTTTCGCGCAAAGAATATTAAAATTCAAATTATTAGAATAATGAAGAAAAGACTGATACCATTAGTTTATTTCAACAAGGAATTTAATATTAATAATTACAATACTTACATGGACATAACAAACTTACTGGAAGATAGTGGCTGATTCAATTTTACCTGTTGGTATTAAGGATAAATAGGGAATATGCATATAACCCCAATAACTCTGAAATATTTTTTATATTCTCTACATAAATTAAATGTTCATGGCGGTTGCTGTTATCCATTTATTTTGGTCTTTATTAACAAAAAAGGGTTTAAAACTGCAAATTTTCGCACAAATTTCGAAACTTGTAAAACGTGATCCTGGCAATCTTCGAAAATTCAAAAATTTTCAGATTTTAGATGTCCCCAATGCAAATAAATGTATTTATTTATAACTTTACCGAAAAAATAAGCGATATAAATTAGTGGGAGCTATTCTTAGATAATTAACGAATAAAATAAACCCAAAAAGAATCACTAAATAAGGCAAATAGTGTGGAATAATGTCAGTTAAAAATAGGATTTGTCGGAAAAAATCAAGAAAATCCGATTTGTACCCCATAAATACGCTCCTGGATGACCCACTTGGTATTGATTTTACAGTGTGATTACGCCTTTATAAGATAGTTGTCACAACTAATTTTAGTAAGGCGGAAAACCGTTCCGTTTTTACACTAAATCTAAACGTTTTAACTATTACCGACGTCTTTTTTACTCTATGCAAATGTGAGGTTGTCAATAATTTGTCGAAACAGTAACTTTTTATGAAATATATGAGATTTATAAAAATAAAAGTAGATGTTGAAGTAAGCGCTATTCTCCCCCCACCCCAGTAGTATAAGGTTTCTAGAACTTCAAGAATGTTCGACAGAAAAAGGAATGATTAGTAGTGTGGTGATTATCCCCCATCGCACTCTTAACTTGACCTTGACCTTGACTTTTAGTATATAAAAGGAGGGAATAAAGCTTGTGATTTTAGAGAAGCAATATGAAGAAGGTAACATTTAACGAAAATATGAATAAAATCCATATATTGTTTGCATGGAACCTACAAAAAATCACGTGAGGGTGATTATGAGCAGTATGTGTTGGATAGATACCGTTTTCAGGATAGAGTCAGTTATGCTGAGAATCTTTTGAAGGATGTCTTAGAGGAAAAACATAGAAATCAAATTTACGAAAATCGTTTTAAATAATTTTTGTTTTATTAGTAGTTAAGCTACCGCGATACTACAACCAATTCAAGCTCATATCCTCCCACCTCACCCATGTGGGCTTGACTTGCAGTACTGAGTGGGGAATATCTATAAATTTATACGCACACGGTTTCTAAAACATTATTTGCTAGAAATAATACATAAATATGATTGAAAAACGAAAGCTGGTTGGTTGCAGAAAATCGGCGAAAAACCTTAAACAGGAAGACAGAAGAAGATGCCCTGTTTGTTTATATTCCATGAGAAGAGAAGAAATTTGCACACCCAATTCGTGCACACACAAATTTTGTATAAAGTGTTTAACAGAGTGGTCGAAAACAAACGCACATTGTCCTCTTTGCAGAAGATTCTATTTCTCAATTGTTTTAAAAGAGACTAAGGAAGAGACTCTTGTGAAGAAAAATGACAGTACTGATCAAGCTCTAGTGGTATTGTTGTACATAAGTGACATGAATTTAATATAGATATATCTGAAGTAAATAAAACCATGTTGTTAAATATAAAGTTTTTTATTTTATTATATTATCTTTTTTTAATATCCACGAATTGTGTGATTTGTCCATTCCCAACCAGTTGACATAAACTTTTTTTCCTTGTCTTCTTAGCACCTTTTCCACGAGATACACGTTTGAATGTTTGACTTTCTGCAACTCCGGTTCATAAAAACTACCTAAAATTATTTCATTTTTGTCATCTGTCAGCAGATATGTTCTTGGGTTGGTTAATTTAATTTCTTTAATTTGAAAATTTTCATTTGATCAGTTTGTTGTATATATCCCTTTTGAAAAGCATCCCTGTATTTACTAACCCTAACATAATCCCCTTGTTTAAATTTTGATTTTCTGGGGTCAATTGTTTTTATATTATTATAAGTTAATTTTAGAACATCTTTTTCATTTTCTTCATTTATATCTATAGGTTTTAATCCTGTTGTTCTATGTTTAGGGATACTTAAAAACAATATTATTTAGGATATCCAACCATTTATAATTGCCTTGCAAGCTAAACTGTTTCCACATGAGAGTTTTTATAGTTCTGTTGACCCTTTCAACAAACCCCGCTTTGATAGTGGAAAATGTACTGTAGTGATTAATGTTATATTTTTCCATTAATTTATTAAAGTTTTTGTTGAAAAATTCTCTTCCTTGATCTGTATGTATGTTAGTTGGAGGAGTTTTCGCAAGCTTTAAAAAATTTTCCATAGCTAAAGTTACTTCCTCAGCAGTTTTTCTTTTAACAGGTTGAACCCAAACATATTTGGAAAATGTGTTTATAACAACTAAAATATATCTATATCCTTTATTAAATTTGGTATAAGGTATCATTTCCACCAAATCTGCTTGCCATTTTAAATTATTTAACAATTAAATTTTTAATAATAACCCGTCGTCTAAAATTTTTTCTAGCAGGTTTATGTAATTCGTTGACTAGATCTTCCTTGATGTTAGATTGCGCAGACATGATAATTAAATGTTTAGTTTGTTACTTCTACAGGACATTTTATTAACAATTCTCCATAAAAATCTTCTAAATGACCGTTTTCAAGGCGATGAAAAGAAAGAACATCCCCGTTCTTTAACCGAAAACCTACAGGATCGGTGATCTTTTTTCCATTAATTTTTAAGAAAATATATTTTTTAGGATATTCTCCAGAAATTATAGTAGCAGATTCCATAGGAAAAATATATTGTAACCGTCTATCTTGCAACAATTGAAAAGCGTTGTCTGCATGTTCATATATGCTATATTTGCCAATAAATGGTAACACCAAATTATAATATAGTTTAACTGCACTAACGTCAACAACTTTTATAAGGTTATGTTCTTCAGATGAAAATTTATTATCCTTGCCAAAGATGTGGGAACCAAACTTGCCAATAGACATGGTTGTTGCCAGCGGTAGAATAAGGAATAAACATGTGAAAATTAGTATTAATTTAATTATTTTTGCTTCTGGTAGTTCTTCTAAAATCGATATTATTTCATTTTGATGACCAGTATGTCCAGCCATTTGTGATGCTGTCAATAATTTTAATCTATCAATTATCTCATTTATATCGTCATAATATACAAAATATAATTTCTTTTTTGATAGATTTAACATAGCTCCCCCTTTTTTGAACCAAGTCTTGTTGTTCTTTGACGCGTTTGAGGAGGTTGTAATCTCTCTAGGTTGGAGACACTACTGACACTTGAAGTGCTAGAAGTACCTACTTTTCAATTTAATAATATTGTTTTCTATTAAGTACGGTTTAATAATTGTAAGATACTTTGGATCAGTGGTGCCTTGAATTTGTTCATTAACATCATAATTTCTCCTGTAAGCATTAGTTCGTGTCAAAATATCCATATAGTTTTTAAGATCGGTGGAGGTGAAACCTTTGGGATCTTGAAAAAACAAAAGTTCGTACAGTCCAGTGGTACCCTTATATGTCAGATTTTTAACTTTAACATTCTCTTTATCAAAATCAAGCAAACTGTCTCCAATTCTCCATTTTTCTGCATCGGTATCATGTCTTAGAACGTGTGTGATCCAAATCTCGCTCACCTTTGACTGATGTATCAACAAAAGCTCTTACTAGTGGGTGAAATGCTTCAAGATATTCATTGTTGGATGGCAATCTAGTTAGTTCTAAAATTTCTTGCTTGTCTTGTATCTTCTATTGTAGGTTGCGAGGTTGATTCATCTTGATTTTCTCTAACTGTAGAGCTTAATCTCGATCTTGACAAAGATTCGTTATCATCTAAAAATGCATTTTCACTAGTCTCAAAAATGTCTTCGTCATGTAAAAATGATGCCGCTTCATATGGCAGATATTTTTGGTAAATATTATATTTTCTTCTGGTTATTTCCTTTTTTGAGATGTGGAAAACAATGGTGGTGAATATACTTCTTTTTTAATGAACGGTTCTGTTTTAATTGTCTGAATTAACTCATGCAAAGGTTGAGTTAATGGTTTAAATTCTTTTTCCATACGAATTTCTTTATCAGATAAATCTGATTTTAAAGCTTTATACTTTTGTCTAAGGACTTATCTAGTTTTTACCAACTCTTTCGCTGTTTTTTCGTCCATCTTTATAAAAGGTAGGTTGTAAACTAGAAAATTATCGTTGTGCCAGAGAGTTATATAATGGAAATAAAATTATCAAATCCTTTTCTATAGCGGCCATCATTAAACTGGCAGTCTTTGTCAATAACGACAAAGTCATATTTATGTTTCCAACACATTGAACACAAGTTTTTAAACTCTTGAAATCTCGTGTCACCATTTACATGATCATCATATATATGTTTCAAGTTTGTAGCATCCTGTTGAAAAATTACTAAGAGGTTGGCATTATCACGTATAAGTTGTTTAGGGATTGATGAATATGTTTGACACAAATAACAACAATCTGTATTTTTATGACGTCCAAAACAAAAATAATCCATCATAAGACTTTGATCAGTGCATACTATATCATCAAATACAATCAATGAATTTGGTTTTATTTCAGTGGGTGAAACAATATCCTCAGCGTTCGATGATTCAAAATACCCAATAAACTTTAGTGGTGCAAAAAGCCTTTTTAGATATTCATATTGTGATTGATATAAGGATTTTGAGTACACATATATTTTCAAATCTTAATCCATTAGCGTGTGTTATAAGAGAAATCATAACATTTGTCTTCCCAAAACCCGATGGTCCTACTCTTAAACATCTTTTATAGTTTCCACCAAATAATTGACCATGTTTTCGATAATTATCATGATATAAATCAAAATTTTTTATCGGTAAAGAAAAATCTTGTTTTTTAATCTTCATTGTTTGAACATCGCTATTTAAGTAAGGTTATTTGCGTTTTTAAATCATTTATATATAATGATTAGACATAATAATGTCATTCACTGCGTGGAATTATTGAGAAAAGGTAGTGGCTTATTAAATACTCTTATTAATAAATTACTAATAGAGCTCCATATTCCTTCTTATAACTTTTGTGGACCTGGTACAAAGTCAAATAAAAGGCTTGCCGGAGGTGATAAGGGAATTAATTTATTAGACGAAGCTTGCAAAGAGCACGATATAGCATATTCGGAATATTCCGATTTAAAAAACAGAAACGAGGCAGATAAAGTATTAGCTAAAAAGGCATTTAATAGATTTAAAGCTTCAGATTCAAATCTAGGCGAAAAACTGTCATCCTTGGCTGTAGCCGGAATCATGAAAGCAAAAAACAAAACTCGGTATGGGAATAAGAAAAACGAAGAGAAGTCATAAACTCAAGAAAGGAGGTCAAATATCCTTTAACCAAGGTGTAAGAAAGCACGTAAAGAGCTGGTTGGAAAAAAATTTAGTAAAATAAGAAACGCTGCCAGCACAGCTTTATCATCCATTAAAAAATTAAAAATAAAAGAACCTAAACAAAGAATTATTCTAATTCCAAAAACTGGTGGAATTTTAACTTTAATACCTATTTCTGCTGGTTTATCTGCTCTAGGAGCCCTAAGTGATTATTGCTCAAGCAGTAAATTTTGCCAAATATGCACAAAAGAAGTTAGAAGAACAAACAAGACACAACAAAGAAATGGAAAAAATATCAATTGGACAAGGTCTTTATTTAAAACCATATAAGAAAGGGAGTGGTCTATATTTAAAACCATATTCAAAAAACTGTTAAATTTGCTACCTCGCCGACCTTTGACAAATATAGATTTATTAAACTATGCGAAAATATTAAAGTTGCCACATTTTAGAGGTGTGTGTGAAATAAGTTACCCAAAAAAAAATAAGAAATATGAAACAGGTATTATAAATTCAGATGACGATATGGGGGTAGGCACTCACTGGACAGCAATGTTAAAAATAATAATAACATAATTTACTTTGATAGTTTTGGACATTTACGACCACCAAATGATGTTATAACTTATTTCTATAGCGATGGTAGCAACAACAATATTAAATATAACTATGATAAATATCAATCTTTTAATACCTCAACTTGTGGACAGTTTTCATTACAGTTTATTTATAATAATACGTAATTGTGTTTCCATTTTATTCTTATTACGACCATCATGTCGTTTACTATAGCTCTTTCAGCAAATTCAGCTATACTTCAAGCAGATTTCCATCCACCTATTTACTTAGATCCTAACACTTCCTACGTCGTCGGACTTACCAACTTTGAAACTTTTAATGCAATACCAAATATTGACAAAAGTAATAATAAAGTATATTTTGGAAAAAATAATGAATTTTTAACAATTCCTACGGGAAGTTATAAAATGGACGATGTTAATAAATATTTACAGACTGAATTCCAAAAAAGAAATATTTCATTTCACCTCTATGCAAATAACAACATATTAAAATCAACAATAAAGTCTACTACAGATATTATTTTTCAAGATGGAACAATAGGAAAACTTTTGGGTTTTAATAAGGGTATTATAACTGGTGATGGAGTTCCAAGAACATCGGAAAATCCAGCAGAGATTATAAAAGTTAATTCTATATGCATAGACTGCAGTATTGCAGAAGGTTCCTATCTGAACGGAAAACCTGTACACATTATTCATCAGTTTTTCCCTAATGTTAGGCCTGGATTTAAAAAAATAGAAAGTCCTCAAAATATTATTTATTTTCCTGTTACAGTAAAAGTAATAGATAAAATAACGGTAAAGGTAATATACCAAGATTTAAATATTGTTGATTTTCGAGACGAGACTGTAACTATAAGGTTGCATATAAAAGAAGTATAATGGTTATCCTTTATAATAGAAAAACCTTCAATTTACCCACAAAATTTAATAAAAACTATAAGAAGACTAAAGATCGTAAACCAAAGATTAGTAGAAAGAGAAACACACAAGGGATAACACCTGAAAATATAAGCTTTTTGAAATCTCTAGGTTTAAAGGTTTTAGTATAATGGATGTCCTTAACGTAACAGAATGTCTTTTCATAGATAATTCAATTGTGCATTCCGAAGTTCATGGTTATGAACCATACCTACCTATAAAATTGGGAAATAATGATGAAATTATAATACCTGTTCATGAAGTAGACAAGTATACTCTTCCTTCCGAAAGCTTTCTTTACATAGAGGGTAAACTAACAAAAGATAATAATACTATCTCAAATACATTAAAATTGATAAACAATGGGATTGCATTCCTTTTTAAAGAAATGCGTTATTAACTAAACGGTGTTACAATATATTCAGTGAGAGATGTTGGGTTAACTTCGACAATAAAGGGATACATGTATAATAAAAATGAATGCAATAAACTTAAAAACGCAGGTTGGTTTCCTATGGAATCTTCACAAGTTGTTGATGCAACAACGGGATTATTTAATGTTTGCATTCCGCTTAAATTCTTAATGGGTTTTTTGAAGGCAACAAAAAATTATTTTAAAATGTCAAACAAAAACTTATTTTAGTACGAGATAATTCAGGCAAAAATGCAACAATTAATACTGCAGACCAAAATCCAAAAATTGAGCTTACTAAGCTAACTTGGAATATACCTCACATTTCAGTAGCTATTCCTCAAGAATTAGCATTATCTAAAATAATTAATAAGAATACTGATATAATAATTGCTTTCCGGAGCTGGGAACTGATTGAATACCCAGAATTATTAAAAACTAATCGTCATAACTGGCCTGTCAAAACATCTATGAAAGTTAATACCCCACGTCATGTAGCAATTGCTTTTCAAAAAGACTTAAGGGATAAATCAACAACTGATATGTCTCTATTTTCCAACGTTAAATTACGAAACATCAAAGTATTTTTTAAACTCTGAGAGATATCCCTACAACGATCTATTTTTAGACTTTGCTAAAAATAAATTTGCATCATTATATGAAATGTTTTCACAATTTCAAAAATCTTACTATGAATTAATACCTGAGCCCATTTTTCTCCAAAGGAATTTAATACTTATGCTCCTATCGTATATATCGATTGTTCACATCAGAAAGAAACAATTGAATCCGGACCTATTGTTATGAGAGTTGAGTTTGAATTACATGATGATCTTAAAGACAAGATATCTGCCTATTGTCTTATTATGCACGACAAAGTATTTAGCTACAATCCATTAACCAAAAATGTTAGTCAACTTTAAAGCACATGTCTAACTATATAAAATCAATGCTCTACTATTCTTTCCTACCATTATTGGTGAAGAACTGGAACTTTGCGTATCCTACTTTTTAGAAGAGTTGAAAAAATTAAAACAACAACTACAAGAATATTGTGACAAGAAATCTATGATTAAACAATTCTCATTTTTGAAATTATGAGGTTACTAATTGTCGATGTGCAAGGATTTAACATAGAAAATAAGAAGGTTATTCCCAAAGAGTTGGCTGCCTATGATGGACACAAAATATGCCACTATATCTTTAAATCACCATTTGATATAAAATACCTACCACCTGACTTACATAAACAAGCTGTATGGTTAATGAAAAATCATCACTGTATTCCTTGGAATGAAGGATATCCACCAATTCACAAATTTTCTGAAATAATCAAGAATCTAACAGAAAAGGCGGATCAAGTTTATGTGAAAGGGAGAGAGAAATCCGAATACATTCGAAAATATTCATTAAAACCAGTAATGGAACTTGATGAAAATCCATCGTTACAAGAAGGAGAAGCTCATTGTTTTTATCATTCTAAATCACCATGTATATGCGCACTTACTAATGTATACAATTTATATAATAATTATTTAGTGATTGAATAAAACACATAAATGAAATAAAGTTTTTTATTTGTTGTAAATTAGGTTTCAAATACCTCTTGAATAATTTCAGGTGACAAAAACTTCTTTACTTCATCCAAATGCTCCTCAAATCCCATTTCTTTCATCGTGTACAGAAAAGACTTTAAATCAGATGTAAATATATGTTACAGGCTTCTGCAGCTTTTTCATATTTTCTACCCATTTCTATACATTCTTCATACGTATAAAATCTTTCGAATCCATACTCCGCTTCATGGGCAGCATCAAATTCTAAATTACTAAAGTGTTGTGATAGATTCTCTATAGCACTTGTTAGGTTATGCTACTCGTTGAGATGTATATGCTAACCACATCTTGTTGGAGAATGTTCAGACTTAAAGTAAGTTCAGAGCTTTAAATATTAATTTAGGATAGGAGGTGGGTGGAATAAAAAGAAAAGTATATTTATAAATTTTTATTTTCAATACAACTTTTTACAAATTCATTACATGCAAATGTTTCTACATCCTCCACAACACAATCTGAGTAAAAGTTTAATAATTCTAAAACAGCAAACATTTAAACTATTTTCCATAGGTAAATGACATCATATACGTTTTTTAACAAATCACCATTTTTCATAGAGATTCCACTAACTAAAATATTGTAATATTTGGAAAATTCCTGGTTTTTTGAGATATCAAAACGATATTTGATTAAATTTGTCAAGTTCACTAATTCATTTATGGTATCACCAGCTAAGAAAACTTCATTACCGCCATCTTGTGTAATCTTAATTATTATTCTTGCATCACCAATAAACACAAAATGGATTTCATAACCATTTCCCTTCATGGGTTGCCACCCGGTGTTGTTGGAATAAATAAAGCTCAACATAATTCATTGATTATTTAGGAAGGAAATCCATTGATCTTCATTAAAAATCACATTTTGATTATATTTGTATCCACAGAGTTTAACAACAGGAATATATTTTCTCTCTAAGGAAAATCCAATGCTGACCCTTTTGGATTTGGATTTGTTTATGTAGTAGATTGTTTCATTGATGAGAGCTGCATTGCGCTTCTTACTAAACTCTTGCGACTGTTGGTTATAGTTTGTTGGTTGATACATCTTCAGATCTTTCAGTCTTTCAGATGCTTGGTTAAAATAATGTTTGCAGAACTGTGGGTGAGTGCTTAAATAAGCAAGCGTGGTAGTGGGGATAGTAAGCGTGGTGGGGGGATTTAAACACTAATCTTATAAATTTAAACATCATTTAGCGTCAAACCATGAATGAGTGTAAGACAGAACTTTTTATCGACATTCAAGGATTCAACTGTTCCTTTGGATACATTCCAAAAGAATTAGCGATTTATGATGGGATTCGTTGCTCAAATTATCTGTTTAAATCGCCATTTCAAAAAATATGTTATCTGCTCCTGATATCAAACTGGTTAAATGGGCCGAAGAGTATCATGGACTAAAATGGGAATTTGGAAATATAGAACTTAATGAAATTGATATTTTAAAGCATGTGTTAGAAGTTTACCAATCGCCCAAAATTTACGTGAAAGGGAATGAAAAAATAAACTTCTTAAAAAAGTTTTTGGATGAAGATTTCATATACGCTATTCCCATTGGTCAAGAACCAAAATTAAGTAAATTTAAGAAAATTCCAGAATGATATTTTCACAAGAATTTGAATCCATGGCATTGTGCATTAGCAAACGTAAAATTGATATATAATTATAGACATTGTTATGAATAAAAACCTTTATTATAAATATGTTTTTATTGACTCCAGAATTTTATTTATTATATACTTTGAATAATATATATCCTATTGAACATATAAACAATAATAAAAATATACGTAATAATACTACACACACATTTGAATTACATTCTTCTATACAAGATTTTCTATACAACTGATTCCATTGCTGTGTCACTATTGAAGTTTTATTGAAATAATATACTCTTAACTTATACTGTACAACGGTAGAATTATTTATATTATCATCTATTTTGGAGGTAAAGAAACCATTATTTATATTCATTCTTTTCCATGTTGATGGCCAACTATCATTATTTACATTATTAACAGATAGACAAATAAATGCTTCTCGAACATTAGGATCAACTTGTATGAACAAAGTATTGTTAACGAATAATAATAATAATAATAATAGGTTTATTCAATAATTTATGATATGTACAATTGAGATATATGTGGTTTCTTGAATAAGCCAAATATAAACACCTTACTCACGAAGTAAATATACTTGTTGTGAGTTGATTCAAAATATAATATTAATAATTTTATACAATTTATTTACAATAATAGTAATATTAATAAATATATCAGACACAACTATATTATTAATAATCCCGAAATGAAATTACAATATATCACAACGATATATCCAGTTGGTTTTTATTAAGTATCTATAAATTATTTATTATATTATGTATTATTTGTCTTGGATTTGATAATATCCATTTTTTAATTTCATTTTTATATTTATTTAAAGATTTAATTATTTTAATTGATTTTGGCAATAAATCAAAAATATATGGAATTATATTTATAAAATTTTTATGACCAATTTTTTTTAACTCTGTTTTTATATGTGGTTGTATTTTTATTACGAGTGTTATGAATGTGATTATTATAGTTAATTGTATTTTTATTTTTGAAAATATATACATATTAACATATTATATGAAAAAAGTTGTCTGATATCCATTTTCTTACTTTCTTTATATAACAAGTCAGACGAATATAAATAATCCCTTTCATAAATAATTTTTAAAATATATTTTTGTATAGTTTCTATATTATGAAGATAATTTCTATTGATACCTCCCCAGCCAAGTATTCCATAATTTAAATGTGTCTGTATCAATGAATAATATAATATTTCAAGTTGATTAATATTTAAGAATTGTTTTAAGTGTTTAAATTTTGGTATAAGAATTCTTAATTTTTTAGTTATATATTCGCTATGAAAATTCCATTTTAAATTTTTATCAATAATTATTCCAAGATATTTGATACTTTCTGTTTCTTCTATATTGATATCTTTAAATTTCAGTTTATCAATATTATGTGAATTATTTATATATGAAGTAAATGGTATATATTTTGTTTTTTTATAATTTATAGTTAATAAATTATTATCAAACCAGGTGCTTATTTTTAAAAAATCTTTTTCAATTGTAGTTTTTAAAACATTCCAATTTTTTTCTTCATAAAAAACTACAGTATCATCTGCAAAACTATGTAATTTTCCTTGACAATTTAGGTTAAATATGTCATTTAGATATATGTTAAATAATAATGGTCCTAAGACAGTGCCTTGAGGAACTCCATAATCAAATGTTTTAGGTAAACTAATGTTTTCTCCAATTTTTACATGGTATATTCTATTATTTAAATAGTTTTCAAATAAAGTTAATGTATGTCCACGAAATCCAATTTTTTCTAATTTTTTTAAAAGTATTTTATGGCTTACTGTATCAAAGGCTTTTGCTAAATCTAAAAATATACACGCACTACTCATCTTATTATTCATTGAGTTATATACTTGACTGGTTAGATAACATATCGCATCTTCTGTATTTTTATTTTTCCTAAATCCAAATTGTTTGTCAGATAATATTTTATTTTTATTTAAGAAACTGTCCATTCTATCTTTTAAGACTTTTTCAAAAACTTTTGCTAATGTTGAAATTAGTGTTATAGGTCTGTAATTTTTTTTTTGATAGAAATAGAACTCCTACTGGTAGCAGAGCCATTTTCAAAATAAAATATTTTTCCAGGGTTCTTATGTTTTATATTCATCATGAACTAAATCTTTTAGAATATCAATTACATTATTAACCATCTCATCATCAGTCTTGGATTTCTCTTCCAAAATACTTATATGTTTGTGTCCCCAAGCTGTGAAGCTCTACTTGGATTATACTTGTTTATGTTAAGCTCCAAATGTAATATTTTTTCCAATGCCCAACCTGAACCATTTTCTGCGAATATTGAAACTTTTTCTTTTATTTCAGACAAAAACTGTTTTATATCAGATAAATCTGTTGTTGAAGTTATGACCTTATTTTTCGTATTAAACGATTTAGTTTCGATTGTCTCTTTTGTTTGTAAGAGATATTGTCCAAATAGTTCTACATTAATCTTAACACTTCTATGCTTAACTAACTGTTCGGAAAGTAAACTTACAAACTTTTGTTGTACTTCATCAAAAAATTCTTCAATGTCCACATACTTTTTCGATGGCAGCAACATGTAAGACACAATCCTGTTTTTAAACGCAGAAGTTAAAATTTTTACATTATCATCACTAGGTTAGGTTAGGTATCATCATGTAGGTTTCAACGTAAATGCGCAGCAAGTTTATTTTTTATATACCAAGTATCACAATCTTTACATCGTGATAAAGTAAGTTTGGGTACTGGGGGTTGTTCGCCATCTTCTATTTTAGATTTTTTAATGGCTACATCACATAACTGGGTATTGGTTTTTCTTTTTTCGCTAGAACAAGAGGGTTTATATTGACACGATTCTCTTTTATGTCTATAAACATTTGATTTTTGAGTAAAAGCTTTATTACAATCACTGCACGAAAACATGATTATGAACAGAGAAGACGAACTGTACGAATTTAACGTTGTATTGGATTTTATTCTTCAGCAATCAATCTTCTCATTACATTATAGGATTCATGTGAATCTAATCCCAAATTTATTATCATCAAATGATCATTAAAATGTTTAACTGTTATAGATTCCTTAAGTAGATTATCACATAAAATAATAGCTTCATCATACAATGTTTGTATTTCACTACCATAATTTTTCTGAAAAAGTCTGTATTTTACTTTAATAAGATGATATTGGAGTTCCAACACTTTTATTTTTTCTTCATGTTTTAGCATTTTCTTCTTTTATAAAAGTCAACACCTTCTTGGGATATTTTAACTGCTCTCAGCTCACAACACTTTGCACAATACTGTTTTTGCAATACTTGTTTTTTGCAAACTAAACAATGATACCTTAATATAATATCAAAGATGTCAACTAACCACTGAGGATACATAGCTAACAAGGAATCATTCGGTATTGCTTTAAATATGGATTGGAAGTAGGGAGGAGAGGAGTGGGGAGAAGTGGTAGGGCGAAGAGTGGGGGGATTTGGTAGAGTGAAGAGTGGGTGTTGTGGAGAGTGGGTGGATGCTTTAAAGTGAATCCATGGATTAATGAATAATACTTCTAATTATTTGTTTGCCATTTATAAAAAATACATTTATTAAAATACAAGTAAATGTTTATCTACATTAGTCTACTTTATGTTTCTATTGCACACGAAACATAATTCCTGCGATACAGGGGGGCCATCAAAGTGCGTGCTCCAGTCAGGACGGTTATAATGAAAAAAACATGGCAATTTAATTTGAAGATTAAAACTTGATTTATAAGACATTGGTAATTTTCCCCATACATCCAAGAGCTTCAAAGGATCTGCATAATTAATTCGATATTCTAATGGTAACATGTTTAGTTCATCTGTAGTAAAATCTTGCAACGTTTTCTTTCCGCTTACATGACGAAACATTACATTTGCTGTTGGGCAAGACATAGATTTTCTTTTCTGCTTTCAATTCTTGAACTTTCTTTCTCTGTTGAGTTCGAAACTTTTTTTTAGCACTCTTAGATAGATTGGGAGGTGGATTTATTTTTATTAAATTGTTTTCTATGTAGTCTTGTGGATTATAGCTTTCGCAATGTTCTGTGTCCCATGAGTAATCAATAGGGACTGCTACAGACATGATCTGAATGGTGTTAAATACTGTAAATATTGAGAATTTATAGCAATA